>JAOPSE010000005.1:72799460-73129334 GCA_029449295.1 Zea luxurians
GCCTTATGGTATGTTCACATACTTCATGTTCTGACTTCTGACAGTGTCTCAGTTCGCAAACATATTTACCAAAGGGTTGATAGCTTCTATCTTCACGTAGTTTCATTCCAGTCTCAAAATCCGCCTCATCGACACTGTGACTGTTGGCGGTTGTTAGACTACTATAAATGGTGTGTGTGTGTGTATGGTATGGATATGTGCCAAATATGGTTGGTTGTCCCTTGTACATGTTAGACTATTATATATGGTGTGTGTATATTGTAAGTAGAGGGACTCTCAGTAGAGGGACTCTAACTCTCATCCAGAGGATGACACTACGGGTTGGGGCAATTTTCGTTTATTTCTCACACACTACTTAAATGTCATACCCATCTAAGGGTTGGAGACACATATTTATAGACCTAGAGGTTGCGCTACCACACTACACAACGGGATTGTCCTCTAGATGCTAAAAGCTAAAAGAGACTAAAGAGAACAGTCAAAAAGCTCCTGCTATCCTCTAGATGCTAAAGAGACTAAAGAGGATAGTCAAAAAGCTCCTGTTGTCCTCTAGATGCTAAGATGCTAAAAGATGACAGTCAAAAAGCTCATGTTGTCCTCTAGATGCTCAAGACTTATTCCATCATTCTTCCCCTAAGTCTTAGGCGTCGTCTTGTGGGAAAGTTGGGCCATCCCGGACCTGGAGCAAAGCTCAAGAAACTTGATCCTACCAAGGGGCTTGGTGAGCAGGTCTACAAGCTGGTCCTTGGTGCTGATGTAGCACGCCTTGATGCTCCCTTCTGCCAAGCAGTCTCGGATGAAGTGGTATCTCACCCAAATGTGCTTGCTCCGTTCATGGAACACGGGGTTCTTGGCCAATGCTAGAGCAGACTGGATGTCCACCCTGAGTTCCACTGCTCCAGTGTCTCTCCCGAGGAGATCACCGAGCAGTCAAGCCAGCCAGAGCGCCTGAGTCGAAGCAGTGGAGGCAGCTATGTACTCGGCCTCGCAGCTGAACATGGCCACCACCTGCTGCTTGACCGACTGCCAGCTAATGAGGCACTTGCCGAGGAAGAAGAGGACCCCGCTTGTGCTCTTGCTAGTGTTGATGTCACCGGCGTGGTCGCTGTCGCTGCACATGACAAGGTGTGCCTCCCTAGGGCACCTCGGGTAGTAGAGACCGTGGTCGAGAGTCCCCGCAACATAGCGGATGATCCTCTTCACAACCTACTCATGCTATGTCACCGGTCGCTGCAGAAACCGGTTAACGTAGCCGACGGAGTATGCCAAGTCAGGGCGTGTGTGGACGAGGTAGCGAAGGCTCCCCATAAGATGTCGATACTGTGTAGCGTCCACCTCCTCTGTCGTGCTGTCGCGACTCAGCTTCAGCCTCTCCTCCATCGGAGTGAGAGCTGAGTTGCAGTCGGTGAGCCCAGCCAGCTCAACAATGCGCTTGGCGTAGGCGGTCTGGCGAAGTCTGATCCCGGAGTCTCCCTGGTGCACCTCAATCCCCAGGTAGATGGAGAGATGCCACAGGTCACTCATTTGGAAGGTGTCCTTCATCTCTTCCTTGAACGCTGTCACCTCTACATCCTTGGCGCCGGTGATGACCAAGTCATCGACGTAGACACCCACGAGCAGGGCACTACCTCCATTGCACCGCCGATAGATGGCCGCCTCGTGCGGGCTTGGCGTGAAGCCCATTCCTTTGAGCGTGGAATCCAGCTTGGCATTCCACGCCCTTAGTGCCTGTCGCAGGCCATAGAGAGCCTTGCGCAGGCGCAACACCTTGCCCTCCTTGCTAGGGATCGCAAAACCTGGCGGCTGGTGTACGTAGACCTCCTCCTTTAAGTCGCCGTTAAGAAACGCCGACTTGACGTCCATGTGATGAACGTGCCAGCCCTCCTGGGCTGACACCGCAAGGAGGAGTCGCACGGTTTCCATCCGTGCCACGGGGGCGAAAGCATCGTCGAAGTCAATCCCCTCCTGCTGTAAGAAACCGTGTGCCACCAAATGAGCCTTGTGCTTAACGATGGCGCTGGCTTCATCCCTCTTCAGTTTGAACACCCATTTAAGGGTGACCGCGCGATGACCATGAGGGAGATTAGCGAGCTCCCAGGTGCGGTTCGTCTCAACCGCGTCCATCTTCGACTGCATCGCGGCACACTAAGCCACATGTTTCTCGGCCTCCACGAAAGACCGAGGCTCACCATCGTCGCATGCAAGATGCAACTCTCCTGCCAAAATGCGAGACGCCAGGCCCAACACCGATGGGTCGATGAGAAGGCCCTCCATCTTTCGATACCGCAACGGCTCGCCATCATATCACGTGTTGACGCGCTCCTCGTCGTGGGAGAGCGGGGTCATGAGCTCCACTGGGTCATGTTCGACACAAGCTGGCGTCAGAGAGGATGTTCCCGAGGAGGGTACCATTAGTGCTGGAGTACGTGGTGACGGAGAGCTCGCTGGAGCTGGAGTCATGGCTGGATGGCGTGGTGGCGAAGAGCTCGTTGTAGCCGGAGCTGGAGAGCGTGGCGTTGTAGTTAGTGGAGACTTGGGGGCTCGAGTAGGCCTACTCAAAGAAGGGTCGCCTACTCCCCCGGCTCCCTCAAAGTGGACGTACTCGATGGTGAAGTCGTTGCACGTCGGAGTCGTGTCATCGTCCACCGCCTTGTCCCAGGCCCATCCTCGCCCTTCATCGAACACTACGTCGCGCGCCGTGCGCACACGCAGTGTTCCTGGGTCAAGGATGCGGTAGGCCTTCGAGCCCTTCGCGTAGCCAATGAACACCCCTGGGGTGCTCCTGTCGTCGAGCTTGCCAATGTGGCCAAGCTCCTTGGTGAACATGAGGCAGCCGAAGACCCGTAGGTGAGAGACCGCTGGCTTGCGCCCATGCCAAGCCTCGTACGGTGTCATCTCGTTGAGTGCCTTGGTGGGCGAGCGGTTGAGGATGTAGACTGCTGTCACCACTGCCTCTCCCCAGAAGACAGTCGTCATTCCCCTCTATTTGAGGAGAGCCCGAGCCATCCCCACAATCGTCTGGTTGCGTCGCTCGATGACACCGTTCTATTGCGGGTTGTACGACGCGGAGTAGTGGCGCTGAACGCCCTCATCCGCACAGTACGACGCGAACTCAGCCACCGTGAATTCGCCGTTGTTGTCGGTGCGCAGCACGCGCAGCTTGCGGCCGCACTCCGCCTCCGCAACGACCTGCACACGCCTGATGGCGTTCACAGCCTCTCCCTTGCTACCAAGGATCATCACCCACATGTAGCGGGAGAGATCGTCGATGAGCAGCAAGAAGTAGTGTCGTCCTCCTGGTGTGGCTGGTGTCACCAGGCCACACAAGTCCACATGCACGAGCTCGAGCCTCTCCTTGGCTCGGAAGCTCGACTGCTGGGGAAAGGGGAGTCGTCTCTACTTTGTCAACATGCAGACATCACAGAATTGCTCCACATGGTCAAGGCACGGTAGGCCTCATACCATCTCTTTGGCACTGAGCCGCTTCAGGGCCTCGAAGTTAAGGTGCCCGAAGCGCTCGTGCCACTGCCATGCCTCGTCGTCTCGACGAGCAGCAAGGCAGCAAGGTTGTGCCACCTTCACATCGAGGATGTATAGCCAATTTCGACTCCTGCGTACCTTGGCAAGAAGGCGACGAGAGGGGTCCCATATCCTCATGACTCCATGCTCGAGCTCCACGCGCGAACCGTTCTCATCCACCTGTCCCAAGCTGATGATAGAGTTCCTCAACGCGGGGATGTAGTAGACTCCGATGAGCAGCCTGTGCTCACCAGATGCGGCGGTGAAGACGACTGAGCCAGTGCCCTTGATATCTACGCCGGAGGTGTCCCCAAACTTGATGGAGCCTCGGACGCTAGAGTCAAGCTCGGTGAAGAACTCCCGTCGGCCGGTCATGTGATGAGTGGTGCCAGTGTCGAGGCACCATCCTTCGATCATGTCTTTGCTGGAGCCGTCGCCGAGGAAACCGCGTGCTTTCGACTTATCAAGGTGGAGGAGTGCCGCTGGAGATAGCTCGATGCTTGCATGTGCTAGGAGCAGAGCCTCCTCCTCCGCCTTCGCCTGTGCGACGTTGGCCTGGCCACGTCGTGGCTGTCCACAGTCCCTGGCCTAGTGGCCAAGCTTGCCACAGTTGTGACAGCCGTCGTCTCGTGCCGGCTTCTTGTTGCCGACGGTGCTGTCTTGGGCACCTCCACGGGCACCACCCTCAGCATGTCCTCACGCCCCGGCCTAGGCGCCTCCACGCGCCTTGCACGACTTGCTGCGTTTGCGGCCTCTTATCGAGGACTCATCCTTCTTCTTGTCACCCTGGCAGGCCTCCCACTGCTCCCGAGTGAGATGTAGCTTCCCGCCAATGGTGATAGGCCCAGAGAGGGCATGTGGTTCATCGCCGTCGACGACCTTGAGACGACCAATCGCTTCTTCGATCGTCATCGTGGAGAGGTATAGCAGAGACTCGATTGAGCGAGCGATCTGCTTGTACTTCTCGGGGATGCAACGAAAGATCTTCTCGATGGATCTCTCCTCATCGTAGGTGTCGTCGCTGAACTGCACCATCTTCTGTAACAGAGTGTTGAGGCGAAGAGCAAAGTCATCAACATCCTCACCTGGCTTGAAGGCCAGGTTCTGCCACTCCTTGCGAAGTGTCTGCAGCGTGGTCTTGCGAGCACGATTGCTACCGATGCAGGTCACAGCGATGGCGTCCCAGGCTTCCTTGGCAGTCCGCTTCTAGGAAAGTGAAAACTGCATCTCGGGCGGGACTGCAGCAATGAGGGTATCTAGTGCCTGTCGATCCTCGTAGTAGTCAACGTCGTCGTACCAAACTGCTTCCCACATGTGGCGAACCTGAAGTCGTACCCTCATCACCGCAGCCCACTCGACGTAGTTGGTCTTGGTGAGGGTAGGCCACCCACCGCCAAGACTGATGTCCCTGAAATTGGCCTGGGCCCTGTGGCGACCATGGTACCGATCCGGGGAGGGAGAGCCACGCAGCCTATAGAGGCCGCGATCTCCGTTGATTTGGTCACCGCCGTCGCCGGCGTGTCTACGCCCGTCTGGGCTGCCGCCACGCGTGCCCCCATGGGGAGGCGCGGTTGCCCACTGTGTCGCCTGAAAGTCGCCTGGAGGGGGGTGAATAGGCAAATCTGAAATTTATAAACTTTAAGCACAACTACAAGCCGGGGTTAGCGTTAGAAATATAATCGAGTCCGAAAGAGAGGACGAAAACAAATCACAAGCAAATAAGATCGGATGACATGATGATTTGTTTTACCGAGGTTCGGTTCTTGTGAACCTACTCCCCGTTGAGGTGGTCACAAAGACCGGGTCTCTTTCAACCCTTTCCCTCTCTCAAACGGTCACTTATACCGAGTGAGCCTTTCTCTTCAATCAAACGGGACACTTAGTCCACTACAAGGACCACCACAACTTGGTGTCTCTTGCTTTGATTACAATTGAGTTGAGAACAAGAAATGAGGAAGAAGAAAAGCGATCCAAGCGCAAGAGCACAAATGAACACTGCAAAACTCTCTCTTCTAGTCACTATTGCTTTGAGTGGAATTGGGACTTGGAGAGATTTTGATTCACTTTATTTGTGTCTTGTATTGAATGCACTAGCTCTTGTATTGAATGTGTTGGCTGAAAACTTGGATGCCTTGAAGTGTTGGTGGTTGGGGGTATTTATAGCCCCAACCACCAAAGTGGCCGTTGGGGAAGGCTGCTGTCGAAGGGTGCATCGGACAGTCCGGTGCGCCACCGGACACTGTTCGGTGCGTCAGCCACGTCACCCAACCATTAGGGTTCGACCGTTGGAGCTTCTGACATGTGGGCCACCGGACAGTCATTGTTCACTGTCCGGTGCGCCATCTGGCGCCTGCTCTGACTCTGTGCGCGTAGTCGTCACTGTTCACTGTTCACTGTTCACTTTTGCAGTCAACCGTTGGCGCTGTAGCCGTTACTTCGCTCGGCACACCGAACAGTCCGTTGGTGCACCGGATAGTCCGGTGAATTATAGCGGAGGGCAATTCTAGAAACCCGAAGGTGACAAGTTCGGAGTGATTCTCCCTGGTGCACCAGACACAGTCCGGTGGCACACCGGACAGTCCGGTGCGCCGGACCAGGGCTGCCTTCGGTTGTCTTTTGCTCTTTTTATTTGAACCATTTCTTGGACTTTTTATTGGTTTGTGTTGAACCTTTGGCACCTGTAGAACTTATAATCTAGAGCAAACTAGTTAGTCCAATTATTTGTGTTGGACAATTCAACCACCAAAATTGTTTAGGAAAAGGTTTGACCCTATTTCCCTTTCAATCTCCCCCTTTTTGGTGATTGATGCCAACACAAACCAAAGCAAATATAAGTGCAGAATTGAACTAGTTTGCATAAGGTAAGTGCAAAGGTTACTTGGAATTAAGCCATTTTACATTTCATAAGATATGCATGGATGCTTTCTTCTATTTTAACATTTTGGACCACGCTTGCACAACAAGTTTTGTTTTTGGAAATTCTTTTGGAAATTCTTTTCAAAGTCTTTTTGCAAATAGTCAAAGATAAATGAATAAGATTTCAAGAAGCATTCTCAAGATTTGAAATTTTCTCCCCCTGTTTCAAATGCTTTTCCTTTAACTAAACAAAACTCCCCCTCAATGAAATTCTCCTCTTAGTGTTCAAGAGGGTTTCAGATATTAATTTTGAAGAGGTTATACCACTTTGAAATTATATCAAAAATAAGATACCAATTGAAAAACTTCTTAAATACAAATTGAAAGCCTACAAATTTTTGAAATTGGTGGTGGTGCGGTCCTTTTTGGGCTAATACTTTCTCCCTCTTTGGCATGAATCACCAAAAACGGATACTTGTGAGTGAAATATAAGCCCCCTTTTCAAATTTTCTCCCCCTTTGGTAAATAATATAGGAGTGAAGATTATACCAAATTGGAGAGCGGTGTGGAGCGACGACGAAGGATGAATAATTCGATGGAGTGGAGTGGAAGCCTTGTCTTCGCCGAAGATTCCATTTCCCTTTCAATCTATGACTTAGCATGAAATACACTTGAAAAACACATTAGTCATAGCACATGAAAGAGATGATCAAAGATATATAAATGAGCTATGTGTGCAAAGTATCAATCAAAATTCCTAGAATCAAGAATGTTTAGCTCATGCCTAAGTTTGGTAAAAGTTTTCTCATCTAGTGGTTTGGTAAAGATATCGACTAATTATTCTTTGGTGCTAACATATGCAATCTCGATATCCCCCCGTTGTTGGTGATCCCTCAAAAAGTGATACCGAATGGCTATGTGCTTAGTGCGACTGTGCTCAACGGGATTATCCGCCATGCGTATTGCACTCTCATTATCACACAGGAGAGGGACTTTGGTTAATTTGTAACCATAGTCCCTAAGGGTTTGCCTCATCCAAAGCAATTGCGCGCAACATTGGCCTGCGGCAATGTACTCGGCTTCGGCGGTAGAAAGAGCTACTGAGTTTTGTTTCTTTGAAGCCCAAGACACCAGGGATCTTCCCAAGAACTGACAAGTCCCTGATGTGCTCTTTCTATTAATTTTACACCCTGCCCAATCAACATCTGAATAACCTATTAAATCAAATGTGGATCCCTTGAGGTACCAAAGGCCAAACTTAGGAGTATGAACTAAAATCTCAAGATTCGTTTCACGGCCCTAAGGTGAACTTCCTTAGGATCTGCTTGGAATCTTGCACACATGCATACGGAAAGCATAATATCCGGTCGAGATGCACATAAATAGAGTAAAGATCCTATCATCGACCGGTATACCTTTTGATCTACGGATTTATCTCATGTGTCGAGGTCAAGATGCCCATTGGTTCCCATGGGTGTCTTGATGGGCTTGGCATCCTTCATCCCAAACTTGGTGAGTATATCTTGAATGTACTTTGTTTGACTAATGAAGGTGCCCTCTTGGAGTTGCTTGACTTGAAATCCTAGAAAATACTTCAACTCCCCCATCATAGACATCTCGAATTTTTGAACCATTATCCTACTAAACTCTTCACAAGTAGATTTGTTAGTAGACCTGAATATGATATCATCAACATAAATTTGGCATACAAACAAATCATTTGCACTTGTTTTAGTAAAGAGAGTAGGATCAGCTTTTCCGACTTTGAAGCCATTAGCGATAAGAAAATCTCTTAGGCATTCATACCATGCTCTTGGGGCTTGCTTGAGCCCATAAAGCGCCTTAGAGAGTTTATAAACATGGTTAGGGTACTCACTATCTTCAAAGCCAAGAGGTTGCTCAACATAGACCTCGTCATTGATTGGTCCATTGAGGAAGGCACTTTTCACGTCCATTTGGTAAAGCTTAAAGCCATGGTAAGTAGCATAGGCAAGTAATATATGAATTGACTCAAGCCTAGCTACGGTTGCATAGGTTTCACTGAAATCCAAACCTTCAACTTGTGAATATCCCTTGGCCACAAGTCGGGCTTTGTTCCTTGTCACCACACCATGCTCATCTTGTTTGTTGCGGAAGACCCACTTGGTTCCTACAACATTTTGGTTAGGACGTGGAACAAGATGCCATACCTCATTACCAGTGAAGTTGTTGAGTTCCTCTTGCATTACCAACACCCAATCCGAATCTCTTAATGCATCTTCCACCCTGTATGGCTCAATAGAAGACACAAAAGAGTTGAAAGTCGCCTACAGGGGGTGAATAGGGCAAATCTGAACTTTATAAACTTAAGCACAACTACAAGCCGGGTTAGCGTTAGAAATTTGAACGAGTCCGAAAGAGAGGGAAAAAACAAATCGCAAGCAACTAAAGAGTGAGACACAAGGATTTGTTTTACCGAGGTTCGGTTCTTGCAAACCTACTCCCCATTGAGGTGGTCACAAAGATCGGGTCTCTTTCAACCCTTTCCCTCTCTCAAACGGTCACTTAGACCAAGTGAGCTTCTCTTCTCAATCAAACAGGACACAAAGTCCCCGCAAGGACCACCACATAATTGGTGTCTCTTGCCTCGGTTATAATTGAGTTTATCACAAGAAAGTGTGAGAAAGAAAAGAAGCAATCCAAGCGCAAGAGCTCAAATGAACACGAATGTCGCTCTCTCTAGTCACTATTTGATTTGGAGTGATTCCGGACTTGGGAGAGGATTTGATCTCTTTGGTTGTGTCTAGAATCGAATGTTATAGCTCTTGTAATGTGTTGAAGGTGGAAAACTTGGATGCCATGAATGTGGGGGTGGTTGGGGTATTTATAGCCCCAACCACCAAAAGTGGCCGTTGGGAGGCTGTCTATCGCATGGCGCACCGGACAGTCCGGTGCGTCAGCCACGTCAGGCGGCCGTTGGGTTCTGACCGTTGGAGCTCTGACTGGTGGGGCCTCTAGGCTGTCCGGTGGTGCATTGGACAGGTCCTGTAGACTGTCCGGTGCCCCTTCTACGCGTGCTCTAACTCTAGCGCGCACTGTAGCGCATTTAATGCGGTTGCAGTCGACCGTTGGCGCGAAGTAGCTGTTGCTCCGCTGGCACACCAGACAGTCCGGTGTGACACCGGACATTGTCCGGTGTGACACCGGACACTGTCCGGTGAATTATAGCGGAGCGGCCTCCCTTTTTCCCGAAGGTAGCGAGTTCAGCGTCAGGTTCCCTGGTGCACCGGACACAGTCCGGTGGCACACCGGACAGTCCGGTGCGCCAGACCAGGATGCCTTTTGGGATGTCTTTAGCTCTCTTTATTTGAACCCAACTTTGGTCTTCTTATTGGCTTGTTGTGAACCTTTGGCACCTGTAAAACTTATAGACTAGAGCAAACTAGTTAGTCCAATTATTTGTGTTCGGCAATTCAACCACCAAAATCAATTTAGGAAAAGGTGTAAGCCTATTTCCCTTTCAATCTCCCCCTTTTTGGTGATTGATGCCAACACAAACCAAAGTAAAAGTGGAAGTGCATAATTGAACTAGTTTGCATAATGTAAATGCAAAGATTGCTTGGAATGAAACCAATATATTCTCATAAGATATGCATGGATTGTTTCTTTATATTTTTAACATTTTGGACCACGCTTGCACCACATGTTTTGTTTTTGCAAGTCCTTTTGTAAATTTATTTCAAAGTCTTTTTGCAAATAGTTAAAGGTAAATGAATAAAATTTTGAGAAGCATTTTCAAGATTTGAATTTTTCTCCCCCTGTTTCAAAAGCTTTTCCTTTGACTAAACAAAACTCCCCCTCAATAAAATCCACCTCTTAGTGTTCAAGAGGGTTTTAGATATTAGTATTTGAAGAGGTTGTTCCAATTTGAAATTCTATCAAAAATAAGAAACTAATTAAAAAATTCATCATTTAAAAAAAATCTTTTCTTAACTCAAATTTTGAAAATTGGTGGTGGTGCGGTCCTTTTGCTTTGGGCTAGTACTTTCTCCCCCTTTGGCATGAATCGCCAAAAACGGATACTTGAGTGAAATATAAGCCCTTCTAACTATTTTCTCCCCCTTTGGCGAACAAAATATGAGCGAAGATTATACCAAAGTTGGAGAGTGGCGCGGAGTGACGGTGAAGGATGAGTGATTTTGATGGAGTGGAAGCCTTTGTCTTCGCCGAAGACTCCAATTCCCTTTCAATCTATGACTTGGTTTGAAATACACTTGAAAACACATTAGTCATAGCATATAAAAGAGATATGATTAAAGGTATATTAATGAGCTATGTGTGCAAAACATCAAAAGAAATTCCGAGAATCAAGAATATTTAGCTCATGCCTAAGTTTGTTAAATGTTTGTTCATCTAGTGGCTTGGTAAAGATATCGGCTAATTGTTCTTTGGTGCTAATATATGCAATCTCGATATCCCCCTTTTGTTGGTGATCCATTAGAAAATGATACCGAATGGCTATGTGTTTAGTGCGGCTATGCTCAACGGGATTATCCGCCATGCGGATTGCACTCTCATTATCACATAGAAGAGGAACTTTGGTCAATTTGTAACCATAGTCCCTAAGGGTTTGCCTCATCCAAAGCAATTGCGCGCAACAATGGCCTGCGGCAATATACTCGGCTTCGGCAGTAGAAAATGCCGACGGAATTTTGCTTCTTTGAAGTCCCCGATGTGCTCTTTCTATTAATTTTACACCCACCCAATTGGCATCCGAATAACCAATTAAATCAAATGTGGATCCCCGAGGGTACCAAAGCCCAAACTTAGGAGTATAAACTAAATATCTCAAGATTCGTTTTACGGCCCTAAGGTGAGCTTCCTTAGGATCGGCTTGGAATCTTGCACACATGCATACGGAAATCATTATATCCGGTCGTGAAGCACATGAATAGAGTAAAGAACCTATCATCGACCGGTATACCTTTTGATCTACGGATTTACCTCCTGTGTCGAGGTCGAGATGCCCATTTGTTCCCATGGGTGTCTTGATGGGCTTGGCATCCTTCATCCCAAACTTGGTGAGAATGTCTTGAATATACTTTGTTTGGCTAATGAAGGTGCCCTCGTGGAGTTGCTTCACTTGAAATCCCAAGAAGTACTTCAACTCCCCCATCATAGACATCTCGAATTTCTGTGTCATGATCCTACTAAATTCCTCACATGTAGATTCGTTAGTAGACCCAAATATAATATCATCAACATAAATTTGGCATACAAACAAATCATTTGCAAGTGTTTTAGTAAATAAAGTAGGATCAACCTTTCCGACTTTGAAGTCATTAGCGATAAGAAAATGTCTTAGGCATTCATACCATGCTCTTGGGGCTTGCTTGAGCGCATAAAGCGCCTTAGAGAGTTTATATACGGGATTAGGATACTCACTATCTTCAAAGCCGGGAGGTTGCTCAACATAGACCTCCTCCTTGATTGGTCCATTGAGGAAGGCACTTTTCACGTCCATTTGATAAAGCTTGAAGCCATGGTAAGTAGCATAGGCAAGTAAAATGCGAATTGATTCTAGCCTAGCTATGGGTGCATAGGTTTCACCAAAATCCAAACCTTCGACTTGTGAATAGCAATTGGCCACAATCGAGCTTTGTTCCTTGTCACCACACCATGCTCGTATTGTTTGTTGCAGAAGACCCACTTGGTTCCTACAACATTTTGATTAGGACGTGGAACTAAATGTCATACCTCATTCCTAGTGAAATTGTTGAGCTCCTCTTGCATCGCCACTACCCAATCCGAATCTTGAAGTGCTTCCTCTACCCTGTGTGGCTCAATAGAGGAAACAAAAGATTAATGTACACAAAAATGAGCAACACGAGATCGAGTAGTTACCCCTTTTGAATATCGCCGAGGATGGTGTTCACAGGGTGATCTCGTTGGATTGCTTGGTGGACTCTTGGGTGTGGCGGCCTTGGAACTTGTTTATTTTCCTCATCTTGATTATGGGCATCTCCCCCTTGATCATTGCTCTCCTCTTGAGGTGGCTCAACTTCTTGATCTTCTCCATCATTTTGAGCCTCATCCTCATCTTGAGTTGGTGGAGATGCTTGCGTGGAGGAAGATGGTTGATCTTGTGCTTGTGGAGGCTCTTTGGATTCCTTAGGACACACATCCCCAATGGACATGTTCCTTAGCGCGACGCACAGAGCCTCTTCATCATCTAGCTCATCAAGATCAACTTGCTCTGCTTGAGAGCCGTTAGTCTCATCAAACACAATGTCACAAGAAACTTCAACTAGTCCAGTGGACTTGTTAAAGACTCTATATGCCCTTGTGTTTGAATCATAACCAAGTAAAAAGCCTTCTACAGCCTTAGGAGCAAATTTGGATTTTCTACCTCTTTTAACAAGAATAAAGCATTTGCTACCAAAGACTCTAAAATATGAAACATTGGGCTTTTTACCGGTTAGGAGTTCATATGATGTCTTCTTGAGGATTCGGTGTAGATATAACCGGTTGATGGCGTAGCAGGCGGTGTTGACCACCTCGGCCCAAAACCGATCTGAAGTCTTGTATTCATCAAGCATGGTCCTTGCCATGTCCAATAGAGTTCTGTTCTTCCTCTCCACTACACCATTTTGTTGTGGCGTGTAGGGAGAAGAGAACCCATGCTTGATGCCCTCCTCCTCAAGGAAGCCTTCGATTTGAGAGTTCTTGAACTCCGTCCCGTTATCGCTTCTAATCTTTTTGATCCTTAAGCCGAACTCATTTTGAGCCCGTCTCAAGAATCCCTTTAAGGTTTCTTAGGTATGAGATTTTTCCTGCAAAAAGAACACCCAAGTGAAGCGAGAATAGTCATCCACAATAACTAGACAGTACTTACTCACGCCGATGCTTATGTAAGCTATCGGGCCGAATAGGTCCATGTGTAGGAGCTCGAGTGGCCTGTCAGTCGTCATGATGTTCTTGTGTGGATGATGAACACCAACTTGCTTCCCTGCCTGACATGCGCTACAAATCCTGTCTTTCTTAAAATGAACATTTGTTAGTCCCAAAATGTGTTCTCCCTTTAGAAGCTTGTGAAGATTCTTCATTCCAACATGTGCTAGTCGGCGATGCCAGAGCCAGCCCATGTTAGTCTTAGCAATTAAGCAAGTGTCGAGTTCAGCTCTATCAAAATCTACTAAGTATAGCTGACCCTCTAACACTCTCTTAAATGCTATTGAATCATCACTTCTTATAAAGACAGTAACACATGTATCCGTAAAAAGACAGTTGTAACCCATTTTACATAATTGCGAAACTGAAAGCAAGTTGTAATCTAAAGAGTCTACAAGAAAAAACATTTGAAATGGAGTGGTCAGGAGATATAGCAATTTTACCCAATCCTTTGACCAAACCTTGATTTCCATCCCCGAATGTGATAGCTCGTTGGGGATCTTGGTTTTTCTCGTAGGAGGAGAACATCTTCTTCTCCCCTGTCATATGGTTTGTGCACCCGCTGTCTATGATCCAACTTGAGCCCTTGGATGCATAAACCTACAAAACAAATTTAGTTCTTGATTTTAGGTACCCAAATGATTTTGGGTCCTTTGACATTAGATACAAGAACTTTGGGTACCCAAACACAAGTCTTTGATCCCTTGTGTTTGCCCCCAACATACTTGGCAACTACCTTACTGTTGGGGTCATGCTTCGGTGCGCCGAAGGTCTTACACGAAGAAGCAGCTTCGGCTGAAGTCGTCCCCAGGAGATAGCCGAAGGGTCCTTTTTATGGAGCTTCGGCGTTACAAACCGACATATAGATAGAATGACCTTTTTATCCATAAAGGTCTGAGTCAGTGTTGTAAACTTTTGTAAGGGGCATAATTGTAATCTGTCACAGGCTGCGTCCTGTGTCTATAAATAGGTGAACAGTATCCCCGTACTGTTCACGCTGACTTGGCATTTATTACTGCGTCACGCTTGTACTTTCCTCTTCCTTCAAGACCGAAGGTACATTTGTAATTTGAAATCATTTCTATTTTCCCATGATAATGAAATAGAAATGATTCTGTCATAATATTTGGATGTTTACTTTATGCTTTGTGCCTTATGCGAAACCTTCGTCGTTTATTGCTATATTTACGAAGGTATGTCCTTCGTAACCTTCGTCTGAGATTATTATTTCCCGAAGGGACATAATAATTAAAAGGACGAAGGACTTTAACATTTAACACTTTTTATGTTGCCTTGTTCTTAACTCTTAGCATTTGAGAACGAGTCCCCAACATTGGCGCCCACCTCCGGTGAACTCACTTCCACTTTTCTGAGCTGATGGCTTCGTTCAACAATCAAGCTGGAGTTGCTTCGGCTTCGAAGCTGGTGCTCCCGATCACAGGCGGTTCTTGCTCAGAGCCGGCTAATAAGAAACAGAAGAAGGAGGCTCAGAGAAGGGTGCAGCATGTTGGAGTGCAGGGACCCTTCATCAAGTCAAAATGGTCCCACATTCCAATTACTTTCTCTCAAGAAGACCTTCAGCTTAAGGATTATCCTCACAATGATGCCATGGTTATCTCTTGCGTGATCAAAGGATTTCTGGTTCACAATGTCCTGGTTGATACAGGCAGTGCAGCTGATATTATATTTGCTAAAGCCTTCAGACAAATGCAAGAGCCCGAAGATAAGATTCATGATGCTACGCACCCTCTTTGTGGCTTCGGAGGGCGACAGATTGTAGCACTTGGGAAGATTACTATGCCGGTAACCTTCGGATTTGTTAACAACACAAGGACTGAGCAAGTTGTGTTTGATATTGTTGACATGGAGTATCCTTACAATGCTATCATTGGTCGTGGTACTCTTAATGCCTTCGAAGCAATTCTTCACCCAGCTTATCTCTGCATGAAGATACCTTCGGACCAAGGGCCTATTGCTATTCATGGAAGCCAGGAAGCTGCCAGAAGGGCCGAAGGAAGCTGGACTGATTCCAAGGCAATCCATAACATAGATGGAGCTGAAGCTTGTGAACAGTACAAATTCAAGAGGGAGAAAGCAGCTTCAGCGGATCAGCCGAAGCTCATGTTATTGTGTGAAGATATAGCAGAGCAGAAGGTGCTGTTGGGCTCGCAATTATCTGAAGACCAGGAGAAAACCTTGATAAGGTTTTTATTCAACAACAAAGATGTTTTTGCATGGTCAGCTAATGATCTCTGTGGAGTGAATCGGGATGTTATTGAACATTCGCTCAATATTGACCCATCCTTCAGACCCCGAAAGCAGAGGCTTCGGAAAATGTCTGATGACAAGGCCGAAGGGGCTCGCAATGAAGTAAAAAGACTCCTCAGTGCAGGAGTTATCAGAGAGGTCAAGTATCCAGAGTGGCTAGCTAACACTGTTATGGTGAAGAAGGCCAATGGCAAGTGGAGAATGTGTATTGATTTCACAGATCTCAACAAGGCTTGTCCGAAGGATGAATTCCCGCTGCCGAGGATAGACTCTTTAGTCGATGCAGCAGCTTCTTCAGAGCTCATGAGTCTCCTAGACTGCTACTCAGGCTATCATCAAATTTGGATGAAGAAGGAAGATGAGCCAAAAACTAGCTTCATAACCCCAAGTGGTACATATTGCTATCTTCGGATGCCTGAGGGGCTCAAAAATGCCGGAGGGAGTTTTAGTCGAATGACAGCGAAGGTTCTCCAGTCTCAGATAGGCAGAAATGTGTTGACTTATGTCGATGACATCATTGTGAAGAGTACGAAGCAAGAAAATCATATTGCTGATCTGCAGGAGACCTTCGCCAGCTTCAGACAAGCTGGTCTGAAGCTGAATCCAGAAAAGTGCGTCTTCGGAGTAAAGAAGGGGAAATTCCTTGGATGCTTGGTTTCAACAAAGGGAATCGAAGCTAATCCAAATAAAATCGAAGCTATACTTCGGATGGAGCCACCAACCACAAAAAAGGGAGCCCAAAGATTGACAGGAAGGCTAGCATCTCTCAACAGATTTATATCTAGATCAGCAGAAAGAAACTTACCATTTTTCGAGGTGCTGAAGTCAGCTGAAGTCTTTCAATGGGGTCCAAATCAACAGAAAGCATTCTAAGAGCTAAAGCAATACCTGATAGATCTCACAACATTAACTCCACCAACGCCAGGGGCTCCTCTGTTGTTATATGTGGCAGCTTCGCACTCAGCAGTAAGTGCAGCACTTGTCCAGGAGAAGTTTGATGGACAAGTCAGGAAGCAGGTCCCAGTGTATTTTGTATCTGAGGTCCTTAGTGTCTCAAAGAAAAATTATACAGAGCTGGAGAAGGTATTGTATGCCGTTTTAATGGCGTCCAGGAAGCTTCGGCATTATTTTCAGGCATACAACATTATTGTTCCTTCTTCGCAACCGTTGAAGGATATTATGAGAAATAGAGAAGCTACTGGACGGATTGGAAAATGGGCTGCGGAGCTCAATGAATTTTACATTGAATATGTTCATAGGTCCTCAATCCAGTCCCAAGCATTGGCAGATTTCATTGCCGACTGGACGCCAGGGGCTCAGGACGAAGAAGCAAATAAAGATGCCGAAGTATGGACAGTGTTTTGTGATGGCTCTTGGGGAACCTTCGGAGCAGGTGCAGCTGCTGTGTTGGTCTCACCATCCAAGGTTAAAACTTGCTATGCAGCAAGACTTGACTTCAGCTGCACAAATAATATAACCGAGTACGAAGCCCTGCTCCTGGGTCTTCGGAAATTAAAGGCAATGGGAATCAGAAGGGCGATTCTTAAAACTGATTCCCAGGTTGTTTCGGGTCATATTGACAAAAGTTGCAAGGCTAAAGATCCGAAGCTTGAAAAATACCTAGATACGGTCCGAAGGATTGAGGCCTCCTTCGAAGGATTTTCTGTCAGGAATATCTCTCGAGGACAAAATGAGCATGCTGATTTATTAGCCAAGTCTGCAGCACAGGGGCTGCCGTTACCTTCGGACGTCTTCTTCGAAACAATAAAGGCACCTTCAGTGGAGCTACTTGAAAGAGCAGTCCTCAACATTTCTCCTGTTTACAGCGAAGATTGGAGAACCGAAATAATCTCTTACCTTCAGGGTAACTTCCTATCAGATGACGAAGCCTGTAATAAAAGGATAGAGGCAAGAGCTCGTCCGTATGTCATGATAGAAGGGGAGTTATACAAGCATGGAGTTTGTGCCCCGTTGCTCAAATGCTTGTCGAGAGCCGAAGGTTTAGAGTTAATGAAAGAGATACATGCAGGCCTGTGTGGATCCCACATCGGATCCAGGCCATTACTTGGAAAAGTGTTCCGCCAAGGATTTTATTGGCCGAAGGCAGCTTCGGATGCGGAGGAGTTAGTTCAAAAGTGCGAAGGTTGTCAGAAATGTGCAAGAGATCAAAAGCAACCTTCGTCTTTGACACAGCTGATACAACCCATCTGGCCATTGCAAAGGTGGGGCCTTGACTTGTTGGGCCCATTACCACCGGCCCAAGGGAATCTAAAATATGTCATAGTAGCTGTGGAGTATTTTTCTAAGTGGATTGAGGCGAAGCCATTGGCCACAATAACTTCGGCTACTGTCCAAAAGTTTTTCTGGCAGAATATTGTCTGTCGCTTCGGGGTACCGAAGGCCATCACTGTAGATAATGGAACACAGTTTGACTCCGAAGCTTTCAAAAATTTCTGTGATCAAATTGGAACGAAGATCCATTTTGCATCAGTCAGGCATCCGGAGTCAAATGGGCTTGTTGAAAGGGCAAACGGCATCATAATGACAGGAATAATGAAGCTAATCTTTAATCAACCAAGGGGAAAGTGGCCAGATCAGTTGACCAAAGTGGTGTGGAGCCACAATACAACAACATCAAGGTCTACAGGCTTTACCCCATTCAAGCTATTATTCGGAGACGAAGCAATAACTCCGGAAGAAGCTAAAGCTGGATCAATAAGAGTGGTAGCTTCGGCGGAGTCAAATGCCGAAGATGCTTGTCTTGTGGAAAAAGATGCCTTAGAAGGGATCAGGCTTCAGGCAGTAGAGAATATCAATAAATATCAAGCTGAAACAATCAAATGGCGAGATAGAAAGGTCCGGCTAAAAAATATTGAGCCAGGACATTTGGTGCTTCGGAGAGTGGCCAACCCAGATACAGTGGGCAAGCTACAATTGAAATGGGAAGGGCCTTTCTTAGTAGCATCTTCGTCAAGGCCTGGGTCATACAGACTGAAGGACATGGATGGCAATGAAATTCCAAGACCTTGGAATGCAGATGAGCTTCGGAGATATTATGTATAACTTGATGTAACTTTTTATGTTTTTCTTTTTCTTTCTCATGGCACCCTTTTCCTTTCTAAAGGGGGAGAAAGGTTTTTAATGGGGCCATCATATGTAATTTCCTTTTTAGTTTTATAAGAGCAAAATCCCCCAAAGAATGTAAATGTAAAAGCTGGGAACGCACCATCGAGTGCCGAAACTAAAAAAAGAGAGAGAGGAAGCTCCAAAGACGTCCCTAAGGGGATGCAGAGCTTACAGCGAAAAGTCAACGCTGATACCGCCTAAGTAAAAGGCGAAGAAGCTCCAAAGACGTCCCTAAGGGGATGCAGAGCTTACAGCGAAAAGTCAACGCTGATACCGCCTAAGTAAAAGGCGAAGAAGCTCCAAAGACGTTCCTAAGGGAATGCAGAGCTTATACTGCCTAAGTAAAAGGCGAAAAAGCTCCAAAGACGTTCCTAAGGGAATGCAGAGCTGATGTGTGGTTGGTTCTAAAGAAATAACGGCTGAGAGTGTGGCTTCGGATATACGTTTTGAACATTCATTCGCACATTACATCATGACATTTGCATGCATAAGCATTCATTCATAGCATTCATTCATAGCATTTATGTACCAAAGTGATTGCTTCGGCAAAAAGGAGAAGTGGTTCTTTATGGTTTGATATGTAAAAGAAAAGCTTCGGCAAAAAGGAGAAGTGATTTTTTATGATTCGTTGTGCCTTGTTGTGTACAAAAAAGAAAAGCTTCGTCGTTCGGAAAAAGAAGAATTGGTCTCTTATGCTTCGTTGTGTACGAAAAGAAGGGAAGGTGTTTTTTCGCCCTTGGCTCAAAATACTAATTTCGTCCACATCAAAGCGCCTCAGCAGAAGGGTAGGAATATATTACAAGGTATGTACAAAGTTCCTTGAGAACAGTTCAATTGTAGTTACAAAAGTTGTTACAAAAGTATCCTAAGTTTCATTAAGCTTCAGCTTCAGCGACAGCTTCGGCGGCATATACTTTAAGCATCACTTTCAGCTTCGTCACCCTACATAAATCAAGGTATCGTAAGTAAGAATCAACCGCAAAGGAGAAAGTAAGTACGAAGTTTCATTTCTTACTGGTTCAAGATGGCTTCGAGCTTCGTCTCCAGCCTTCTCCCGCCCGCCTTTTGTCCATATCATTTTTATAAATCTATTTGAGATGCTGCGGGCGAGGTCAGGTATATCATCCAGGATTGATGGAGAAAGGCTGAAGTTAGGCCTGTTGACAATTTTTCCGTGCTCGCAGCCGGCCTTCAGGAATGCAGCAGCAGTACCCCGAGAAGCTACCCAGGCACAGAAGTCGCCGTGCCCGGCTATAACTTCGTCAAGCTCTTCGATTTCAGCTTCAATATGATCGAAGGCCTGTGGTAAATTTTCCGCCGAGGGGTTAAATTTCCCGCTGCTGGCCCCAACAGAGTAAAATATCTTTTTTAATCGATCAATACAATTATTGCTAAATTTCAAGCAGTTTTCTTGAAGATTTGACAGTAGGTTTCTCAAATCTGAATTTTGCTGAGCTTCGGCTTCGAGTTTTGCACTAAGATCTTGCTTCTCTCTTTCAAACTGCTCAGACTGGCGGAGAAGCTTCGTATTCAGTTCTGATATTTTTGCTTCAGCTTCCGCCAATAAACCTTCGGTTGCCTGGAGCTCAAAGTTCTTTTTCTCGAAAGAATCTGATTGCTCCTTTATTTTGTTTTCCAAATTTTCAATTATAACTTCATGCTTTTTATCTTCAAGATCTTGTTGCATTTGCAAGGCTTTGCTCAACAGCATACTCTGTACGAACATAACCTTCGTCAGACAAGTTTTTATTAGAAACAACGAAATTTAGAGGACAAGTTGTTCACCTTGAAGTTGGAGTAAAATAAACTACCAACGACATGTTGTCGTCGGTAGCGGCTGATGTCTGTTTCCAGCTTCGGGAATCCAATACTCTTGGACAAAGTACTGATAACTTTGGCCCCCATCTGGTCTCGAATACACTCTAATTTCTCGTCATCAACGCCTCCAAAGAGGAGTGCCCCAGGTTTGTATCCACAGGATTTGGCATACTCTTTAAGCTCTTCTATTTCAGCTTTTGATAGATGTCCTCCAACTAAGTTTTGGAACGCGAAAGCTTCGTTTTCCGAAGCTTCATCAGCAATTTCTTTTCCTTTCTTTGACACTGCGGTCATGGTCTCTTCGGCAGCAGTGGTAGCTTCTTCTGTAGCCATGTCTAGCAGTATTTGGTCAATATGTTCAATTGTGCTCTCCAAATTCAAAATTTCAGCTGAGGCAGCTTCGGCAGCTGCGGCCTCCGAAGGTGCAATTTCAATATCTGCCCCCTCTGCAGCCGCTCGGGTTTTTTGCGCCGAAGCTCTTGGCGGCGTTTTGTCAATTACCTCTGTCACGGTAATGATTCTTTGTTTCTTTGCCTTGATTGTCTTCCTTGATTTCTCGGGCTCCTTGTCCTTCTGAAAAAACTTTGTCAGTTGAGGACCCAGTGGACTTAGCTTCGCAGGTAAGGATTCAGTCATTACCTTCAGAATTTCCTCAACAACAGCAGCAGAAGGTGATGCGGGGGTCTCTTCTGCTTCGGATATTTGTTGCTTCGGAGAAGAAGTTTTCCTTTTCTTCGGAATTTTCTTCTTTATTGGCTCTTTTTCACCTTCATCTAAGGCTTCAGTTACCCTTTTCCTTTTTTGGCCTCCGGCACCTTTGTTCAGATTTTCGTAGTCTGGGTATTCGAAACCCAAGGCGTCCAACACTCGATTTAGCCTTCGTTTTGGACGGGTGCCGAAGGCTGCGGTCATCAACTGATCTTCTTTTTTGGAATAGTTGCCAAGTATTTCATTGCACATTGCTTCAATTGTTTCCAACCACTCTTGGCAAGGTGTTTTAAAGTATTTCTTAAATTTGAAATAGTAAGGTAAATGCACAAGTTCACCTTCTTTCTTTTTCCCCTTCAGCTTCGGCATTTCCCAATCCTTTAAACTAGGAAAAACTTGGAAAGCCAAGAACTCCTGCACCAGGTCTCTTGTACCGATATGCTCTGCAACAATTCTGAATTCATCCATTGCTTTTTGTGTGGTACCGTCTATTGACATGTTGCAGAGAGGCCGGGTTTCTCCGAAGATTAATTCGAGTGGACTTTGCACGAGTTTCTCCTTGTCATCATTAACCTTAACATAAAACCACTCAGACTTCCACCCTGCCGCCCATTTACTCCGATAGCTAATTACAGGAAACTTCGTGGACTTCCGATAAGCAAAGTTGTAGCAACCAAAATTATCATGTAAGCCATCCTTTCTAGCCTTCGTCTGATAATGTAGTTCGTGAACCTGGCAGAAACTGTCCGCAAATGGCTCCACTGCTTGGCTTCGGAGTGCCCAAATATAAACACTGAGCCTAACGATAGCATTAGGGGTCAGCTGGTGAAAATAGATACCGAATCTCTTCAGCACCTCTGCAATAATCCCGTGAAGGGGGAATCTTAATCCAGCTTTTAAAAAGCTTTTAAAAATGACAATTTCATCCCTTTCCGGCTTCGGGGTAGTCTCTTCTCCTCCGAAGCGTAGTAGCTTCTTCTGATCTTCATTGAAAAAGCCTGACTTTACCATTTTGGAGAGATCAGCCTTCGAAACGGTGGATTTTCCAAAGTCCAAGTGGCTGGGTTTGTTTGGCATGGCAATACGATAATCGTCCTCGGGATCAGTTTCCTCAATAACTTCTTCTTCTACTCCGGCAGGTGCTTGTTGTGTTTGTTCTGCATCTTCACCAGGAGTCTCTTCAGAAACTACCAACCCGGAGCGTTGCATGGCTTCGGAGATGGGAACAGCCTCCGAAGCTTCAGTTTCGCCTTCCTCACGCTCAACCCTGGCAGTAGAACGCACTCTGGCCATTTAACTATGAACTTGCGAAATTTTCAATACTTTCTTCCTCCGAAGCAGGTTTCAGGCTGGAGCTTCGTTCGAATCTAATGGACAAAGCTTCGGCGACGGTTAAAAATTTTGGCAGCGAAACAGTGAAAATAGCAATGAATGCTGTGGTAACTTCACACCTACTCGTCTGTTTATATAGTGCTGTAGGTAAGAAGGCGAAGCGGCAGGATTTTTACACTAGACGGGCAGCCACCCGCACTCGCTGTGTAGTGGACCGCAAAGATCAAACAGTAACTCTGCAAGGTGGGCCTGGCACGCGCGCGGAAGAGGGATCGTTTCTCCGCAACGAGCTCAGGGAAGGTGTTTTTTGGACCTTCGGCTTCCCGAAGCTGAAGAGGCTTTTTTCACGGGTCAAGCTCGTTACGAAAAACGATCTAGCACCGCGAAAGGGGCTACTGTTGGGGTCATGCTTCGGTGCGCCGAAGGTCTTACACGAAGAAGCAGCTTCGGCTGAAGTCGTCCCCAGGAGATAGCCGAAGGGTCCTTTTTATGGAGCTTCGGCGTTACAAACCGACATATAGATAGAATGACCTTTTTATCCATAAAGGTCTGAGTCAGTGTTGTAAACTTTTGTAAGGGGCATAATTGTAATCTGTCACAGGCTGCGTCCTGTGTCTATAAATAGGTGAACAGTATCCCCGTACTGTTCACGCTGACTTGGCATTTATTACTGCGTCACGCTTGTACTTTCCTCTTCCTTCAAGACCGAAGGTACATTTGTAATTTGAAATCATTTCTATTTTCCCATGATAATGAAATAGAAATGATTCTGTCATAATATTTGGATGTTTACTTTATGCTTTGTGCCTTATGCGAAACCTTCGTCGTTTATTGCTATATTTACGAAGGTATGTCCTTCGTAACCTTCGTCTGAGATTATTATTTCCCGAAGGGACATAATAATTAAAAGGACGAAGGACTTTAACATTTAACACTTTTTATGTTGCCTTGTTCTTAACTCTTAGCATTTGAGAACGAGTCCCCAACACTTGCCGGATTTGTTAGTTAAAACATAAGATGCATAAAAAGTCTTAAATGAGATGTTAGAATCATTTGATGCAATAGGAGTTTTCTTCTTAGGCAATTTTGTGCAGGTTGATTGCCTAGAGCTAGATGTTTCACCCTTATACATAAAAGCATGATTATGGCCAGAGTTAGACTTCCTAGAGTGAATTCTCCTAATTTTGTGCTCGGGATAACCGGCAGGGTACAAAATGTAACCCTCATTATCCTGAGGCATGGGAGCCTTGCCCTTAACAAAGTTAGACAATCTTTTAGGAGGGGCATTAAGTTTGACATTGTCTCCCTTTTGGAAGCCAATGCCATCCTTGATGCCAGGGCGTCTCCCACTATAGAGCATGCTTTTAGCAAATTTAAAATTTTCATTTTCTAAGTCATGCTCATTAATTTTGGCATTAAGTTGAGCTATGTGATCATTTTGTTTCTTAATTAAAGCTAGGTGATCATGAATAGCATCAACATTAATGTCTCTACATCTAGTGCAAATGGAAATATGCTCAACGGTAGATGTAGAGGGTTTGCAAGAATTAAGTTCAACAATCTTAGCATGTAAAATGTCATTCTTATCTCTAAGATCGGATATGGAAGCATTGCAAACATCTAATTCTTTAGCCTTAGCAATTAATTTTTCATTTTCATTTCTAAGGCTAGCAAGAGAGACATTCAATTCTTCAATCTTAGCAAGTAGACTAACATTATCATCTCTAAGATTGGGAATTGAAACATCACAAGCATTTGAATCAACCTTAGCAATTATTTTAGCATTTTCATTTCTAAGGTTGACAATAATATTGTGGCAAGTGCTTAGCTCACTAGATAGTTTTCACATTTTTCTACTTCTAGAGCGTAAGCATTTTTAACCTTAACATGCTTCTTATTTTCCTTAATTAGGAAGTCCTCTTGGGAGTCCAAAAGTTCATCCTTCTCATGAATAGCACTAATTAATTCATTCAATTTTTCTTTTTGTTGCATGTTTAGGTTGGCAAAAAGGATGCGCAAATTATCCTCCTCGTCACTAGAATTATCTTCATCACTAGAGGATGCATATTTAGTGGAGGATTTTGATTTTACCTTCTTCTTTTTGCCGTTCTTTGCCATGAGGCACTTGTGGCCGATGTTGGGGAAGAGGAGGCCCTTGGTGACGGCGATGTTGGCGGCGTCCTCGTCGGAGGAGGAGTCGGAGGAGCTCTCGTCGGAGTTCCACTCGCGGCACACATGGGCATCGCCGCCCTTCTTCTTGTAGTATCTCTTCTTTTCTCTCCTCTTTCCCTTCTTGTCGTCGCCCCTGTCACTATCACTAGATAATGGACATTTAGCAATGAAATGACCGGGCTTACCACACTTGTAGCACACCTTCTTGGAATGGGGCTTGTAATCTTTCCCCTTCCTTTGTTTGAGGATCTGACGGAAGCTCTTGATGATAAGCGTCATCTCCTCATTGTCGAGCTTGGAGGCGTCGATGGGGATTCTACTTGGAGTAGTATCTTCTTTCTTCTCCTCCGTTGCTTTGAATGCAACGGGTTGTGCTTCGGGCGTGGAGGAGTCGCCTTGCTCGATGATCTTTTTGGAGCCTTTGATCATTAGCTCAAAGCTCACAAATTTACCTATGACCTCCTCGGGAGACATTAGCGTGTATCTAGGATCACCTCGAATTAATTGAACTTGCGTAGGGTTAAGGAAAACGAGGGATCTTAGAATAACCTTGACCATCTCATGGTCATCCCATTTGGTGCTCCCGAGGTTGCGCACTTGATTCACCAAGGTCTTCAAGCGGTTGTACATGGCTTGTGGGTCCTCGCCTTGGTTGAGTCGGAACCGACCGAGCTCCCCCTTGATCGTCTCACGCTTGGTGATTTTAGTCACCTCATCTCCTTCATGCGCAGTCTTGAGCACGTCCCAAATCTCCTTGGCGCTCTTTAATCCTTGCACCTTGTTATACTCCTCTCGACTTAGAGAGGCGAGGAGTATAGTGGTGGCTTGAGAGTTGAAGTGTCGGATTTGGGCGACCTCGTCCGAATCATAGTCTTCATCCCCCGGTGATGGTACCTGTACTCCAATCTCAACAACATCCCAAATGCTAGTGTGGAGTGAGGTTAGATGATGCCTCATTTTATCACTCCACATATTATAATCTTCACCATCAAACATAGGTGGTTTGCCTAATGGGACGGAAAGTAATGGAGTACGTTTGGAAATGCGAGGGTAACATAGCGGGATCTTACTAAACTTCTTGCGCTCATGGCGCTTAGAAGTTACGGACGGCGTGTCAGAGCCGGAGGTGGATGGCGACGAAGAGTCGGTCTCGTAGTAGACCACCTTCTTCATCTTCTTCTTGTCACCGCTCCGACGCGACTTGTTGTGTGAAGGGGATCCTTCACCTTGTTGGCGGACTCCCCGGATGGAGCCTTCCCATGGCTTGTGGCAGGCTTCTCGCCGGTCCCGATCTCCCTCTTAGCGGATGCTCCCGACATCACTTCAAGCGGTTAGGCTCTAATGAAGCATCGGGCTCTGATACCAATTGAAAGTCGCCTAGAGGGGGGGGTGAATATGGCAAATCTGAACTTTATAAACTTAAGCACAACTACAAGCCGGGTTAGTGTTAGAAATATGAACGAGTCCGAAAGAGAGGGCAAAAACAAATCACAAGCAAATAAAGAGTGAGACACAAGGATTTGTTTTACCGAGGTTCGGTTCTTGCAAACCTACTCCCCGTTGAGGTGGTCACAAAGATCAGGTCTCTTTCAACCCTTTCCCTCTCTCAAACGGTCACTTAGACTGAGTGAGCTTCTCTTCTCAATCAAACGGGACACAAAGTCCCCGCAAGGACCACCACACAATTGGTGTCTCTTGCGTCGGTTACAATTGAGTTTATCACAAGAAAGTGTGAGAAAGAAAAGAAGCAATCCAAGCGCAAGAGCTCAAATGAACACAAATGTCGCTCTCTCTAGTCACTATTTGATTTGGAGTGATTCCAGACTTGAGAGATGATTTGATCTCTTTGATTGTGTCTAGAATTGAATGTTATAGCTCTTGTAATGTGTTGAAGGTGGAAAACTTGGATGCCATGAATGTGGGGGTGGTTGTGGTATTTATAGCCCCAACCACCAAAAGTGCCCGTTGGGAGGCTGTCTGTCGCATGGCGCACCAGACAGTCCGGTGCGCCACCGGACACTGTCTGGTGCACCAACCACGTCAGCCGGCCGTTGGATTCTGACCGTTGGAGCTCTGACTGGTGGGGCCTCTGGGTTGTCCGGTGGTGCACCGGACAGGTCCTGTAGACTGTCCGGTGCCCCTTCTGCGCGTGCTATGACTCTGGCGCGTACTGTAGCGCATTTAATGCGGTTGCAGTCGACCGTTGACGCGAAGTAGCCGTTGCTCCGCTGGCACACCGGACAGTCCGGTGTGACACCGGACACTGTTCGGTGTTTCACCGGACAGTCCGGTGAATTATAGCGGAGCGGCCTCACATTTTCCCGAAGGTAGCGAGTTCAGCGTTAGGTTCCCTGGTGCACCGGACACTGTCCGGTGCGCCAGACCAGGATGCCTTTTGGGATGTCTTTAACTCTCTTTATTTGAATCCAACTTTGGTCTTCTTATTGGCTTGTTGTGAACCTTTGGCACCTGTAAAACTTATAGACTAGAGCAAACTAGTTAGTCCAATTATTTGTGTTGGGCAATTCAACCACCAAAATCAATTTAGAAAAAGGTGTAAGCCTATTTCCCTTTCAAGAGTAATGTTCACAAAAATGAGCGACACGAGATCTAGTGGTTACCCCCTTATGAATATCACCGAGGATGGAGTTCACGGGGTGATCTCGTTGTATTGCTTGGTGGACTCTTGGGTGTGGCGGCCTTGGACCCTCATCATCTTCCTTGTCTTGATCATTAGCATCTCCCCCTTGATCATTGTCCTCCTCTTGAGGTGGCTCCTCTTGGTCTTCATTCTCATCATCTTGAGCTTGATCCTCATCTTGAGTTGGTGGGGATGCTTGCATGGAGGAAGATGGTTGATCTTGTCCATGTGGAGGCTCTTCGGATTCCTTAGGACACACATCCCCAATGGACATGTTCCTTAGTGCGACGCACGGAGACTCTTCATCATCTAGCTCATCAAGATCAACTTGCTCTACTTGAGAGCCGTTAGTCTCATCAAACACAATGTCACAAGAAACTTCAACTAGTCCGGTGGACTTGTTAAAGACTCTATATGCCCTTGTGTTTGAATCATAACCAAGCAAAAAGCCTTCTACAGCCTTAGGAGCAAATTTAGATTTTCTACCTCTTTTACCAAGAATAAAGCATTTGCTACCGAAGACTCTAAAATATGAAACATTGGTCTTTTTACCGGTTAGGAGTTCATATGATGTCTTCTTGAGGATTCAGTGAAGGTAGAGACGGTTGATGGCATAGCAAGCGATGTTGATTGCTTCCACCCAAAACCGGTCTGAAGTCTTGTACTCGTCAAGCATGGTCCTCGCTATGTCAAGTAGAGTTCTATTCTTCCTCTCCACTACACCATTTTGTTGTGGTGTGTAGGGAGAAGAGAACTCATGCTTGATGCCCTCATCCTCAAGGAAGCCTTCTATTTGTGAGTTCTTGAACTCCATCCCGTTGTCGCTTCTAATCTTTTTGATCCTTAAGTCGAACTCATTTTGAGCCCGTCTCAAGAATCCCTTTAAGGTTTTTTGGGTTTGGGATTTTTCCTGCAAAAAGAACACCCAAGTGAAGCGAGAATAATCATCCACAATAACTAGATAGTACTTACTCCTGTCGATACTTATGTAAGCTATCGGGCCGAATAGGTCCATGTGGAGCTGTTCAAGTGGCCTGTCAGTCGTCATGATGTTCTTGTGTGGATGATGAATAGGCCTGGGCGTTCGGTCTGAACCGATAATTCGGTTCGGTCTTTTCGGTTTTTTTAAATTTCGGTTTACACGGAATGGGAACCGAATCAGTGACTCAAATAATAAAAACCGACAGTTCGGGTATTTAAACTATCGGTTCGGTTTTCGGTCCTGACTGAACAGAACCGATGCAGGTCAGCAACACAGAAAGCAGCAAGTCACAGAACCGATGCTGGGCGGCTGGGCTGCATCCTGTAAAATGTAAAGCCTGCATTTTCACTTCAGCCTTTAACAACTTCAAGTCAGCAAGTAACGAGAATACAAGATGCAGTCAGATTGCAAACCGAGCTGCATGAAGCCTGGGCGCTAGGCAACTAGCAAGCATACAAAAATATAGCATTAATAAGAACATTTCATACTTCATGGCAATAGGCACACAGCAGAAGTGTATGCTCGAAATTGTACATAGCGGACAAAGTGACAAGCCACAAGCCCACAAAGCTAACAGTTTTGTCTCACAAAGTCACAAATAACATATTTCTGAATAACAGAATAAGTCCATAATCACCAAGGACACAAGTCTTCACTGAGACACAAGTAGCATCAGGAAAATAGTCAACCATAGTTTAGAAAGTAGCAACAAGAATATATCACTTGAGCACCACTTGATGCTTCATGGGTGTGCATATAATAGATGTGGCCATAGCAGACTAACAGTAGCCGTTAGTTCCACAATTATTATATGGTTTAGGCCATAGTAGACTAGCAGTAGCAGCTCCACAATCCACCAGAGCACCACGCCATCGCAGCTAGCAAATAGAAACAACATATATGGTTTAGGCCATAGTAGCTCCACAATCCGCATATTTTTATCATTTTATAACAAGGGCAACTCACAAATGTTTAGGAACTAGGATGTGGTTTGGTGTGTCGACTTGCTAGCTTTGCTTGATTGTGACTGTGCAATAGAGCTATCCTGCTCATTAACCCTGCGTTTGCCTTTTCCTTTTTCACCATGTTCTTCAATCAACTCTGAAAGTGTGATGGATTAATTTGGATTAGAACCAACATATACGGCTATAAAGTACAATAAATAAGATTGAAGCATGGTTACCTTTTTCTAATTCAACCAATTGCTCCATGTCCTCCTGGACATTAATGGGAGTAGTCCTTCGCAGCCAATCCTGAGTACAAACAAGTGCTTCCACCATGAATGGAGTAAGAGAGGTCCTAAAGTCATCAAGGATTCGTCCAGTTGTGCTAAAAACTGATTCTGAAGCAACGGTTGACACCGGGATTGCTAGCACATCACGAGCCAAGCGTGCTAATAATGGGAATCTTGAGGAATTCACCTTCCACCATCCTAGAATGTCAAACTTATTATCTTCTGGTTCGGTATCTTCAGCAAGGTACTTCTCAAGTTCAGATTTGTTGCTGCCACCTCCATAATTGTGTTGTTTTAATTTTTGTGCAATCAAGGACTTCATCCTTCCGCCTTGGGATTGGGACTGTCTTACTACTTGAGAATCATTGGCTGCTGTTGTTGCATCAGGTGGAGCATACAATCTCCTATACTCTTCAAATAATTCTCTAACACATGATTTCACAACAGCCCAAACCTTCTGTCCATTTTCCTCACTAAACATCTCTTCAATTGCCAGCTTTGTGTATTCAGATAGTTTATATCTTGGATCCAAAGCTGCAGCAACAAAAATCAGCAAGTTCATATTCTCTTTTTCTTTCTCCTTCCCCTTGCCTCTATCATTCACATTTCTACATGCTGTAGCACTAGCAACAGGAGGTTCATGCCAGTTTCCCCAATACTTATCATACTTGTCTTTCATTTTTTGGCCCATTTCTTGTCGCAAATAATCATCACTGTTCAGCCAATTGTTAATCAAGAAGTGGACTTCACCAATCTCAAAAAAAAGTTGTGTGAAGTGACATGCAAAGAACTAGAAATACGTTCAGTGAGATCAAAAAAATGACCAAGGAATTCAGCCATCTTCTTTGCATTATCCCAGTCTTGTTCATCAGGATGTCCTGGGCCTCCTTTCACTTCTGACAAATCAATAGCACACATTAGATCTTCCTCTACATACCTTGCAAACACCTTCTCATATGCAATAGCTGCTCTCAACATAATATATGTTGAGTTCCACCTAGTCATATGTCTAGGTTTAGGAATGCCTTGGTTTCAATCTTCTCTTCCTCAGCAATCTCCTTGAATTTAGCCAAGCGAGAAGTGCTGTTTTTAATGTATCTAACAGCAGCACGGACACACTTCACTGAAATATCTACTAGTCCGAGGCCATCTTGTACAATAAGATTGACAATGTGTGCAGCACATCTCATATGAAGAAACTTGCCTTCAGTTATGCTTGTATTTGCAATATTCATCATCCTCCTCAAGTAACTGACACCACTATCATTAGAACTAGCATTGTCAACTGTGACACACATAACCTTTTCTAATCCCCATTCAGTCAAGCACCTTTGTAGGTTCTTCCCAATGTCATCTCCTTTATGCCCCTTTACCTTAAAGAAGCTAATGACCTTCTTATGAAGTTGCCAATCCTTGTCAATAAAATGTGAAGTTACTGTCATGTAGCTGTCTTGTTGTTGAGAAGTCCAACAATCCGTGGTTAGGCAAACTCTCTCATAATTTGACTTAAAGAATAGTTTTAGCTTCGCTTTCTCTTCAAAATAAGTCCTAACTATGTCCCTTGTGCATGTCCTTCGAGATGGTGGAGTCCAATGTGGGACAGCTACCTTCAAAAATTTTCTAAATCCCGACTTCTCACCAAACATAAAAGGGAGCTCATCCTCTATGACCATTTCAGCAAACGCTTGCCTTATTGCCTTAGGGTCATACCTCCAAGTGCTAACACCTTCTCCTTGGCTCACTTTCAGATTGGGCTGCTTCAAATCCTTATTGTTCTTATGTGGATTGCGCTTGCAAATATTAAAATGCCTCCGCATTGCAGTAGTGCCATTGACATAAGAATCAGCTCTAATGGCACGGCTACAATACTTGCACTTCCCTTTCTTCACCACACCTTGGTCATCCTTAATCTTGATGAAATGTTCCCACATTTCAGATCTTGGTGCCATTTGTTTTCTGGCATGGTTTTCTTCCTCATCTCCTTCAGTTCTTTTTTGCTCTCCTTCATTACCTTGGGTAATCACATTCTCATCATCCCTTACCACCACACCCTCCACCTCCATATTCTCAGTTTCAGTTCCTGCAGCAAACTCTTCTCCAGGTTTAGAGGACATCTACAAAATAGAAATTATAATAAAAATCAGTTTCAGTTTGATATTATCTAGAAGCTTATTAGCCAAAAGCAGCAAGTCTTGAAGTTGTGGTGGAAGCTGCAAGCGAGAAAGAAAATGAACTTATGGAGACATAAACTGAATAAACTGAATAAAAGAACTCTATTACATAAACTGAATAAACTAAAACCGCATACTGCTAGTTCTACACTTCTACTAACATACTGCTAGTCTACTACTCTGCCAGGTGAGGGTGTGAGCGTGAGGCACTTGCCTTCTCAGATTTGAAGTAAAAACAACTAAGAAACATCTAGTTCTACTAAGTACTAACTCATTGCATTACTGACTTATTGTATAGCAAAAAGAATAAAAATAGGAGGGACATATAAGTGTCATACTTACGTTGCAATTGCAAGACTCAAAAGACTCCATTGTGGGTTGAGGCCTTTGAGCGTTGGAGAGGGGATCGCACTATCGCAGTAGCACGCAGTGAGGCGGCGGGGCACGTCGGCAATCGGTGAGGCTTGGGGTTGGAGACTTGGAGGCTTGGAGAGTTGGAGCGGAGCTGTTGGGGGCGTCAGCAACAGACGAGGCGACCGACACTCCGGCAGTCCGGCTCCGGCAGTCGTCGAAGTTCCACAGGAGGCGTCGCGAGCTGCAACTGTATTGAGCCACCGAGGGACAACTTCGGCGAGCAGCGACGCCTAACTCCCTAGTGGTTAGTGGATTGCAGCTTGCCGGCGGCCGGCGCGACGTGGGAGTGGAGTGGGAGTGCGATGCGCCGCCGCCACTCCTTGGGGGCTGGACGTTGGAGATTGGATAGTGAAGACTGGAGACTGTGGAGTCGGGTTGAGAAGCTAGGGTTACTCTTACCCGGTTGGATAACTGGACTGTTCGGTTGAATCGGGTACCCGACGTCTATAACCGAAGAACCGAATAAAATATCGGTTTATAGAAACTGTGAACCGAATGTAAGACCGAGAACCGAGATTTCGGTCCAATCGGGTTCGGGTTCGGTCCAATCGGGTTCGGTTTTCGGTCTCGGGTTTTTTTGCCCAGGCCTAATGATGAACACCAACTTGCTTCCCTGCTTGACATGCGCTACAAATCCTGTCTTTCTCAAAATGAACATTTGTTAGTCCCAAAATGTGCTCTCCCTTTAGAAGCTTATGAAGATTCTTCATTCCAACGTGGGCTAGTCGGCGATGCCAGAGCCAACCCATGTTAGTCTTAGCAATTAATCAAGTGTCGAGTTTAGCTTTATTAAAATCAACTAAGTATAGCTGACCCTCCAACACTCCCTTAAATGCTACTGAATCATCACTTCTTCTAAAGACAGTAACACCTATATCCGTAAAAAGACAATTGTAGCCCATTTTACATAATTGAGAAACTAAAAGCAAGTTATAGTCTAAAGAATCTACAAGAAAAACATTGGAAATAGAATGGTCAGAAGATATAGCAATTTTACCAAGTCCTTTGACCAAACCTTGATTTCCATCCCCGAATGTGACAGCTCTTTGGGGATCATGGTTTTTTCTCATAGGAGGAGAACATCCTTTCTCCCAGTCATGTGGTTTGTGCATCCGCTATCGATGATCCAACTTGAGCCCCCGGATGCATAAACCTACAAAACAAATTTAGGCCTTGTTCTTAGGTACCCAAATGATCTTGGGTCCTTTCACATTAGAAACAAGCACCTTGGGTACCCAAACACAAGTCTTTGAGCCCTTGTGTTTGGCCCCAACATATTTGGCAACTACTTTGCCTGATTTGTTAGTTAAAACATATGATGCATCAAAAGTCTTAAATGAAATGTTATGATCATTTGATGCAATAGGAGATTTCTTTTTAGGCAATTTAGCATGAGTGGATTGCCTAGAACTAGATGCCTCACTCTTATACATAAAAGCATGACGAGAGCCATAGTGAGACTTTCTAGAATGAATTCTCCTAATTTTGTGTTCGGGATAACCGGCAGGGTATAAAATGTATCCCTCGTTATCCTGAACCATGGGAGCCTTACCCTTAACAAAATTAGACAATTTCTTAGGGGCATTAAGCTTGACATTGTCTCCCTTTTGGAAGCCAATGCCATCCTTAATGCAGGGCGTCTCCCACTATAGAGCATGCTTCTAGCAAATTTGAAATTTTCATTTTATAAGTCATGCTCATTAATCTTAGCACTAAGTTGAGCTATGTGATCATTTTGTTGTTTAATTAAAGCTAGGTGATCATGAATAGCATCAACATTAATATCTCTACATCTAGTACAAATAGTAACATGCTCAATGGTAGATGTAGAGGGTTTGCAAACATTTAATTCATCAACCTTAGCATGTAACATGACATTTTCATTTCTAAGATTGGAAATAACATCATTGCAAACATTTAATTCTTTTGCCTTAGCAATTAATTTTTCATTCTCAATTTTAAGGCTAGAAAGAGATGCATTCAACTTGTCAATCTTAGTAATCAAACTAGCATTATCATTTCTAAGACTAACAATTGAATCATCACAAACATTTAATTTTTCAACCTTAGCAATCAATTTAGCATTTTCACATCTAAGGTTGGAAATAGTGTCATGACAAGTGCTAAGCTCACTAGTTAATTTTTCACATTTTTCTACTTCTTGAGCATAAGCATTTTTAACCTTAACATGCTTTTTATTTTTCTTAATAAGGAAGTCCTCTTGGCTATCCAAGAGTTCATCCTTCTCTTGAATAGCTCCTATTGTTGGGACCCTGCTTCGTCGCCGAAGGTCCTGCAGGAAGAAACAGCTTCGACAAAAGCTGCTTATACGTGATGCCGAAGCTACCACTCATGAAGCTTCGGTGTTATAGCGTATCCGAAGATGAAGGATCGAACCTACTTAAAGATGGAATGACCTTTTAGTCCATAAGGGTCTGAGTCATTGTTGTAAACTTTTATAAGGGGTATGATTGTAATTCCTTACAGGCTGTGTCCTGTGCCTATAAATAGTGAACAATATTCCTTTACTGCTCACACAATCCTGTAATTGCAAACGCATTGCCCGGAAATTACTATTTTCTGCCAAGGCGAAGGTATAAATGTACTTAAACATTATGTTTTGATATTTAGGTTCATATAATAAAATATGTGAATAATGTTATCTATTTTTGGTACATCTTTCTCTAATGTTTCATGTTTTATATTTTATTTCATATTATTTTGTAATTCTGATCACGAAGGTGTAACCTTCGTGATATTCTACTCATGGCCTTAGTTCGAAGTTCATTAAATCCTTGGGGGAGATAATGCTTCAGCGGACGAAGGGCATTAATATTTAACATTTTATGTTGCCTTGTTCTTAATTCGAAGCATTTGAGAACAAGTCACCAACATTGGCGCCCACCTCCGGTGAACTCACTTCCACTTTTTGAGCTGATGGCTTCGTTCAAGAACCAAGCTAGAACTACTTCGGCTCCGAAGCTGATTCTCCCGATAACAGACGGTTCATGCTCAGAGCCGGCTAACAAGAAACAGAAGAAGGAGGCACAGAGAAGAGTACAACATGTAGGGGTACAAGGACCCTTCATCAAGTCAAGATGGTCTCACATCCCAATTACCTTCTCTCAAGAGGATCTTCAGCTCAAGGATTACCCACACAATGATGCTATGGTTATCTCTTGTGTGATCAAAGGATTTCTGGTTCACAATGTTTTGGTTGATACAGCCAGTGCGGCTGATATCATATTTGCCAAAGCCTTCAGACAGATGCAAGAGCCCGAAGACAAGATCCATGATGCCACACATCCCCTTTGTGGCTTCGGAGGAAGGCAGATTGTAGCACTTGGCAAAATCACAATGCCAGTAACCTTCGAATTTATTAACAACACAAGGACTGAACAAGTTGTGTTTGATATTGTTGACATGGAATACCCTTACAATGCAATCATTGGTCGTGGTACTCTCAATGCCTTCGAAGCAATTCTTCATCCAACATATCTTTGCATGAAGATACCTTCGGACCAAGGGCCCATTGCTATTCATGGAAGTCAGGAAGCTGCCAGAAGGGCCGAAGGAAACTGGACAGACTCAAAAGCAATCCATAACATAGATGGAGCTGAAGCTTGTGAGCAATACAAGTTCAGAAGGGAGAAAGCTGCTTCGGCCGATCAGCCGAAGCCCATGCTTTTATGCGATGACGTAGCAGAGCAGAAGGTGCTATTGGGATCTCAACTGTCCGAAGAACAGGAGAAAACCTTGATAAGGTTTCTGTTCAACAAAAAAGATGTTTTTGCATGGTCAGCTAATGATCTTTGCGAAGTCAACAGGGATGTTATTGAACACTCGCTCAATGTTGATCCATCCTTCAGACCTAGAAAGCAGAGGCTTCGGAAGATGTCTGATGACAAGGCCGAAGGTGCTCGGAATGAAGTAAAAAGACTCCTCAGCGCCGGAGTCATCAGAGAAGTAAATTACCCAGAATGGCTGGCTAACACTGTTATGGTAAAAAAGGCCAACGACAAATGGAGGATGTGTATTGATTTTACTGATCTCAACAAGGCCTGTCCGAAGGATGAATTTCCATTGCCAAGGATAGATTCCCTAGTTGATGCAGCAGCCTCATCAGAACTTATGAGTCTGCTGGATTGTTATTCAGGCTATCATCAAATTTGGATGAAGAAGGAGGATGAACCAAAAACCAGCTTCATAACCCCGAGTGGAACATATTGTTATCTTCGGATGCCTGAGGGGCTCAAGAATGCTGGAGGAAGCTTCAGCAGAATGACAGCGAAGGTCCTCCATTCTCAGATAGGCAGAAATGTGCTAACTTATGTTGATGATATCATTGTAAAAAGCACGAGGCAAGAAAATCACATTGCTGATCTGCAGGAAACCTTCGCTAATTTTAGATAGGCCGGTTTAAAGTTGAATCCAGAAAAGTGTGTCTTCGGAGTGAAGAAAGGGAAATTTCTTGGCCGCCTAGTTTCAACAAAAGGGATTGAGGCTAATCCAAATAAAATCGAAGCTATTCTTCGAATGGAACCACCAAGTACAAAGAAGGGGGCTCAAAGATTGACAGGAAGACTGACATCTCTCAACAAATTCATATCTAGATCAGCAGAGAGAAATTTACCATTCTTCGAAGTGCTGAAGTCAGCCGAAGTTTTTCAATGGGGACCAGTCCAGCAGAGAGCCTTTGAAGAGCTGAAGCAATATTTGATAAACCTAACAACACTAACTCCACCAATGCCAGGGGCTCCTCTGTTGTTATATGTGGCAGCTTCGCACTCAGCGGTAAGTGCAGCACTTGTCCAAGAGAAGCTTGAAGGCCAAGTCAAAAAGCAAGCCCCAATATACTTTGTATCCGAAGTTCTTAGTTTATCAAAGAAAAATTATACAGAATTGGAGAAGGTGCTGTATGCTGTTTTGATGGCCTCCAGGAAGCTTCGACACTATTTTCAAGCATACAATATAATTGTCCCTTCTTCACAACCATTGAAGGATATTATGAGAAACAGAGAAGCTACTGGAAGAGTTGGAAAATGGGCTGCGGAACTCAATGAGTTCTGCATTGATTATGTGCATAGATCTTCGATTCAATCCCAAGCGTTAGCAGACTTTATTGCTGACTGGACGCCAGGGGCTCAGGAAGAAGAAGCGAGTAAAGTCGCTGAAGTTTGGACAGTATTTTGCGATGGTTCTTGGGGAACCTTCGGAGCAGGAGCAGCTGCTGTGTTGGTCGCACCTTCCAAAGTTAAAACTTGCTATGCAACAAGACTTGATTTTAGTTGTACAAATAACATTGCTGAGTATGAAGCTTTGCTCTTGGGTCTTCGAAAATTAAAGGCAATGGGAATTAGAAGGGCAGTTCTTAAAACCGATTCCCAAGTTATTTCTGGTCACATTGACAAGAGTTATAAAGCAAGATATCCGAAGCTTGAAAAATATTTAGACACGGTCCGAAGGATTGAGGCTTCCTTTGAGGGGTTTTCTGTCAAAAATATTCCTCAAGGAGAAAATGAACATGCTGATTTGTTAGCTAAGTCAGCAGCACATGGGCTGCCTTTACCTTCGGAAGTATTTTTCGAAACAATAAAAGCACCTTCGGTTGAGCTTCTTGAAAGAGCAGTCCTCAATATATCTCCTGTCTATAGTGAAGACTGGAGAACTGAGATCATCTCTTTCCTTCAGGGTAACTTTCTTTCAGATGACAAAGCTTAAATAAGAGGATAGAGGCAAGAGCTCGACCATATGTTATAATAGAAGGGGAGCTATATAAGCATGGGGTCTGTTCTCCATTACTCAAATGTTTATCCAGAGCCGAAGGTATAGAATTGATGAAGGAAATACACGCAGGCCTGTGTGGATCTCATATTGGATCTAGGCCTTTGCTGGGAAAAGTTTTTCGCCAAGGATTTTATTGGCCAAAGGCAGCTTGGGATGCAGCGGAATTAGTCCAAAAGTGCGAAGGTTGTCAGAAATGTGCAAGAGATCAAAAACAACCTTCGTCTTTAACCCAGTTAATACAACCCACTTGTCCATTGCAAAGGTGGGGTCTTGATTTGTTAGGTCCATTACCACCAGCACAAGGGAACTTAAGATATGTTGTAGTGGCAGTGGAATATTTTTCCAAATGGATTGAGGCAAAGCCTTTAGCCGCAATAACTTCGGTCACTATTCAAAAGTTTTTCTGGCAAAATATTGTTTGTCGCCTTGGAGTGCCGAAGGCTATTACTGTGGATAATGAGACGCAGTTTGATTCCGAAGCTTTCAGAGAATTTTGTGATCAAGTTGGCACGAAGATCCATTTTGCATCAGTTCGGCATCCGGAGTCAAATGGACTTGTTGAAAGGGCTAATGACATCATAATGACAGGAATAATGAAGTTAATCTTCAATCAGCCCAGGGGAAAGTGGCCAGACGAATTAATCAAAGTGGTGTGGAGCCACAACACAAAAATATCAAGATCAACATGTTTTACACCATTCAAATTATTGTTTGGTGACGAAGCAATAACTCCGGAAGAAGCCAAAACAGGATCAATAAGAATAGTAGCTTCGACAGAAGACGAAGCAGAAGCTAATTACCCTGTGGAAAAAGATGTCATAGAAGGGATCATGCTTCAAGCTGTGGAAAACATCAATAAATACCAAGCTGAAACAATAAAATGACGTGATAGAAAGGTTCACCTAAAGAATATTAAGCTAGGACATTTGGTGCTTCGAAGAGTAGCCAACTCAGAGACAGTAGGCAAGTTACAGCTGAAGTGGGAAGGACCTTTTCTGGTAGTATCTTTGTCAAGACCCGGTTCCTACAGATTGAAGGATATGGACGACAACGACATTCCTAGATCATGGAATGCGGATGAGCTTTGGCGATATTATGTTTAGTGTGATGTAATTTTTTCTATTCTTTTTTGTGGTACCCTTTTCCTTTCCAAAGGGGGAGAAAGGTTTTTAATGGGGCCACAACATGTAATTTTTCTTTTTCTTATTTCAATTCTATAAGAGCAATATCCCCCAAAGATGTAAATGTAAAAGCTGAGAACGCACCATCGAGTGCAAAGGAAAAAGAAAAGAAAACAGGGAGAAGCTCAAAAGTCGTTCCTAAAGGAATGCAGAGCTTACAATGAAAAACAAACGCTGATTCCGCCGAAAGTAAAAGGCGAAGAAGCTCCTAAGGGAGGCTTACAGCGAAAAATAAACGCTGATTCTGCCGAAAGTAAAAGGCGAAGAAGCTCCTAAGGGAGGCTTACAGCGAAAAGTCAGCGTTGATACACCGAAAAGTAAACGGTGAAGCCGAAAAATAAACGACAAAAAGATTTGAGTCATTCCCAAGGGAATGAAGGCTATGATTATGGTTTCGAATATACATTCGGATATTCATTTGCACGATACATTACATCATGACATTAGCATTCATAAACATTCATTTAGACATATATAGGATCATTATCATATCATACATAAAAGGCAGATGCTTCGGCTATGAGGAAAAAACTTCGGAGAAAGAGGAAATTTTCATGCTTCGTTGTGTACGAAAAGAAGGGAAGGTGTTTTTCGCCTTCGGCTCAAAAATAAAATTTCGTCCACACCAAAGCAGATCGTACACGGATAAAGGGGAAATATATTACAAGGTATGCACAAATTTACATAAGTTTCTCTACAATTATATTACAAAGATTTCTCTAGATTTTTTTGCAGAAAAGTCTTTTGCAGCAACTGTTAAGCTTCAGCTCATCATTCTTTAGCTTCATCATCCTGTACATATTAAAACGGAATGAGAAAGGTGCAGAATTCAAGGAGAAGGTAAAAGTAACAAGTATAAGTTTCTCACTGGCTTAAGGTGGCTCCGAGCTTCGTCACCAGCCATTTTTCGCCCGCCGTTTATCCAAATCTGGGTCATAAACCTGTTTCCTATGCTTCGGGCTAGGCTTGGGATGTCAATCAAATCTGCCGGTGACAAACTGAAGTTTGGCCTATTTACAATTTTCCCGTGTGTGCAGCCAGCCTTCAGGAAAGCGGTAGCCGTGCCTCGAGAAGCTAGCAGGACGCAGAAATCAGCATGCCCAGCAATAACTTCGTCAAGTGCATCAACTTCGCCCTCAATGTATTCCAAGGTGCTTGGCAGGTTTTCAGCTGAAGGTGTAAACTTATCAGAGCTGGCTCCAATTGAGTGAAACACATCCTTCAGCCGCTGCACACATCGCCACATCGGCTGCCAAAATCTAAGCATTTCTTCTGAAGCTCCTTCAATGATTTTTGCAAATTTGAATTCTTCTCGATTTTGGTCTTGAGACTTGTTTCGAGATTCTTCTTTTCCTGCTCAGATTTTTCTGATTTTATAAGTAATTCGTTGTTTAATTTGTCATTTTCGGCTTGGGCTTCAGCCAGTGAACCTTCCATAGAATGAATGACGAAGTCTTTCTTTTCCAAGGCAGCTTCGTGATCTTTAGCTTTGATTTCAAGGTCTTGAATAACGAAGTCCTTTTCTTCAGAGCAGCTTCGTAATTTTCGATTTTGTTTTCTAGATCTTTGATGGTAGCTTTGTTTCTCTCCTCTTCAAGATCTTGTTGCATTCTCAGCACTTTACTTAATAGTATACTCTGCCAAAACAACCTTCGTTAGAAAACATATTAATTCAAAAAAGCAATATAAAGTTGAGTTTTTACCTTGAAATTAGCATAGAGCAAGCTACCGACAATATGTTGTTGCTGGTACCTGCAGAGGTCCGCCTCTATCTTCGGCAGGCCAACGCTTTTTGAGAAAGTCCTAACAACCTTAGCCTCGGTTCGATTCCGAAGGCATCTTAGCTTCCCTTCATTCACTCCACCAAATAGCAGATACCCTGGTTTGTATCCGCAGGATATAGCATATTTCTTTAGCTCTTCTTTTTCAGCGTCTCTTAACTCTTGTCCAAGTATATCTTGAAAATTAAAATTTTCTTCTTCCAAAGTGTCTTCAATCTGTTCTTTTCCTTTTTCAGTTGTCGTGTTCACCGCAACCGCAGCAGCTTCTTCTTCAGCCATTCTCAGAAGTATATTGTCAATATCGCCAAGTGTGGTTTCTAGATTAGGATCTTCGGTGATCCAGGTTTCGGCTCCGGTGGCTTCGGCTTCAGTGGTTGCTCCGGTAGCTTCGGCTCCGGTGGCTTCGGCTCTGGTAGCTTTGGCTCCGGTGGCTTCGGCTCCGATGGTTTCAACTCTGGTGGCTGTGGTTTCGGCAGTGACAATTTTTGACGCCGATGTCGGTGGCGGTGTCTGATGAATGACATCGGCCACTTGGATAATTCTTTGTTTTTTCGGCTTTGCGGGACTTTCTGTTGCCGAAGCTTCTTTGTCCTTCTGAAAAAACTTCGTCAGTCCTGGCGCCAGCGGACTTAGCCTGGTAGGCAAAGGTCCAGTCATTACCTTCAGAATCTCGTCCACTTCGGCAGCAGAAGGTGTTGCAGGATCTTCCTCCTCTCGGGCCGACGTCTTTGGTTTTGGGGATGCAGTTTTCCTTTTCTTTGGAGCAGCTATCTTCGGCTCAGGGCTTAGTTTTTCAGAAATTTTCTTGTTCTTTTTAGCCAATTTGGTGCCTTCTTTGTCAAGGGCGCTGGCAATCCTCTTTCTCTTCGGGCCTTCGGCATCTCTGCCCAGTTGCTCATAATCAGGGTAATCAAAGTTCAAGGCATCCAGCACACGATTCAATCTTCGTTTCGGACGTGTGCCGAAGGCTGCAGTCATTAATTGATCTTCTTTCTTAGAGTAATTGCCGAGGATCTCGTTGCACATAATTTCAATTGTGTTCAGCCACTCTTGGCAGGGTGCTTTAAAATGTTTCTTAAACTTGTAATGATAAGGCAATCGAACAAGTTCCCCCTTCTTCTTTTCTCCTTCTAGCTTCGGCATCTCCCACTCCCTCAGTGTTGGGAACACCTTAAAAGCCAAAAATTCCTGCACTAGGTCTCTAGTGCCAATATGATCTGAAATCACTCGAAATTCAGCCAAAGCAGTCTGACTCGGGCTCCCCATTATCATGTTGCATCGGGGCCTCGTCTCTCCGAAGGTTAATTCTAGCGGGCTTTGGACCAGTTTATCTTCATCTTCATCAACTTTAACATAAAACCATTCAGACTTCCATCCGGCTGGCCATTTGCTTCGGTAGCTTATTACTGGAAACTTCGAAGTTTTACGATAAGCGAAGTTGTAACAGCCAAAATTCTCGTGCAGACCATCTCCTCTGGCTTTAGTATGATAGTGAAGTTCATGAACTCGGCAGAAACCCTCACCGAACGGTTCCACCCCCTGGCTACGAAGAGCCCAAATGTAAACACTTAATCTAACAATAGCATTGGGGGTCAGTTGATGAAGGTAAATCCCAAACTTCTTCAGTACAATAGCAATCATCTTGTTTAGGGGGAACCTTAGACCAGCTTTAAAAAAACTTTTGAAGACTACTACCTCGTCCTTTCCTGGTTTTGCGATAGTTTCCTCTCCACCAAAATGGATTAATTCCTTCTTGGCCTCACTAAAATAACCCATCTTCACCATTTTAGGAAGATCGGCTTCAGAAATGGTGGACTTTCCAAAGTCCAGATGACTAGGTTTACTTGGCATCCCGCAGCTGTACTCATCTTCGGAACCAACTTCTTCAACATCAGCTTGTGTTGCTTTGGCAGCAGGTGTGTCCTCTGATGAAACCAGCCCAGAACGCCTCATTGCTTCGAAAATCGGAACAGGTTCAGTGGCTTCGGTCTCATCTCCATCACGCTCAACCCTAGCAGTGGAGCGTACTCTGGGCATTTGATTTTAAATTTCTTGAAAATTCCTTGGAAATTAATAACCTTTTTTCCGAAGCTCTTCTCGTGACGAAGCAAAATCCAAACTGGAGCTTCGTTTGAATGCAAAAGTCAAACTTCGGCTATGGTTAAATTTTTGGCAGCAAAACAGTGCAATAGCAATGAATGCTGTGGTAACTTCACACCTACCTGTCTGTTTATATAGTGCTGCAGGTAAGAAGGTGAATCGTCAAGATTTTTACACCGGACAAACAGTCGCTCGCACCCACTGAACGGTGGGCCGCAAAAATCGAGAAAGTGAACCTGCATGGTGGGACCGCTCCGCGCTCGGAAACTGTATCGTTTCTCGGCAACGAGCTCAGGGAAGGTGTTTTTCGGACCTTAGGCTTCCCGAAGCCTAAGAGGCTTTTTTCACGGATCAAGCTCGTTACGAAAAACGATCTAGCACCGCGAAGGGGCTACTGTTGGGACCATGCTTCGTCGCTGAAGGTCCTGCAGGAAGAAACAGCTTCGGCAAAAGCTGCTTATACGTGATGCCGAAGCTACCACTCATGAAGCTTCGGTGTTATAGAGTATCCGAAGATGAAGGATCGAACCGACTTAAAGATGGAATGACCTTTTAGTCCATAAGGGTCTGAGTCATTATTGTAAACTTTTATAAGGGGTATGATTGTAATTCCTTACAGGCTGTGTCCTGTGCCTATAAATAGTGAACAGTATTCCTTTACTGTTCACGCAATCCTGTAATTGCAAACGCATTGCCCGGAAATTACTATTTTCTGCCAAGGCGAAGGTATAAATGTACTTAAACATTATGTTTTGATATTTAGGTTCATATAATAAAATATGTGAATAATGTTATCTATTTTTGGTACATCTTTCTCTAATGTTTCATGTTTTATATTTTATTTCATATTATTTTGTAATTCTGATCACGAAGGTGTAACCTTCGTGATATTCTACTCATGGCCTTCGTCCGAAGTTCATTAAATCCTTGGGGGAGATAATGCTTCAGCGGACGAAGGGCATTAATATTTAACATTTTATGTTGCCCTGTTCTTAATTCGAAGCATTTGAGAACAAGTCACCAACACCTATCAACTCATTTATTTTTTCCTTTTGTTGCATGTTGAGGTTGGCAAAAAGAGCAAGCAAATTATCTTCATCATCACTAGAGTTATCCTCATCACTAGATGTTGCATATTTAGTGGAGGCTCTAGATTTTACCTTCTTTTTGTCGTCCCTTGCCATGAGGCACTTGTGGCCGACGTTGGGGAAGAGAAGACCCTTGTTGACGGTGATGTTTGCTGCGTCCTCGTGGAGGAGGAGTCGGTGGATCTCTCATCGGAGTCCCACTCCCGGCAAACATGGGCATCGCCGCCCTTCTTCTAGTAATACTTCTTCTCCTTCCTTCTTCCCTTCTTGTCATCGCCCCTGTCACTATCACTTGATAATGGACATTTTGCTATAAAGTGACCGGGCTTACCACACTTGTAGCAAACTTTCTTGGAGCGGGGCTTGTAGTCCTTTCCCCTCCTTTGCTTGAGGATTTGGCGAAAGCTTTTGATGATTAAAGCCATCTCCTCATTGTCGAGCTTGGAGGCGTCGATGGGGAGCCTACTTGACGTAGACTCTTCTTTCTTCTCCTCCATTGCTTTGAAGGCAACGGGTTGCACCTCGGGTGTGGAGGTAGCGCCTTGCTCGATTATTTTCTTGGAGCCTTTGATCATTAATTCAAAGCTCACAAAATTTCCTATAACCTCCTCGGGAGACATTAGCTTGTATCTAGGATCACCACGAATTAATTGAACTTGTGTAGGATTAAGAAATACAAGTGATCTTAGAATAACCTTGACCATTTCATGGTCATCTCATTTGGTGCTCCCGAGGCTGCACACTTGGTTCACCAAGGTCTTGAGCCGGTTGTACATAGCTTGTGGCTCCTCTCCTTGGTGAAGCATGAATCGACCGAGCTCCCCCTCGATCGTTTCCCGCTTGGTGATCTTGGTCACCTCATCTCCTTCGTGCGCGGTCTTGAGCACGTCCCAAATCTCTTTGGCACTCTTCAACCCTTGCACCTTGTTATACTCCTCTCGACTTAGAGATGCGAGGAGTATAGTGGTGGCTTGGGAGTTGAAATGCCGGATTTGGGCTACCTCGTCCGAGTCATAGCCTTGATCCCCCATGGATGGTTCCTGCGCACCAAATTCAACAATGTCCCAAATACTATCATGGAGTCAGGTTAGATGGTGCCTCATTTTGTCACTCCCCATACAATAATCTTCACCGTAAAAAATCGGTGGTTTGCCTAGTGGGACGGAAAGTAAAGGAGTGCGTTTGGAAATGCGAGGATAGCGTAAGGGGATCTTACTAAACTTCTTGCGCTCATGGCGCTTAGAAGTGACGGACGGAGTGCCGGAGCCGGAGGTGGAAGGCGACGAAGAATCGGTCTCGTAGTAGACCACTTTCTTCATTTTCTTCTTCTTGTCACCACTCCAGTGCGACTTGATGCGGGGAGGTGATTCCTCCCTCTTCTTATTGCCGGACTCTCCCGATGGAGCTTTCCCGTGGCTTGTGGCAGGCTTCTCGCCGGTCACCATCTCCTTCTTGGCGTGAGCTCCCGACATTACTTCGAGCGGTTAGGCTCTTAATGAAGTACCGGACTCTGATACCAATTGAAAGTCGCCTAGAGGGGGGGGGGTGAATAGGCAAATCTAAAATTTATAAACTTTAAGCACAACTACAAGCCGAGGTTAGCGTTAGAAATATAATCGAGTCCGAAAGAGAGGGCGAAAACAAATCACAAGCAAATAAGATCGGATGACACGATGATTTGTTTACCGAGGTTCGGTTCTTGCCAACCTACTCCCCGTTGAGGTGGTCACAAAGACCGGGTCTCTTTCAACCCTTTCCCTCTTCAAAGGGAAATAGGGTCAAACCTTTTCCCAAATGATTTTGGTGGTTGAATTGCCCAACACAAATAATTGGACTAACTAGTTTGCTCTAGATCATACATTCTACAGGTATCAAAGGTTCAACACAAACCAATCAAAAGAACAAGTTAGGCTTCAAAAGAAAGGAGCAAAAAGGAAACCGAAGTGTGCCCTGGTCTGGCGCACCAGACAATGTCCGGTGCACCAGGGTGAATCGGCTCAAACTCCTCAGCTTCGGGTTTCCCAGGCGCAGCTCCGCTATAATTCACCAGACTGTCCGATGCACCAGCGGAGCAACGGCTAACTGCACGCAACGGTCGACTCTGACAGTGAACAGTGCAGCACAGTACACGCGGCAGAAATCAGAGCAGCAGGACAGAGGGCACCGGACTGTCCGGTGGCGCACCGGACTATCCGGTGCCACATGAGGACAATGCCTCCAACGGTCGACCAGTTCCATGCCCTAACGGCAGGACGACGTGTCGCCAGCAGCCTTCTCCAACGGCTACAATTTGGTTGGTGGCTATAAATACCACCCCAACCGGCCACTTCAAGGTGTGGGAGTCCAAGCAACATTCCAAGTCATCTAGTTGACATACTCAAGCCCTCCCAACCACCTCTATTCATTGATCCATCCTATACACAAGATTTAGACCACTACAACCAACACAAGTGCCACAAAAGTGAGAGCAAGCAAAAGAAAGCTTCTCGTGTGAGTTTAGCTCTAGTGCCTTGTGAGATTTATTGAGAGTTAGTGAGCACTACATCTTGTGATCATTTGCGCGTTGAGTTTTGACTCCCATTGAACTTCCTCCAAAGTTTTGGAGGGTTGTAAAGCTAGCAAGAGATACCAAGGAGTGTGGTGGTCCTTGCGGGGTCTTAAGTGATCCTTGAAAAGAAGAAGAGCTCGCCGGTCTTGTGTGATCGGTGGAGAGAGGGAAAGGGTTGAAAAAGACCCGTCCTTAGTGGACTCCTCAATAGGGACTAGGCCTTCGGGGGCCGAACCTCGGTAAAACAAATCACCCGTGTCTCGTGTGCTTATTCCTTGTGATTTGTTTGCTCTTTCCCGTTCTAAGTTTTTCTTGCACTATTCTTTGCTAATACTATTTGGTGTTGCGTTAAGTTAAATTCCCATTTAGTGAAGCAACACCTTGCAAGAAAGAACTTGTGTTATTACTTTTCTTATCTAAGCCCTCATGACTTATTCTCATAGACTTATTAGTAGTATTGATTTATCAATTCCGCATTATTTGAAAGCAATACTCTTTACAAGCAAGGACTTAGTTTTTATACTCTGACAATTGTATATCTTGTTCTAACCACTAATCAAGGGATCTAGTTGGGGGATAAAGTTTTAATTTTCAGGTTTCGCCTATCCCCCCCTCTAGGCGACTTTCAATTGGTATCAGAACTAGGTACTTCATATTGAGTCTAACAACTCGAAGTGATGGCTCAAAGAAGATCCCAAAAGAACGAGAACACAACTCGGAAGGAGGTAACTCTTGAGATATTATTTTTCGATTGTTCTAACTATGATTCATGGTCTACTAGTGTACTAAATGTTTTTAGAACTATAGATCCACGATTAGAACAAATTATAGACAAGAGTATCATACCCTCTGATTATGATGCTTCCGAGGGAGATCAAAGATGTATACGCTTAAACCATCTAGCTCTTGACATCTTAGGTAATTCTCTTAGCGAAGAAGATTATCATGCCTTCATTACAAATTATAATGAACATATTCCTGATGCGCATGATATTTGGACTAGGATCAAAAGTAAATTTGATGAGTCCAAACATGATAGTTCATTTTCTGCCTCTACTTCCTTTGGTCCTTGTGATACTAACCCTTGCAAGGAAGAAGAAAATGACCGATGGAGACCAAACGATGAATCCACCTCTCCAAGAGGTTTGTCTTCCCATTTCGATTCCCACATATGTTGTGTGGCTAATGAAAATGATAGCGGAAGCACAAACGAGGATGAGGAGGAAGAAAGAAGCTTCATACAACTCTACGCTCGCCTAAGCCAAGAAGATAAGGCAGTCATGCTCAAACTTCTAGAAAGAGCAAGAGAGCAAAGCGAAGCTCGTCAAAGGCTAGAAAATGTTCTTTCCATGAAAATGCTATACTTTGACGAGTTGACTAAAGAACATGAGGAGCTAAAGTGCTCTCATGTTGATTTGGTCCAAAGGTATGAAACTATTTCAATTGAGCAAGATAACACTTTACATTGTATCGCTCAATTAGTAAATAGGAATGCCTTGCTTAAGGACCAAGTAGAAAAGCTAAAAGATGAAAATCTAGCTTTTCGAGATAAATATGATATGCTCCTATGTTCTCATGAAAATCTTATGGATGATCATATCATATTAAATATTGCTCATGAGGTTGTGATAGAAAACTTAAAATCCCAACAACCTCACTCATGCACATGTATTCAAATTGAAACTATATTACCATGTGCTAATGCTTGTTGTCTGTTGACAAGCAAATCTTCCTTTGAGCTAGATGGTTTAAGCGTGTCTCGTGTGCTTATTCCTTGTGATTTGTTTGCTCTTTCCCGTTCTAAGTTTTTCTTGCACTATTCTTTGCTAATACTATTTGGTGTTGCGTTAAGTTAAATTCCCATTTAGTGAAGCAACACCTTGCAAGAAAGAACTTGTGTTATTACTCTTCTTATCTAAGCCCTCATGACTTATTCTCATAGACTTATTAGTAGTATTGATTTATCAATTCCACATTATTTGAAAGCAATACTCTTTACAAGCAAGGACTTAGTTTTTATACTCCGACAATTGTATATCTTGTTCTAACCACTAATCAAGGGATCTAGTTGGGGGATAAAGTTTTAATTTTCAGGTTTCGCCTATCCTCCCCCTCTAGGCGACTTTCACCTCTCTCAAACGGTCACTTAGACCGAGTGAGCCTTTCTCTTCAATCAAATGGGACACTTAGTCCACTACAAGGACCACCACAACTTGGTGTCTCTTGCTTTGATTACAATTGAGTTGAGAACAAGAAATGGGGAAGAAGAAAAGTGATCCAAGCGCAAGAGCTCAAATGAACACGACAAAACTCTCTCTTCTAGTCACTATTGCTTTGAGTGGAATTGGGACTTGGAGAGATTTTGATTCGCTCTATTTGTGTCTTGTATTGAATGCACTAGCTCTTGTATTGAATGTGTTGGCTGAAAACTTGGATGCCTTGAAGTATTGGTGGTTGGGGGTATTTATAGCCCCAACCACCAAAGTGGCCGTTAGGGAAGGCTGCTGTCGAAGGGCGCACCGGACAGTCCGGTGCGCCACCGGACACTGTCCGGTGCGCCAGCCACGTCACCCAATCGTTAGGGTTCGACCGTTGGAGCTTCTGACATGTGGACCACTGGACAGTCCGGTGGTGCACCAGACAGTCACTGTTCATTGTCCTGTGCGCCATCTGGCGCCTGCTCTGACTCTGCGCGCGCAATCGGCATTGTTCACTGTTCATGTTCACTTTTGCAGTCGACCGTTGGCGCTGTAGCCGTTACTCCGCTTGGCACACCGGACAGTCCAGTGAATTATAGCGGAGGGCAATTCCAGAAACCCGAAGGTGACAAGTTCGGAGTGATTCTCCCTGGTGCACCGGACAGTCCGGTGCGCCAGACCAGGGCTGCCTTCGGTTGTCTTTTGCTCTTTTTATTTGAACCCTTTCTTGGACTTTTTATTGGTTTGTGTTGAACCTTTGGCACCTGTAGAACTTATAATCTAGAGCAAACTAGTTAGTCCAATTATTTGTGTTGGGCAATTCAACCACCAAAATTATTTAGGAAAAGGTTTGACCCTATTTCCCTTTCACCGCTTGTTCTCGCGCTGCTTCCCTCGCAAGCCTGAACTCTTCGTTGGTGTTGTCGTCGATAGAAGCAGAGCTACCAGCTCTACTATCGCGTAGAGCCTCGAGCTCTACTACCACCGCACGTGCAGCATCCGCCGCCTCCGCTGCTTCTACTTCCGCTCTCGCTGCTGCCAGTTCCGTCGTCGCCAGCCATGCTACCCTCGCCGTTGCTGCTGCTCGCTCGCGTTCTTGTGCCGGGGCGACCTCGGCCTCCTGCTGGCGCCGCGCACTCGAAGTGACCGAGCGTAGGGACATGGTGGGCTAGTGAGGATCGCTGCGTGTGAAAAAGGCTGTCTCAGACGAATGGCTGCTCGTCTGAGCAGGAGAGGAAGGAATAGTTGGAGCTCTTGCTGCCGACTGAGTGTGGGGAGAGGCGCGGGAAGGAAGATGAGCAAGAGATGTTTAGATTGCAGGATAGTTTGGCTCCAATACCAATTGTAAGTAGAGGGACTCTAACTCTCATCCAGAGGATGACACTACAAGTTGGAGCAATTTTCGTTTATTTCTCACACACTACTCAAATGTCATACCCATCTAAGGGTTGGAGACACATATTTATAGCCCTAGAGGCTGCACTACCACACTACACAATAGGATTGTCCTCTAGATGCTAAAAGATAAAAGAGACTAAAGAGGACAGTCAAAAAGCTCATGCTGTCCTCTAGATGCTAAGATGCTAAAAGAGGACAGTAAAAAAGCTCATGATGTCCTCTAGATGCTCAAGACTTATTCCATCATATACATGGTATGGGTACATGCCATGTATAGCGGGCCAGCCCTTATATATGGTTAGAATTACGGAGATATATCGTTTGGTTCTGTTTCCGTAAGCCTTGAGATCTCATCTCCCCTATATATATATGTACATAAGTATCTCAAATCAATCAATTAATTATTATGCGGTATCTTTATTTATTTCAATTCAAAGTTGTATAAATTACCAAGGAATTAAGTTGATGAGCTATATTATAAAGCTATGTGCGAGTTATCGAGCACTATTTGAGAGGAATATCAAGAATCTCTATGAACCGATTTAATTACATGCCTGAAAGATCAACCATGGAAGCCATTTTCTTAATAAGACAAGTGATGGGGACGTATAGAGAGCAGAAAGACCACATGGTTTCCATTGACTTACATAAGGCTTATGACAAAATACCAAGGAATCTTATGTAGTGGGCTTTGGACAACTATAATGTTCCAACAAAGTAGGTTGGACTCATTAAGGATATGTACAACAATGTTGTGACTAGTGTTTGAACAAGTGATGAATACAGGGGTGACTTCCCGATTAGAATATGACTATATCAAGGGTCAACTTTGAGCCCTTACCTTTTACCTTGGTGATGGATGAGGTGATAGGGGATATCCCTTGGTATATGTTTTTTTCGGACAATGTAGTGCTAGTTGATGAAAATCGAATAAGAGTAAATAGGAAACTAGAGTTGTGGCAAGAGACTCTAGAGTTCAAAGGTTTTAGAATCAGTAAAACTAAATAATATATGAGATGTGACTTCGCCACTACTACACATGAAGAATATGTTAGTTTAGAAGGTCAAGTAGCGCCTAGGAAGGATACCTTCGGTATCTAGGATCAATGGTACAGAGAGACGAGGTCTGGGATATTGATGAAAATGTTAGCCATTGAATAAAAGCAGGGTGAATGAAGTGGCCTCAAGTACCTAACATTCTATGTGACAAGACGGTACCACAAAAGTTAAAAGGCAAGTTTTATAGGATAAAATTAGACCTGCTATATTGTATAGTGCAACATGTTGGCCTATAAAGAGACAACATGTTCAGCAGATAAGTGTTACAAATATACGTATGTTGCATTGAATTTATGGCCATACAAAGGATCGAGTCTAAAACGATAATATACGTGATAGGCTATGGGTAGCACCAATTAAAGAAAATGTTGTCCAACACGGATTCAGATGGTTTGGACATGTCCAACGAAGACCTCCAAAGTCACCACTGCTTAGTGAAATTGTAATGCGCGACAGTAATGGAAAGAGAGGCAAGAAAATATCGAAGTTGACTTGGAAAGAGGTAGTAAAAGAATACTTTAAAGGATGCCCAAAGATTTAGCCTTGAATAGGAGTGCATGGAAAACATTTAGATGCTTCATAGTGACGAAAGGGGTATGACGATATATGAAGAAGTACGGGGCACAACCCAAAACCTCTCCATAAGCCCACATAGCAGGACCCGCCAGGTACCGTAACGTTGACACCGGGCAAGCTACAGGAACTCGTATACCGGATGGACAAGATGAAATTCCATACTAGGGGTACGACAGCGCATGACCCTACAGACGACGTCAGGAGGACTACGCCATCTAGAGGCAACAAGTCGAGCTCCCTCCAAGTAGAATACAAGTTCCCACTGTAAAGATCACCCTTGAGCTATAAAAGGGCAAGGAAACTTTCTTTCCACACACAAGCACACGAACCGTAACTCACCACAAAGCAATACTACGATTAGCACTACACTGGACTAGGGCAAAAGCTTGAACCAGTATAAACCCCGTGTCTCAGTTCCTTGCTCAGATATTTGTGATTCATCATTCAGAGTGAGTCCGCGCTTGCATCCCCACTAAACACAAATCTATTTTCCCCCGGTTTCCAAAACCACGACAACTCCCTTATCTAAATAGGTGATTTTATTTTAGTAACCAAATGGTCCAATAACTGATAGTATATTCCCAACCTGTCGGCGTTTCGAGACCGGGGGGGTCCCTAAGCCGACGAGTGAATGTGCCGCGTGCCCCAGCCCAGATGGGTCGAGCGCGTGGGCGAGCGCAAAGGGGGGAAGCGAGGTGGCCGGAGACGGGCGTGAGAGAGGTGGAAATCCCGCGGCCTTCGTGTTCGTCCTGCGCCCAGGTCGGGTGCGCTTGCAGTAGGGGGTTACAAGCGTCCGCGTGGGTGAGGGAAGCGAGTGGCCCCAAGAGAGCGCCTGTCTCGTCCTCGTCCCCACGCGGGCAACCTTCTCTAAGAAGGCCCTGGTCCTTCCTTTTATAGGCGTAAGGAGAGGATCTAGGTGTACAATGGGGGTGTAGCAGAGTGCTACGAGTCTAGCGGGGGAGAGCTAGCGCCCTAAGTACATGCCAATGTGGCAGCCGGAGAGATCTTGGCACCCAGCTGGTGTGGTGTCGTGGCTGTCGGAGGAGCGGCGGAGCCTGGCGGAGGGACAGCTGTCGGAGCGGTTGAGTCCTTGCTGACGTCCTCCTGCTTCCGTAAGAGAGCTGAGAGCCGCCGTCGTCACAGAGCTTGCGGGGCGCCATCATTGCCTATCTAGCAGAGTTAGCCAGATGGGACATCAGTCTTGTTCTCTGCGGCCCGAGTCGGCTCGGGGTAGAGTGATGATGGCGCTTCCTGCTGATGTGGCTGGCCTGCGCCCTAGGTTGGGCGTCGTGGAGGCTCCTCCGAAGCCGGGGTCGAGTCTGTCTTCCGTGGCCGAGGCCGAGTCCGAGCCACTGGGTCGGGCGAGGCGGAGGTCGTTCGGCAGAGGCCAGGGCGGAGTCCGAGCCCTGGGGTCGGGTGAAGCGGAGTTCGTGTTCTTCTGGGGCTGAGCCCGAGTCCGAGCCCTGGATAGGGCGGAGCGGAGTTCGCCGTCTTCCGGGACTTAGCCTGAGTCCGAGCCCTGGGTCGGGCGAAGCGAAGTTCGCCGTCTTCCGGGACTTAGCCCGAGTCCGAGCCCTGGGGTCGGGCGGAGCGGAGTTCGCCGTCTTTCAGGACTTAGCCCGAGTCCGAGCCCTGGGTCGGGCGGAGCAGAGTTCGCCGTCTTCCGGGGCTTAGCCCGAGTCCGAGCCCTAGGTCGGGCGGAGCGGAGTTCGCCGTCTTCCGGGGCTTAGCCCGAGTCCGAGCCCTGGGTCGGGCGGAGCGGAGCTTCCTATGGTGCCTTTGGCAGGGCCTGACCGCCTGTCAGTCTCACTCTGTCAAGTGACACTTCAGTCGGAGTGGCACAGGCGGCGCTGTCCTTCTGTCAGACCGGTCAGTGGAGCGGCGAAGTGACGACGGTCACTTCGGCTCTGTCGGGTGGCGCGCGTCAGGATAAAGGTGTCAGGCCACCTTTGCGTTAAATGCTCCTGCGACTCGGTCGGTCGGCGCGGCGATTTAGTCAGGGTTGCTTCTTAGCGAAGGCAAGGCCTCGGGCGAGCCGGAGATGTGTCCGCCGTTGGAGGGGGGCCTCGGGCGAGACGGAAATCCCTCGGGGTCGGCTGCCCTTGTCCGAGGCTAGGCTCGGGCGAGGCGTGATCGAGTCGCTCGTATGGACTGATCCCTGACTTAATCGCACCCATCAGGCCTCTGCAGCTTTATGCTGATGGGGGTTACCAGCTGAGAATTAGGCGTCTTGAGGGTACCCCTAATTATGGTCCCCGACAGTAGCCCCCGAGCCTCGAAGGGAGTGTTAGCACTCGCTTGGAGGCTTTCGTCGCACTTTTTTGCAAGGGGACCAGCCTTTCTCGGTTGCATTTTGTTCCGGTGGGTGCGCGCGAGCGCACCCACCGGGTGTAGCCCCCGAGGCCTCGGAGGAGTGGTTTCACTCCTTCGAGGTCTTAATGCCTTGCGTAATGCTTCGGCTGGTCTGGTTGTTCCCTCATGCGAACTGGCCGTAGCCCGGGTGTACGGTCGGGGCCCAAGTTCTCGGGCTGGTATGTTGACGCTGTCAACGGTTCGGCCGGAGCCGGGTTTGTGAGAGCAGCCCCCGAGCCTCCGCACAGGGCGAGAGGGCGATCAGGGACAGACTCGGCTTTTTTACATACGCCCCTACATCGCCTTTCCGCAAGGAGGAGGGGGGAGAGCGCCATGTTACCCTCGATGGGCACCGAACATGGTGTCTCCGGTGAGCTGCAAGCGGGTAATCCGAGTGGACGTCCATGCCCCGTTCGTTGGGGTCGGCTAGGGGTCCAGAGGCACGCCCAAAAGTACCTGCGGGTGATCTGCCGGACCCGGTCCCCTGGCGACGGGGTCCGAGGGCTCGATGCCTCCCTCCGATGGGATTCCGTTACAAGATCGCTCCCGCTGGTCTCGGAAATGTCCTAGGGTACCTCGGGAGCGCAGCCCGAGCCTTGGTTATGTATCGAACGTACCCCTGGTCATCCCTCGCTCGGCGTCTGAGGCGACTGTGAACCCTTCGGGGGCCAGCCTTCGAACCCCTGATCAGTAATGGGCGTGGAGCCCGAGTAGCCTGAGGCAGCCGTGGAGCCCTTCGGGGGGCCGGCCTTCGAACCTCTGACCAGTAGTGGGTGTAGGGCCCACGCGATCTGAGGCGGCTGTTGAACCCCTCGGGGGGCCAGCCTTCGAACCTCTGATCAGTAGGGGGGGCTCGGAGCCCGGTTCCTTCACAGGGAAGGATCCTTTTCGGGGTATCCCCCTTTCCCGGTCCCTGTTGCAAGAGATAGAGAAAGAGGAAAAAAGGAAAAGGATACGAAATCGAACGACGTGGCGTACCTTTTTTGGCGCGGTTATTACGGTGAAGGCGAAGCGTCGCCAGCTTCTCCCGCCAGAAGCGCCGCCTGTCCCGTCGCGGAGTTAATGCGACGGGGCGAGTGGTTGGCGGGGCGGCCGTTGCGCGTGCGCGAGCCGTTCGAGGAACGGATCACGGGCGCCCTGTCTTCACGCCATGAGAGGGGGTTCTCTTGCTGCCCCCGGATGGGACGTGAGCCTGGCCGACGACGCGACCGCTGCTCCCGCCCGCCTGCCACCGACATTACTGCCGGCCCACTTTCGGCTGCATTGACCGTCGCGCCATGCTGGCGCTGCTGGGTCATGCGCTGGGTCGCCTCGAGTCGCGGCATTGGTTCCGCAACCGAAGAGGCGCGGTGGTGGCGCAAGTGGCGGTGCAGTTGCTTGTATGCAGCATCCGGCGCGCCGGTTGCGTGACGCATGGGCCTGGGCCTCCATGCCGGCGTGTTGGGAGTCGGAGAAGCGCGTCCACCTGGCGCGGTTGCATGCCGCCTGCATGGCTGCCCGCCCCTTCCGCCCGTTGGTCTGGGCAAAAGTGGGGGGTCGCTTGTCGTCGTAGTCAGAGCGGGCGGCGGCGAGCCGCTCGTCAGTCTTCTGTTGCTCCGCAGGCCTTCCCCCATGGAGTGGGGTTGTTCGTACCTGCGGAGGGGGAACCGGAGTTCCGTTTGTAATGGCACTTTGAATGCCAGGGTTTTTTGTTCATTATGGCTGTCGAGGCCTGAACATGTATGTAATTTTGGCACGGAGTCGTGTTTTTTCCTCATTTTCGAGCACTAAGACTCGCCTGTTGATTATCTGAATCGCTTCACCAAGCATGAGTCGCCCCGTGTCAAGGTGACGAGTGAGATATCCGTATCCCGGAGGCGTAGGAGTCCCTCGGCTCGATCGGCCTTGTTGTCTGAGGCTCCTCTAGCTTAGTTAAAGAGACTCCTTGGTCGCTCTTCAACGAGCCGAGGCCAGGGGTAGCGATATCAGCACGAACAGAGGCGGAGTTGGCTCGAAAATGAAAACCTGGTTGGCCGGAGCCTGGCCGGGTTGTCCGTTAGCGGGACCGACGCCGGAGTTGACCAGCCGAGGCCTCGGGCCGGGCTGGCGCCCTTGGAAGATGGTTGGCCGAGGCCCCTGAGGTGACCGGCCGAGCCACCTGCCCGGGCCGGATTCCCGGAGAAGATTCTAGCGGCGATGGCCCGGGCGTGGTGATGACATCGTCCTTCGGAGTGGAGGTCTTCGGACCGCGTCGCCGTCCGAGGCTAGGTCGAACCTCGCCGAAGTTGTCGTCGATGCCGAGGGTGCCGCTGCCCCCTTCCAGCGTCAAGACCCGAGCCTGCAGGATCAGATTGTCTTGTAGCGTGTGCCTTCTACGGCCGCCGAGGCCAGAACACACACCCTCGCTGCGTTGTAAAGCTGTGTCTCTTTTCCTCTTGTTTCGAGTATCTGGACTTTTTGTCGGTAACAGGGATGTTTGTGCGAGCGAGAGTTGCTTCTCGCGGAAGGTGATGAGTGAGGTATCCGTATCCCGGAGGCGTGGGAGTCCCTCGGCTCGGTCGGCCTTGCCGCTTACACGTACTTTCACCCGTCCATGAGGCCCTGTCACCGACTCAGTCGAGAAGGCTCGAAGGATCGCTTCGGCAGAAGAGCTTCCGAACGTAAAGACTTGTTCGGTCCACGGAATCACTTTATCCGAACGCGAGTTACTTATCGCAGAAGGTGATGAGTGAGGTATCTGTATCCCGGAGGCGTAGGAGTCCCTCGGCTCGGTCAGCCTTGGCTGCTTACGTGTACTCCGTCGTCTTCAGGATCCACTTTTCGAAGTAGTCAAAAAGCACGAAAGATATTCTGGTAAAAGAGATCTTTTTTCGAGGAAAATTTCGACGCAGAGGGGGTTCCCCCCCTTTTAGCCCCCGAGGGAGGGTCGAGCTTTGCTGAGGCGAGGCCGACCCTTCCTTGATGACTAAACTTTGCGTGGGTGCGAGGTATATGAACAACTTGAAAACATCTTAAGGGTAGAAGCGACATAGCTGTTGGATGTTCCAAGCGTTGTCGTAGACCTCGCCTTGACTGTTGGCCAGCTTGTACGTTCCGGGCTTCAGAACTTTGGCGATGACGAATGGCCCCTCCCAGGGGGGCGTGAGCTTGTGCCTCCCTCGGGCGTCTTGCCACAGCCGAAGCACCAGGTCGCCCACCTGGAGGTCTCGGGGCCGGACCCCTCGGGCGTGGTAGCATCGCAGGGACTGCTGGTACCGCGCCGAGTGTAGTAAGGCCTTGTCCCGAGCTTCTTCCAGCTGGTCCAGCGAGTCTTCTCGGCTAGCTTGGTTGCTTTGATCGCTGTAGCCCCTCGTCCTCGGGAAGCCGTATTCCAGGTCAGTGGGCAAGACGGCCTCGGCCCCATAGACTAGGAAGAACGGCGTGAAACTCGTGGCTCGGCTCGGCGTTGTTCTCAGGCTCCAGACCACCGAGGGGAGTTCCTTCATCCATCGCTTGCCGAACTTGTTGAGGTCGTTGTAAATCCGAGGCTTGAGCCCTTGTAGAATCATGCTGTTGGCACGCTCTACTTGCCCATTCGACATGGGATGAGCCACGGTGGCCCAGTCCACCCGGATGTGGTGATCCTCGCAGAAGTCCAAGAATTTTCTGCCAGTGAACTGAGTGCCGTTGTCGGTGATGATGGAGTTTGGGACCCCGAAGCGATGGATGATGTTGGTGAAGAACGCCACCGCCTGCTCGGACCTGGTGCTGTTCAGAGGTCGGACCTCGATCCACTTGGATAATTTGTCGATGGCGACCAGCAGGTGCGTGTAGCCCCCGGGCGCCTTCTGCAAGGGACCGACGAGGTCCAGACCCCACATAGCAAAGGGCCAGGTGATGGGTATCGTCTGCAGAGCCTGAGCGGGCAGGTGGGTCTGCTTCGCATAGAATTGGCACCCTTCGCAGGTGCGGACAATTCTAGTGGCGTCAGCCACCGCCGTTGGCCAGTAGAAGCCTTGCCGGAAAGCATTCCCGACAAGGGCTCGAGGCGCTGTGTGATGGCCGCAAGCCCCCGAGTGTATCTCTCGCAGAAGTTCCTGACCTTCAGCGATGGAGATGCATCGCTGGAGGATGCCCGAGGGGCTGCGGTGGTAGAGCTCCTTCTCATCGCCCAGCAAGACGAACGACTTGGCGCGTCGCGCTACCCGCCGAGCCTCGGCTTGGTCGAGGGGTAGCTCTCCTTGGCGGAGATATTGCAGGTACGGGGTCTACCAATTTCGATCAGGCGTGGCCCCGCTCTGCTCCTCCTCGACGTGCAGTGCCTCGCCCTCGGGGGCCGAGGGTACCTCGGGCTGAGCCGAGGGCGCCTCGGGCCGAGCTGAGGGTGCCTCGGGCTGAGCCGAGGGTACCTCGGGCTGGACCGAGGGTGCCTCGGGCTGAGCTGAGGGTGCCTCGGGCTGAGCCGAAGGTACCTCGGGCTGGACCGAGGGTGCCTTGGGCTCGGGCGTGTCGTCGATCTTGACGGAGGGTTGATGCAGATCCCGGGAGAAGACGTCCGGGGGAACCGTTGTTCGCCCCGAGGCTATTTTCGCCAGCTCGTCCGCAGTCTCGTTGTAGCGCCGAGCGATGTGGTTAAGCTCGAGCCCGTAGAACTTGTCTTCCAGGCGCCGAACCTCATCGCAGTAGGCCTCCATCTTCGGGTCGTGGCAGTGGGAGTTCTTCATGACTTGGTCGATGACGAGCTGCGAGTCACCGCGGGCGTCGAGGCGTCTGACCCCTAGCTCGATGGCGATCCGCAAACCGTTGACCAGAGCCTCATACTCAGCCACATTGTTGGACGCCGGGAAATTGAGGCGTAGCACGTAGCGTAGGTGTTTCCCGAGGGGCGAGATGAAGAGCAGGCCCGCGCCGGCTCCCGTCTTCATCAGCGACCCGTCGAAAAACATGGTCCAGAGCTCCGGTTGGATCGGAGCCGTCGGTAGCTGGGTGTCGACCCATTTAGCTACGAAGTCCGCCAATACCTGGGACTTGATGGCCTTCCGAGGGGCGAACGAGATTGTCTCGCCCATGATTTCCACCGCCCACTTTGCAATCCTGCCCGAGGCCTCTCGGCACTGGATGATCTCCCCCAGGGGGAAGGATGACACCACAGTTACCGGATGAGACTCGAAGTAGTGTCGCAACTTCCGCCTCGTCAGGATCACTGCATACAGCAGCTTCTGGACTTGTGGGTAGCGAATCTTGGTCTCGGAGAGTACCTCGCTAACGAAGTAGACTGGCCTCTGAACGGGCAATGCATGCCCCTCTTCTTGCCTCTCGACCACAATCGCGGCGCTAACCACCTGAGTGGTCGCGGCGACATAGACCAAGAGGGCTTCTCCATCAGCTGGGGGCACCAAGATAGGCGCCTTTGTGAGGAGCGCCTTCAGGTTCCCGAGAGCTTCCTCGGCCTCAGGGGTCCAAGCGAAGCACTCGGCCTTCCTTAAGAGGCGGTACAGAGGCAGACCTCTTTCGCCGAGGCGTGAGATGAAGCGGCTCAGAGCCGCGAGACATCCCATGACCCTCTGTACGCCTTTTAAGTCCTTGATGGGCCCCATGCTGGTGATGGCTGCGATCTTCTCCGGGTTGGCTTCGATGCCCCGCTCGGAGACGATGAACCCCAAGAGCATGCCCCGGGGCACCCCGAAGACACACTTCTCGGGATTGAGCTTGACGTCTTTCGCTTTGAGACATCGGAATGTCACTTCGAGGTCGGAGAGGAGGTCGGAAGCCTTCCTTGTCTTGACTACGATGTCATCGACGTAGGCCTCGACCGTGCGACCGATGTGTTCGCCGAACACATGGTTCATGCACCGCTGGTACGTCGCGCCCGCATTCCTCAAACCGAACGGCATGGTGACATAGCAGTACATGCCGAAGGGCGTGATGAAAGAAGTCGCGAGCTGGTCGGACTCTTTCATCCTGATTTGGTGATACCCTGAGTAGGCATCGAGGAAGGACAGGGTTTCGCACCCATCAGTGGAATCCACGATTTGATCGATGCGAGGCAGAGGGTAGGGAACCTTCGGACATGCTTTGTTGAGACCAGTGTAGTCTACACACATCCGCCATTTCCCCCTTTCTTTCTCACAAGCACAGGGTTGGCAAGCCATTCGGGATGGAATACCTCTTTGATGAACCCTGCTGCCATTAGCTTGTGGATCTCCTCGCCTATCACTCTGCGCTTCTCCTCGTCGAATCGGCGCAGAGGCTGCCTGACGGGTCGGGCTCCGGCCCGAATATCCAGCGAGTGCTCGGCGACATCCCTCGGTATGCCGGGCATGTCCGAGGGACTCCACGCAAAGACATCGGCGTTTGCGCGGAGAAAGTCGACGAGCACTGTTTTCTATTTTGGGTCGAGCCCGGAACCGATCCAGATCTGCTTGGAGGTGTCGCCAGCGGGGTCGAGGGGGACGGCCTTAACCGTCTCCGCTGGCTCGAAGTTGCCGGCATGACGCTTCACGTCTGGCACCTCTTTGGAGAGGCTTTCCAGGTCGGCGATGAGGGCCTCGGACTCGGCGAGGGCCTCGGCGTACTCCACACACTCCACGTCGCATTCGAACGCGTGTTTGTACGTGGGGCCGATGGTGATGACCCCGTTGGGGCCCGGCATCTTGAGCTTCAGGTAGGTGTAGTTGGGGACGGCCATGAACTTCGCGTAGCATGGCCTCCCCAGTACCGCGTGGTAGGTTCCTCGGAGGTCCCAGGAATTCCCGGGGCGCACGTACGTGCCCTGGAAATTGCCGGCGAAGGCTTGGACCAAGTCATCCCAGTTGGAGATCTGCCCCGGAGGCAGGTGCTCCAACCAGGCGCGAGCAGTGTCGGAGAGGAACAGGGGGAGGTTGCGAATGATGAGGTTGTCGTCGTTCGTTCCACCCAGTTGGCAGGCCAGGCGGTAGTCCGCGAGCCACAGTTCCAGTCTCGTTTCCCCCGAGTACTTTGTGATAGTAGTCGGGGGTCGGAACCGGGTCGGGAACGGCGCCCGTCGGATGGCCCGACTGAAGGCCTGCGGACCGGGTGGTTCGGGCGAGGGACTCCGATCCTCCCCGCTGTCGTAACGTCCCCCACGCCTGGGGTGGTAGCCTCGGCGCACCCTTTCGTCGAGGTGGGCCCGACGGTCGCGACGATGGTGCTCGTTGCCGAGGTGGCCCGGGGCCGCAGGCGCGGTGTTGTGCGTGCGCTCGGTGTAGACCGAGGCTTCCCGCATGAATCGGGAAGTCGTGGCATGAGGTTTCGAGGGGTATCCCTGCCTTCGGGAGGCAGAGCTCTCGGCCCGTCGGACCGCAGCGCCTTCCAGGAGATTCTTGAGCTCTCCCTGGATTCGCCGACCCTCGGTGGTTGATGGCTGTGGCATCGCGCGGAGGAGCATCGCTGCGGCTGCCAGGTTCTGACCGACCCCACTGGATGCGGGTGGCGGCCTGACCCTGACGTCGTTGACGACGCGGTGCTGGAAACCCTGAGGCAGGTGACGTATTTCTCCGGCCGGGGGTTGGCCCGCCCATACCTGCCCGACGTCCCGGCGGATCGGCTCAAGCGCTCCTGCTCCCTCGTCGAGCCTGGCCTGCGCCCCGCGGACTTGCTCGAGCTGTGGGTCGTGACCCCCCGCCGGAACGGGGACCACAGCTAGCTCCCGCGGGATGTCAGCGCGAGGCACCGGCCTAGGGAGATCACCGTCCTCCGGCATGCCGAGATGGTTGCCTTCGGAGGGATCCCCTAGCTCGACGTGGAAACATTCGCGGCTTGGGCCGCAGTCCTCGTCGTCGAGGCTGCGGCTACCGTCGGAACAGTCGGAGAGGCAGTAGTCACATGCGGTCATAAAGTCCCGCATGGCACTGGGGTTGCCAAATCTAGAGAAACCCCAACAGATGCTGGGATCGTCATCTTCCTTGGACCCAGAGGGCCCGTAGGTCGAGACGTCCGTCAATCGGTCCCAAGGCGACCGCATACGAAACCCTAGAGGGGTTGCACTCGCCTCAACGAGAGCGCCCGCCAAAGCGAGGTCGCTAGGCGGGTTGAGGCTGAGTCGAAATGACGTAGGATGGGAATCGGTCGGTACCTTTTGGTCGACGAGCAGCGACATAGTCACGTCGAGGACTGATTGCACCGTCGTCTCAGGTACGAGGGCGACGTCCTGCAAGCTCTCCGCGAGCGCGCTGGCGTCATCCACTTGCTCGGGATTGGCGTGTCGCGGGGGGACGGCGCTCGCCTTCGTCTCAAACGCGAGGTCGACGCCCGACGCGCCCCCCGTTGGGGCGCTGGGGACGTCGATTCGCTCGACAGCCGACGAAGCGCGGCCTCCCGCTTGGCCTTGGTTGCCCCGCCTCCTCCTCCGTTGGCGGGGGAGAGGACGGGGCGAGCTCGAATGTTGTTCTTCCACCACGCGGGGAAGATGTCGTCGATTCCGCCGTCGGCGGACGGGTTGTCGGCCGCCATTGTCGTTGTCGCGCGGCGGTGGAAGGAGTATCATGTCGTAGCTGCCATCGAAGGACATGAACAAGACTCCCGAAATGGAGCACCGTCCCGGGCCGGAGAGGTTGCTGGAGACTGCCCATCTGGAGTCTGACGGGAAGCTATTCGTCAACACGCAGCAGGCCCCTACCTGGCGCGCCAACTGTCGGTGTTTCGAGACCGGGGGGTCCCTAAGCCGACGAGTGAATGTGCCGCGTGCCACAGCCCAGATGGGTCGAGCGCGTGGGCGAGCGCGAAGGGGGGAATCGAGGTGGCCGGAGACGGGCGTGAGAGAGGTGGAAATCCCGCGGCCTTCGTGTTCGTCCCGCGCCCAGGTCGGGTGCGCTCGCAGTAGGGGGTTACAAGCGTCCGCGCGGGTGAGGGAAGCGAGTGGCCCCAAGAGAGCGCCTGTCTCGTCCTCGTCCCCGCGCGGCCAACCTTCTCTAAGAAGGCCCTGGTCCTTCCTTTTATAGGCGTAAGGAGAGGATCCAGGTGTACAATGGGGGTGTAGCAGAGTGCTACGTGTCTAGCGGGGGAGAGCTAGCGCCCTAAGTACATGCCAATGTGGCAGCCGGAGAGATCTTGGCACCGAGCTGGTGTGGTGTCGTGGCTGTCGGAGGAGCGGCGGAGCCTGGCGGAGGGACAGCTGTCGGAGCGGTTGAGTCCTTGCTGACGTCCTCCTGCTTCCGTAAGAGAGCTGAGAGCCACCGTCATCACAGAGCTTGCGGGGCGCCATCATTGCCTATCTGGCAGAGCTAGCCAGATGGGACATCAGTCTTGTTCTCTGCGGCCCGAGTCGGCTCGGGGTAGAGTGATGATGGCGCTTCCTGCTGATGTGGCTGGCCTGCGCCCTAGGTTGGGCGTCGTGGAGGCTCCTCCGAAGCCGGGGTCGAGTCTGTCTTCCGTGGCCGAGGCCGAGTCCGAGCCCCTGGGTCGGGCGAGGCGGAGGTCGTTCGGCAGAGGCCAGGGCGGAGTCCGAGCCCTGGGGTCGGGTGAAGCGGAGTTCGTCGTCTTCTAGGGCTGAGCCCGAGTCCGAGCCCTGGATAGGGCGGAGCGGAGTTCGCCGTCTTCCGGGACTTAGCCCGAGTTCGAGCCCTGGGTCGGGCGGAGCGAAGTTCGCCGTCTTCCGGGACTTAGCCCGAGTCCGAGCCCTGGGGTCGGGCGGAGCGGAGTTCGCCGTCTTCCGGGACTTAGCCCGAGTCCGAGCCCTAGGTCGGGCGGAGCAGAGTTCGCTGTCTTCCGGGGCTTAGCCCGAGTCCGAGCCCTGGTTCGGGCGGAGCGGAGTTCGCCGTCTTCCGGGGCTTAGCCCGAGTCCGAGCCCTGGGTCGGGCAGAGCGGAGCTTCCTATGGTGCCTTTGGCAGGGCCTGACCGCCTGTCAGTCTCACTCTGTCAAGTGACACTTCAGTCGGAGTGGCGCAGGCGGCGCTGTCCTTCTGTCAGACCGGTCAGTGGAGCGGCGAAGTGACGGCGGTCACTTCGGCTCTGCCGGGTGGCGCGCGTCAGGATAAAGGTGTCAGGCCACCTTTGCGTTAAATGCTCCTGCGACTCGGTCGGTCGGCGCGGCGATTTAGTCAGGGTTGCTTCTTAGCGAAGGCAAGGCCTCGGGCGAGCCGGAGATGTGTTCGCCGTTGGAGGGGGGCCTCGGGCGAGACGGAAATCCCTCGGGGTCGGCTGCCCTTGTCCGAGGTTAGGCTCGGGCGAGGCATGATCGAGTCGCTCGTATGGACTGATCCCTGACTTAATCGCACCCATCAGGCCTCTGCAGCTTTATGCTGATGGGGGTTACCAGCTGAGAATTAGGCGTCTTGAGGGTACCCCTAATTATGGTCCCCGACACAACCAAATGCATAAACTGAATAATATAGACAAGTGCATGGTCACAAAAATGAAAAATAAAACAATACCTTTCGTACACCTCCTTGTCGAAGCACCCTAGTACTTGCTTTGGATATCTTTTGAACTTTGCAGGGCTTGCTAAATGTTCTCCATTGGAGTTCCAACAGTGCTTATAGATCCCTCAGGCAAACACTCAATGGATGCTAGTGTTGGCCGCTACTTGTACTCTAAACTCGATGATCAACCTAAAAACATAAAATTCCTCGCTAGGTTAAGCTGAATCGAGGGATTTGCTAAGACTAAATGCAAATATTGTCATAACTATGGAACTAACATAAGTTAGACTTGAGTTCATCAAGCACATGGTAATTTTGTATTTGTTCTCACAAAACATGGTATTGGTATACAAGGCATATTTTTGCTTGCTGATTCGCGCACAACCCTTGTTTTCCAGTATCAGTTCCTGAACTGAAAAGGAACCAGACCATACAAATGGTTATCAACAACAACACACAACACAATTCGGCAGCGAGATCCAAAGCACAGAGCCCCACCTTACTGTGGCAACGAGGATACACACTCTTGCAGCAGCTGAAGCAAGATGCAGTATAGAATTTACTACCACGCCACCTGCGCTCCCCAAACATGCGCAATCATGAACACCTACACACACCGCCGAAGAAATTACTGATGTGATGATTGGAGAACTTGGACGGGGAATCAAGACAAGACATCACCTTTGTGAGTTAGAGGTGAGTAGTCTGTTGTGTTGTCGGGGATGAATGAGGTCAGGGGCCAGCGAGGGGTGGCGATCGCGGTGGATGTGAGCGAACAATATGAAAAAATGTGGGGTTTAGGAGCGGTGGGCACCTCGTGGATGTTAGGAGACGGTGCCCTTGCGGCCACCTGAGACTCATGACGTCCTCTCGCGGCCACAACACCGCTTCGCCTCTCCCTTGGCATTCTCGCCATGGCCTAGAGTGTGTCGGCCTGGATCCACTGCCTAGTGCCTGGCCACCGTGGTGCCCACCGCTGCCACTACCTGCTCCACCATTCTTAAGCCGCATCGGCCCCAGATCTGCCGCTGCTACCACATGCACTGCCATCCTAAGTCGTGTGAGAGGTTTTGAATTGGTGGGGGCCTAGGGGAGGAGGGTAGCAGGGCGTGTGTAAAGGAAGGAGCGGGTGGAGGGGGTGGGGGCACAAGATGAGGACGCTGAAAGGGAAATGGGCTAGGTAGTCATTTTTACCTATTACCTATTTTGGTGATTATGTGTCCAACACACCATCATGGACTAACTCACGTTCTAGGTGTATGAGAGCAGGTTCACTATTATGCAATTTGAAGGTTCTCAAGTCCAAAAGAGCTGAAACAGGGACCTAGAAATGCAACTTTGAGTAAAATTGTAAATTTGTGAGGTTTGCACCCTTAGACATTTTGCATAGGCCTATTTCAATGTCTCTAACACTTGCATTTGGTCTCTAACTCCTTTGTAGGAAAAAGTGCCTTTTGGACTTGGTTTAGGCCAATTCAGGAACTCTATTGAAGATATGTGAAATAGTTGAGTTTCCACACTTAGTCAAATGGATTATGTACTAATGATATTTGTCTAAGTCGTAGGGAAGCTCCTAAGAACAATAAAAAGGATCGAAGAAGATAAACTCAAAAGAGTCTTACTTGGGCTGTGTCGGCGTTTCGAGACCGGAGGGTCCCTAAGCCGACGAGTGAATGTGCCGCGTGCCCCAGCCCAGATGGGTCGAGCGCGTGGGCGAGCTGTAAAGCCCAAAATTTGCATCAGAAGAAAATAAATAATAAATAGTAGAAGAAGAAAAGAACATGAATACATAACAATGAGAAGAATAAAAAAAACTAATAATAATAACATTGTAAACGATATAAGTTATATTCACATTAGTGTGAATTTAGACACTTGGAAATTTGATGTAACACCCACTTTGTAATTGCTAGATAAAACACCAATAGAGAAACATTTTCTCTTTATGTGAGTTTGATCTTTATTTATCATCATATGAGAACACCATGTCCAAGAACAAATAATGAAAAGATATGCTACTAAATTGTTGCATCATGCTGGATATTTTATTTTTGTGTGCATTTTGTGACAAGAAAAATATTAAATATCCAAATGAGAAATTAAATCCTAAAAGAAATGCTAAAATTTGGAAAGAGAGAAAGAAAAATGCTATGTAATACAAAGAAATAAAACTTACAAATAGATAAATTTGACCCACAATGATTTATCCAAATCATATACTCAGAAAGATTTGAGTGCAAGTTCATCACAGATTTGAAATTCAAAACTTAGATTCAAAAGTAAAAGAAAAGAAAACAGAAAATAAAAAGGGAAAAAGAAAAAGCCTTACCTGGGCCGACTTCACCCTTTTCGGCCCACTTCACATTATCCGCTCGTCTCTATGCAGTGTGGGACCCGCCGGTCAGTTATTCCCTGCGCGCCCTCGGCCCATTCCCTACGCCGGCCCAACTTCTTTCGTTACCGCGCAGGCCCAAAAAGACGATCGCGCCCGTTCCAGTCACTGACCTGCGGACCCCACCTACTTCGGCCACTCACGCGCGAATGCACGCCTGCTTAACCTGACTCGTGGGGCCATCGTGCAGGACCGTCGTCCTCGCGTGGTCGTTGCGCTCCGCGCGACAGACGCGGACTCCGTGGGCATCGGATCTCAACCATCGCTGACGGGATCCTCCGAAGAGTTGGGATATCGCCAGCTCTCCCGTTTTCCTCGCGTAATCAACGTTCCCGTCGAGCTCCTATAGATTCGGCCGTTCCAACAGACCCTCACCAGATCGAATGGGAAAGCGACCGAGAGGGAGAGATAGAGGGTGTAGTCGCCGGTGTCTGCCTGTGCGCCCGCGGCCTTGGACTTCATCGTTGGCGTCGTGCCCATCCCGGGTTCTGTCGTGGTCGAAGCTGGGAAGCTCGCCACCGCGCAGGAACTCACCGGCGCTGCCATGATCGGGAGCTCGTGATCCCAGTGTTTGAAGCCGAGCGGGGTGAAGCGGGTCTTGCAACGTTGACCTGGGCGATACGTCACCGTCGTCGAGTTCCACCGTGGATCGCTCCGCGCGTCGTTGTCAACCGGTGAGCAGTTCCCCTCGCTTGTGTCTACCATCGCTCGTCGGTGTTCACCTGGGCGTGGGATTAGTTTACTGACGTAGAGTTCGCTTGACCGCGGCGTGGTACGGGGAGGAAGAAGGGAGCGCGACCGTCGATTCGATCGGGGACGGCTCAGATTAGACGACCACGTATCCATTCGCGCTGTGAGATTTTAACCGTAGATCGGCTCACGGACGGTCTTGATCAGATCTTGTGCACCGTTTCATGTGATTTTGCGCTGACCGTCGATCCCTGGCTATGCGGATCCGATGTAATCGCGCATGACCACATCGTCTGTGTGATCCTGGCGGCCGATGGCTAATCGGACGGCCCTGGGCACTCCATACCCCTTCGCGGGTGCATTTTGTTAAAGAGACCCCGAGAAACAATGAAATCAACCCGCCGTCCACAGATCCTGTGCTCTGTGTCTCTGGAATTTTGGTAGATTAGCCCCTGGGTTTTCCAGGAATTGACGCCCAGTCCAGAGCCTAATTAAACCGAATAAAGGATTTAGAAAATGGATTTTTAATAGGAAAATAATTGCTAGAACTTCAATAATTCATAGAAAATTCATACTAACTCCAAATTGAGCCATTCCAGTTCCTAAAATTTTATAATTTTATTCTCTATCACCTAGAGCCTCTGTTATGTTATGAAAACAGTAATAAATTTATTTATCACTTAATCCTATTTAAAGCACATAAAACCTTTGAAAATGCATAACTTAAAATCTATAATTCAGAAAATTATGATTTCTGTTCCTAGAATTTTATTTTAATATGTAGAATATCTCTGTGCATTTTGTTTATATGTTTGGTGTAATGTTAATTTCTCTATATGCATTGTGCTTGTTTGTATTGTGGCGAGTAGAAGAGCCCGTTGCTGAGGATCCTGGTGAGCAGCAGGTTGAAGTAGCTGAGCAGGAGCTCATTGCAGGCAAGTTGTGCCCTTGACCACTTTGTACCCAATAATGTTCTTTAATATCACATACTCATGCATAGGTTAATCTTGATGGGACCCAATAGGTCACCCTAGATTGTTTATCTCATTACCTTGTTTACCCCTGAATCACTTGGGTAGTTTGCTATTGCTTTATATGGTTTTGGGATAATCATTTATTACCTCTATGTTCCAATTCTTGTTGTTATTCTGTTTATGTTCATGTTGAGATCATTAATGTTAATTGGAACATAGAGCTTAACTTGAGAACCACGTGCCACCACAAGGGTGGAATGGGACGCCCTTGGCTGACTAATTAGGAAAGCTAGTGGAAGACTACCTTACCCGAAAGGGGCAAGGGCAGTAGGGGAGAGGTCAGTGCGGGGAGGTCCCTGGTTGATTTTGCTGCGATGGCGGTCAGCCAGGAACCCTTTACTGGATCTTCCCATAAACTGTAGCGGGTTTTCGGAAGCTAGTGGAACTTTGTAAAGGCCTCGTAGTGTTGCCCTGCCGTGCTTCCTAGGTAGAGGTATATGGGGAGTCGCGACCCCTTGGCAGATGGGTAACATGACTTGTGGGTAAAGGGTACAACCTCTGCAGAGTGTAAAACTGGTATACTAGCCGAGCTCACGGTCATGAGCAGCTCAGGACTCTCTGATGTTTAAATTATGGAACTTAAATTCAATTTTGTCATTTGCATTGCATGGGTTTTGTTATTAATTTTGTTCTATTACCTTACTTATGGTTTGGTATTTACTTACACTTAGTAACTGCTAATAAAAGTTTGACCAACTACTTAAAAGCAATGCTCAGCTTTAACCCCTACCTTTGATTAGCCTTACACATCACATGAACTCACACCTTTGTGAGTTTATGTCCACTGGTTCCCCACAACTTGTTGAGCTATGATCATGTGTGAGCTCACCCTTGCTGTCTCACACCCCCCCACACAGGAGAAGAGCAGGTGTTTCAGGAGGAGCCTCAAGGCGAGGAGTTTGACTTGATCTAGGTGGCGTTTCCCAGTCGACATTGGCGCCGACGATCCTTAGTTTGTTTTATCTTTATTACTTTATTTTGTAATAAGTCTTCCGCTATGTAATAAATACTCTGATGTTAATGACATTTATCTCTATACACTCTGTTATTATATATGTTGTCTTCTTGGCGCATGTATGAGATGCACCCGGCTTTGTTCCTTAAAACCGGGTGTTACAGAAGTGGTATCAGAGGAATGTTGACTGTAGGACGAAACCTAGATAGAAATGGACAAAACCCTTATCTACTTATCTTACTCTGATTCATTCCATACTTACCTCATCTTGATCCTGACTCACCTTCTACTGTTCTACTCTGATCATTCTTACCTCTTCTACTCTGAGACAAGATGGATTTCAAACCTTGGAATCCCTACCCTTATGACCTTTTTAAGAGATAGGAAGCCTAAGACAAAATTAAAACTATTTTCTCTATTAAAAATATTGGTTGATTGATCTGATGATCAATGCCTGATTTGCTTCTTTGATTGATTGAATTATTATAGATGGACATCTTAGCATGTTCCACCATAAGGTACTGTATTAGCTTTAGTAGGTGACACACTAATCTACTTAGCTAATAAGTCCCCCGCAGTAACATTCCTCATAATTACTCGCCTTGTCTACAATTCTTTCTTTCTTACCCTGTATTTCTAACCCAGATGGACTACCCCTATACTGTTAGAAGAGAGCAGTATAGACTTGATCCTTGGTATGTCATGGTTAAGAAAGACAATGGTGGTTCATACACTGCGCTAAAGGGAACCGTAGAACTCACCAGTTCCAAAGGAGAAAGATACGAAGTTGGAATTGCAGTAACTACTGCCACCAGATATGGAAGTTGAGTTGGTCATTAATCTCTTACCTAAGACTGCCCCTATTTCTAAACGGCCATACATGATGTCCATAGAAGAGCTAAAGGAACTTAAGAAACAATTAACGGAATTACAAGAGGCTGAGTACATTCGTCCGAGTCTTCACCTTGGAGAGCACCAGTTTTGTTTGTAAAGAAGAAAGATGGATTGCAAGGGATGTGCGTGGATTAAAGGTCCCTTAATGATGTCACTGTGAAGAACAAGTTTCTGTTACCCCGCATTAAGGATTTATTTAATCGGATGAGAGGAGCCAGGGTATTCTTGAAGATTGACTTCCGATCGGGGTACCATCAGATGAAGATTAGACCATCAGATATTCCTAAGACGACTTTCTCGACTTGATATGGATTATATGAGTTCATCGTTATGTCGTTTGGATTAACTAATGCACCAGCTTATTTTATGGATTTGAGGAATAAGATGTTTTTGGAGTATTTGGACAGATTCGTCGTGGTGTTCATCGACGATATTTTTATCTATCCTAAGAATGGGAGTGACCATGAAGAACATCTAAGGTTGGTGCTACAGAAGTTGCAAGACAATCAACTCTACGCTAAGTTTAGTAAATGCGAGTTTTGGATTGGCGAGGTGCCATTTCTTGGACATATCATTTCCAATGGAGGGATATCAGTGGATCCTGCTAAAGTGAAGGAGATAATGGAGTGGAGAGTGCCCACTACAGTCACTGAGGACTGAAGTTTCTTGGGACTTGCAGGATATTATTGGAGGTTTATCGAAGGGTTTTCTAAGATTGCTAAGCCGATGACTTCGCTTTTGGAGAAAGGAAAAGAATTCAAGTGGGACGAGAAGTGCCAAGTATATACGGATCATAAGAGTTTGAAGTATATATATTCACTCAAAAGGATCTCAACCTTAGGCAACGTCGTTGGTTGGAGCTTATTAAGGATTATGATTTGGAAATTCACTATCACCCGGGCAAGGCAAATTTGGTTACAGATGCCTTGAGTCGAAAGGAGCATGTTCATTTAGCTGTTGTTGCCCAGCTACTCGATGAGATTGTTGAGAATTTCAGGAGACTTAACCTGGGGATAGTTGCTCACACTAAAGGAGTTATTATTGATATGGAACCTACCTAGGAGCAAGAGATCCGCAAAGGACAAAATGGTGATGCTAAGATACAAGAGATGTGTTCCGGAGATTGAAAGCCTTCATGAGACTATATTGAAGAAAGCCCCTGACTTGGATTATTCTATTCATCCTGGTAGTACCAAGATGTATCAGGATTTAAAGCAGAAGTGCTGGTGATATGGATTGGAGAGAGATATGGCTGCACATGTGGTTATGAGCGATGTGTGCCAAAGAGTTAAGGCTGAACACGAGAGGCCAGCTGGAATATTATACCCACTGAAGATACCCGAGTGGAAGTGGGAAAAGATTGGTATGGACTTCATGACTGGATTGCCTCGCACCTCGAAAGGATATGATTCTATATGGGTTATTGTGGATAGACTGACCAAAGTGGCTCATTTCATTCCGATCAAGACTACTTATAATGGATCACAATTGGCTAAGTTATACGTGTCTCGGATTGAGTCTCTACATGGTGTACCGAAGAAGATCGTTTTGGATAGAGGATCACAGTTCACCTCCAGACCTTGGAAAAGTTTTCATGAGAATATGGATACGAAGTTGAATTTTAGTTCGGCCTACCATCGTCAGACTGATGGACTGATCGAAAGGACTAACCAAGTATTGGAAGGCATGTTGAGAGCTTGTACCCTTCAGCATGGTAGTAGTTGGAACAAGAGCCTACCTTGTGCTGAATAGTTACCAGGCCAGTCTGAAGATGTCCCCGTTCGAGACTCTGTATGACAGGAAATGCAGGACTCCTCTATTTTGGACTAGACTAGAGGAAGACAGTTCTTTGGACCTGGACTTATTCAAGAGTCAGAAGAACAAGTTTGTATAATTCGAGAGAACTTGAGGATAGTTCAGACCAGACCAAAGAGATATGTTGATAATAGAAGAAGACCACTTGAGGTGGAGGAAAGAAATCATGTGTATCTCAAGGTGTCACCACCTCGTGGAGTGAGGAGATTTAAAGTCAAGGGAAAATTATCCCCTCGCTATATTGGACCATTCCCGATCTTTAGAAGAGTTGGAGAGATGGCATACCAACTCGAGTTACCTGCTAGCCTATCAGATGTGCATAATGTGTTTCACGTATCTCAACTGAAGAAATGTCTTCGTATCCCCGAGGAACAGTTACCAATGGAAGAGCTCAGTGTTCAAGGTGATTTGATTTACACGGAGTACCCGATCAAGATTTTGGATACTTTGACTCGAGTTACAAAAAAAAAAGGTGATAAAGATGTGCAAAGTCCAATGGAGTCACCACGGTGAAGATGAAACAACTTGGGAAAGAGAAGAAGAGCTTCGTATAGATTTTCCCCACCTTTTCCCCTCGTTCTCCTTAAATCTCGAGGACGAGATTATTTTTAAGGGGGGTAGGATTTGTAACACCCACTTTGTAATTGCTAGATAAAACACCAATAGAGAAACATTTTCTCTTTATGTGAGTTTGATCTTTATTTATCATCATATGAGAACACCATGTCCAAGAACAAATAATGAAAAGATATGCTACTAAATTGTTGCATCATGCTGGATATTTTATTTTTGTGTGCATTTTGTGACAAGAAAAATATTAAATATCCAAATGAGAAATTAAATCCTAAAAGAAATGCTAAAATTTGGAAAGAGAGAAAGAAAAATGCTATGTAATACAAAGAAATAAAACTTACAAATAGATAAATTTGACCCACAATGATTTATCCAAATCATATACTCAGAAAGATTTGAGTGCAAGTTCATCACAGATTTGAAATTCAAAACTTAGATTCAAAAGTAAAAGAAAAGAAAACAGAAAATAAAAAGGGAAAAAGAAAAAGCCTTACCTGGGCCGACTTCACCCTTTTCGGCCCACTTCACATTATCCGCTCGTCTCTATGCAGTGTGGGACCCGCCGGTCAGTTATTCCCTGCGCGCCCTCGGCCCATTCCCTACGCCGGCCCAACTTCTTTCGTTACCGCGCAGGCCCAAAAAGACGATCGCGCCCGTTCCAGTCACTGACCTGCGGACCCCACCTACTTCGGCCACTCACGCGCGAATGCACGCCTGCTTAACCTGACTCGTGGGGCCATCGTGCAGGACCGTCGTCCTCGCGTGGTCGTTGCGCTCCGCGCGACAGACGCGGACTCCGTGGGCATCGGATCTCAACCATCGCTGACGGGATCCTCCGAAGAGTTGGGATATCGCCAGCTCTCCCGTTTTCCTCGCGTAATCAACGTTCCCGTCGAGCTCCTATAGATTCGGCCGTTCCAACAGACCCTCACCAGATCGAATGGGAAAGCGACCGAGAGGGAGAGATAGAGGGTGTAGTCGCCGGTGTCTGCCTGTGCGCCCGCGGCCTTGGACTTCATCGTTGGCGTCGTGCCCATCCCGGGTTCTGTCGTGGTCGAAGCTGGGAAGCTCGCCACCGCGCAGGAACTCACCGGCGCTGCCATGATCGGGAGCTCGTGATCCCAGTGTTTGAAGCCGAGCGGGGTGAAGCGGGTCTTGCAACGTTGACCTGGGCGATACGTCACCGTCGTCGAGTTCCACCGTGGATCGCTCCGCGCGTCGTTGTCAACCGGTGAGCAGTTCCCCTCGCTTGTGTCTACCATCGCTCGTCGGTGTTCACCTGGGCGTGGGATTAGTTTACTGACGTAGAGTTCGCTTGACCGCGGCGTGGTACGGGGAGGAAGAAGGGAGCGCGACCGTCGATTCGATCGGGGACGGCTCAGATTAGACGACCACGTATCCATTCGCGCTGTGAGATTTTAACCGTAGATCGGCTCACGGACGGTCTTGATCAGATCTTGTGCACCGTTTCATGTGATTTTGCGCTGACCGTCGATCCCTGGCTATGCGGATCCGATGTAATCGCGCATGACCACATCGTCTGTGTGATCCTGGCGGCCGATGGCTAATCGGACGGCCCTGGGCACTCCATACCCCTTCGCGGGTGCATTTTGTTAAAGAGACCCCGAGAAACAATGAAATCAACCCGCCGTCCACAGATCCTGTGCTCTGTGTCTCTGGAATTTTGGTAGATTAGCCCCTGGGTTTTCCAGGAATTGACGCCCAGTCCAGAGCCTAATTAAACCGAATAAAGGATTTAGAAAATGGATTTTTAATAGGAAAATAATTGCTAGAACTTCAATAATTCATAGAAAATTCATACTAACTCCAAATTGAGCCATTCCAGTTCCTAAAATTTTATAATTTTATTCTCTATCACCTAGAGCCTCTGTTATGTTATGAAAACAGTAATAAATTTATTTATCACTTAATCCTATTTAAAGCACATAAAACCTTTGAAAATGCATAACTTAAAATCTATAATTCAGAAAATTATGATTTCTGTTCCTAGGATTTTATTTTAATATGTAGAATATCTCTGTGCATTTTGTTTATATGTTTGGTGTAATGTTAATTTCTCTATATGCATTGTGCTTGTTTGTATTGTGGCGAGTAGAAGAGCCCGTTGCTGAGGATCCTGGTGAGCAGCAGGTTGAAGTAGCTGAGCAGGAGCTCATTGCAGGCAAGTTGTGCCCTTGACCACTTTGTACCCAATAATGTTCTTTAATATCACATACTCATGCATAGGTTAATCTTGATGGGACCCAATAGGTCACCCTAGATTGTTTATCTCATTACCTTGTTTACCCCTGAATCACTTGGGTAGTTTGCTATTGCTTTATATGGTTTTGGGATAATCATTTATTACCTCTATGTTCCAATTCTTGTTGTTATTCTGTTTATGTTCATGTTGAGATCATTAATGTTAATTGGAACATAGAGCTTAACTTGAGAACCACGTGCCACCACAAGGGTGGAATGGGACGCCCTTGGCTGACTAATTAGGAAAGCTAGTGGAAGACTACCTTACCCGAAAGGGGCAAGGGCAGTAGGGGAGAGGTCAGTGCGGGGAGGTCCCTGGTTGATTTTGCTGCGATGGCGGTCAGCCAGGAACCCTTTACTGGATCTTCCCATAAACTGTAGCGGGTTTTCGGAAGCTAGTGGAACTTTGTAAAGGCCTCGTAGTGTTGCCCTACCGTGCTTCCTAGGTAGAGGTATATGGGGAGTCGCGACCCCTTGGCAGATGGGTAACATGACTTGTGGGTAAAGGGTACAACCTCTGCAGAGTGTAAAACTGGTATACTAGCCGAGCTCACGGTCATGAGCAGCTCAGGACTCTCTGATGTTTAAATTATGGAACTTAAATTCAATTTTGTCATTTGCATTGCATGGGTTTTGTTATTAATTTTGTTCTATTACCTTACTTATGGTTTGGTATTTACTTACACTTAGTAACTGCTAATAAAAGTTTGACCAACTACTTAAAAGCAATGCTCAGCTTTAACCCCTACCTTTGATTAGCCTTACACATCACATGAACTCACACCTTTGTGAGTTTATGTCCACTGGTTCCCCACAACTTGTTGAGCTATGATCATGTGTGAGCTCACCCTTGCTGTCTCACACCCCCCCACACAGGAGAAGAGCAGGTGTTTCAGGAGGAGCCTCAAGGCGAGGAGTTTGACTTGATCTAGGTGGCGTTTCCCAGTCGACATTGGCGCCGACGATCCTTAGTTTGTTTTATCTTTATTACTTTATTTTGTAATAAGTCTTCCGCTATGTAATAAATACTCTGATGTTAATGACATTTATCTCTATACACTCTGTTATTATATATGTTGTCTTCTTGGCGCATGTATGAGATGCACCCGGCTTTGTTCCTTAAAACCGGGTGTTACATTTGAAGATCAAAACATGGATTTGAAAAGAATTGAGAAAGATAATTATGATAATCATTTAATTAAATGGTGAGGGGAAGATAAATAATAATAATAATAATAATAATAATAATAATAATAATATAAATAATAGTAAACATGAAGTTAGGATTTGGGTTCACATTAGAATGATGTTTGAAATTCAAAGTTAAATCGTGTTTGAATTTGAATTGAAGTTTGAATTTGAAAAAGAAATGAAACAGAAAATAAAAAGAAAAAGAGAAGAAACCTTACCTGGGCCGACTGTACCCATTCTGGCCCATCTCCTCCTTCTCTCCCGCACGGCCCTGCTCCTGGAGATGGCGCCGACAGGCGGGACCCGCAGGTCAGTCACCCCGCGCCCAGCCTCTTTGTCCACTCGCTCGAGCCAACGTCGCAGACAACCGGGGCCCTTTGGTCAGCTCTTCCTGGTAGCTCGGAACCGAAAACGGCGTGCGCTCCGTGAACTCCTCCGCGTTGACCGGGGATTAGTTCGCCGACCCGCGCGCGCGCGACCCGCACGGACTTCGCTGTGGTGCATATAAGCCGAAGTTCTGCACCCCTCCATCAAACCCGAGCACCTCCCTCTCGCCTGCATCGGTTGCGCTTGCCACCATTGTCGCCAGCTCGGAGAAAACAGGGTAGCTACCATCGTACTTGGATCACGCGTGTTCCGGCGTCCTGCCGGTGGTCGGGGTGATTCGCTGCGGAACAAGGATCACGACCAGGGAAGATTGGGGTCAGAAGAACAGCCAGAAACCAGTGAATTCCTCACCGGAGTTGAAGCTCCACCGTAGAACCACTCCCCGCCGTGGCCAGCCTCCACGACGTCATAATCACCGGTGAGAGCTCATCTGGGTCATTGCGCTTCCCTTCTTCTTGCATAGCACCAGTTAGATTCGAGTTTAGGGCACTAGGGCGCGCCAACATGGTACTCCAGTGGCGGCGCCGCCGCGGTTGTGGTTCTTGGCCGCCGCGTTGACGACAGTGGGGAAAGAACCACCGGGACCACCGATCTCAGAACCGACGACCACGATTGAGCGCTGAATATTCTCATCTGTGGCTAAATCTGAGCCCTTGGTATGGATCGGGTGATCCAGATTGAATCGCGTCTTCATAAAATCCGCACCGTTGATTCGGGGATCTGCGGTGGAGAATGCGTACCGGTTCGCAGGAATAATGATTTAATCTGGGCGCTCGGTGTCTAACCCAGCGGCTCAGAATCACCCATACCCCTTCGGCCTGGACATTTTACTTAAGAGCCCTCGAGAAAAATACGAATCAACCCGCCGTCCATGCCTGGGGTTTTCTGAGTCTTGGGAATGTTGCACCGTAGCCCCTGCACTTTCCATAATTTGAGGCCTAGTCTAGAGTATTATAAAACCCGAGAAATTGAATTATAAAAGGATTTTTAATGTGAAAATATATGCTAGAACTTTGATAATTCATAGAAAATTCATATGAGCTCCAAATTACTCCATTCCAGTTTCTAAAATTTTGTACTTTTATTCTCCATCACTTAGAGCCTCTGTTTGGTCATGAAAACAGTAAGAAAATTTATTCCTCATCTAATTCTATTTCAAACACATAAAACCTTTGAAAATTCATAACTTAAAATCTGTAACTCCAAAAATTATAATTCCTGTTCCTGTGATCTTATTTCAATATATAGATCATTATTATGTATTTTGCATATATGTTTGATGTGATGTTAATTTTGCCTATGCCATGTTTGTTTGTATTGCTACGACTAGCGCGAGGTTACGAGCCACCTGAAGATCATCCTGGTACCTGGAATCTCAAGTCCCAGGCAAGTTGTGCCCTTGATCACTTCTTTTACCCACTCATGTTCTAATTAATCATAATGATCTGCATAGGTTAATTTTGATGGGACCTAATAGGTTACCTAGTTTGTCTACCTTTATGCCTTGTTTACCACTGAACTTTTTGGGTAGTACTTGTTAGTGCTATATGTGGTTTTGGGCATTGAGATACACATTATTCATGATTATACTTTTGTTATCCGTTGTTATTTACTGTTCATGTCAAGATCATTAATGTTAATTGGAACATAGAGCTTAACTTGAGAAACACGTGCCACCACAAGGGTTTATGGACGCCCTTGGCTGATTAATTAGGAAAGCTAGTGGAGGACTACCTTACCCGAAAGGGGCAAGGGCAGTAGGGGAGTGGTCAGTGTAGGGAGGTCCTTGCTTGATTTTGCTGCGATGGCGGTCAGGCAAGAACCCTGCATTGGAGCTTCCTATAAACTGTAGCGGGTTTTCTGAAGCTAGTGGAACTTTGTAAAGGCCTCGTAGTGTTACCCTGCCTCGCCTCCTCGGTAGAGGTGTATGGGAAGTCGCGATCCCTTGGCAGATGGGTAACATGACTTGTGGGTAAAGGGTACCACCTCTGCAGAGTGTAAAACTGGTATACTAGCCGAGCTCACGGTCATGAGCAGCTCAGGACTCTCTGATGATTAATTTATGGAACTAAATTCAATTTGTCATAAGCATTGCATCGCAGGTGGTGATGTTACTTTTGTTCTACTACTTAATTGGGTTGGTATTTACTTATACTTAGTAACTGCTAATAAAATTTTGACCAACTTTAAAAGCAATGCTCAGCTCTAACCATCCTCTTTGGTAAGCCTTACACTTCACGTGAGCTCCCACCTTTGGTGAGTTCATGCACATTATTCCCCACAACTTGTTGAGCGATGAACGTATGTGAGCTCACTCTTGCTGTCTCACACCCCCCACAGGTCAAGAACAGGTACCGCGGGATGAGGCGCATGGAGGATGCTGTGGCGAGTTTGTGAGAGATCTAGGCCGTCGTCTCCCAGTCAACTTTGGGTTGCTGGACCGTTGTCTACTTATAATGTAATTATTTATTTATTTTGTATAGAACTCCTGTTATGTAGTAAAGATGTGACATTCGATCCTGTGCCATGATTCATCATATGTGTGAGACTTGGTCCCAGCACACCTGGTGATTATGTTCGCGCCCGGGTCTTGTTGCCCCTAAAATCCGGGTGTGACACGAGAGCGAAGGGGGGAAGCGAGGTGGCCAGAGACGGGCGTGAGAGAGGTGGAAATCCCGCGGCCTTCGTGTTCGTCCCGCGCCCAGGTCGGGTGCGCTTGCAGTAGGGGGTTACAAGCGTCCACGCGGGTGAGGGAAGCGAGTGGCCCCAAGAGAGCGCCTGTCTTGTCCTCGTCCCCGTGCGGCCAACCCTCTCTAAGAGGGCCTTGGTCCTTCCTTTTATAGGCGTAAGGAGAGGATCCAGGTGTACAATGGGGGTGTAGCAGAGTGCTACGTGTCTAGCGGGGGAGAGCTAGCGCCCTAAGTACATGCCAATGTGGTAGCCGGAGAGATCTTGGCACCCAGCTGGTGTGGTGTCGTGGCTGTCGGAGGAGCGGCGGAGCCTGGCGGAGGGACAGCTGTCGGAGCGGTTGAGTCCTTGCTGACGTCCTCCTGCTTCCGTAAGAGAGCTGTGAGCCGCCATCGTCGCAGGGCATGCGGGGCGCCATCATTGCCTATCTGGCGGAGCTAGCTAGATAGGACATCGGTCTTGTTCTCTACGGCTCGAGTCAGCTCAGGGTAGGGTGATGATGGCGCTTCCTGTTGACGTGGCTGGCCTGCGCCCTAGGTTGGGCGACGTGGAGGCTCCTCCGAAGCCGAGGTAGAGTCTGTCTTCCATGGCTGAGGCCGAGTCTGAGCCCCTGGGTCGGGCGAGGCGGAGGTCGTTCGGCAGAGGCCAGGGCGGAGTCCGAGCCCTGGGGTCGGGCGAAGCGGAGTTCGTCGTCTTCTGGGGCTGAGCCCGAGTCGGAGCCCTGGGTCGGGCGGAGCGGAGTTCGCCGTCTTCCGGGGCTTAGCCTGAGTCCGAGCCCTGGGTCGGGCGGAGCGGAGTTCGCCGTCTTCCGGGGCTTAGCCCGAGTCCGAGCCCTGGGTCGGGCGGAGCGGAGTTCGCCGTCTTCCGGGGCTTAGCCCGAGTCCGAGCCCTGGGTCGGGCGGAGCGGAGTTCGCCGTCTTCCGGGGCTTAGCCCGAGTCCGAGCCCTGGGTCGGGCGGAGCGGAGCTTCCTATGGTGCCTTTGGCAGGGCCTGACTGCCTGTCAGTCTCACTCTGTCAAGTGGCACTGCAGTCGGAGTGGCGCAGGCGGCGCTGTCCTTCTGTCAGACCGGTAAGTGGAGCGGCGAAGTGACGGCGGTCACTTCGGCTCTGCCGGGGGGCGCGCGTCAGGATAAAGGTGTCAGGCCACCTTTGCGTTAAATGCTCCTGCGACTCGGTCGGTCGGCGGGGCGATTTAGTCAGGGTTGCTTCTTAGCGAAGGCAAGGCCTCGGGCGAGCCGGAGATGTGTCCGCCATTGGAGGGGGGCCTCGGGCGAGACGGAAATCCCTCGGGGTCGGCTGCCCTTGTCCGAGGCTAGGCTCGGGCGAGGCGTGATCGAGTCGCTCGTATGGACTGATCCCTGACTTAATCGTACCCATCAGGCCTCTGCAGCTTTATGCTGATGGGGGTTACCAGCTGAGAATTAGGCGTCTTGAGGGTACCCCTAATTATGGTCCCCGACAGTAGCCCCCGAGCCTCGAAGGGAGTGTTAGCACTTGCTTGGAGGCTTTCGTCGCACTTTTTTGCAAGGGGACCAGCCTTTCTCGGTTGCATTTTGTTCCGGTGGGTGCGCGCGAGCGCACCCGCCGGGTGTAGCCCCCGAGGCCTCGGAGGAGTGGTTTCACTCCTTTGAGGTCTTAATGCCTTGCGTAATGCTTCGGCTGGTCTGGTTGTTCCCTCATGCGAACTGGCCGTAGCCCGGGTGCACGGTCGGGGCCCAAGTTCTCGGGCTGGTATGTTGACGCTGTCAACGGTTCGGCCGGAGCCGGGTTTGCGAGAGCAGCCCCCGAGCCTCCGCACAGGGCGAGAGGGCGATCAGGGACAGACTCGGCTTTTTTACATACGCCCCTACGTCGCCTTTTCGCAAGGAGGAGGGGGGAGCGCCATGTTACCCTCGATGGGCACCGAACATGGTGTCTCCGGTGAGCTGCAAGCGGGTAATCCGAGTGGACGTCAGTGCCCCGTTCGTTGGGGGTCGGCTAGGGGCCCAGAGGCACGCCCAAAAGTACCTGCGGGTGATCTGCCGGACCCGGTCCCCTAGCTACGGGGTCCGAGGGCTCGATGCCTCCCTCCGATGGGATTCCGTTACAAGATCGCTCCCGCTGGTCTCGGAAATGTCCTAGGGTACCTCGGGAGCGCAGCCCGAGCCTTGGTTATGTATCGAACGTACCCCTGGTCATCCCTCGCTCGGCGTCTGAGGCGACTGTGAACCCTTCGGGGGCCAGCCTTCGAACCCCTGATCAGTAATGGGTGCGGAGCCCGAGTAGCCTGAGGCGGCCGTGGATCCCTTCGGGGGGCCAGCCTTCGAACCTCTGACCAGTAGTGGGTGTAGGGCCCACGCGATCTGAGGCGGCTGTTGAACCCCCTCGTGGGGCCAGCCTTCGAACCTCTGATCAGTAGGGGGGGCTCAAAGCCCGGTTCCTTCACGGGGAAGGATCCTTTTCGGGGTATCCCCCTTTCCCGGTCCCTGTTGCAAGAGATAGAGAAAGAGGAAAAAAGGAAAAGGATACGAAATCGAACGACGTGGCGTACCTTTTTTGGCGCGGTTATTACGGCGAAGGCGAAGCGTCGCCTGCTTCTCCTGCCAGAAGCGCCGCCTGTCCCGCCGCGGAGTTAATGCGACAGGGTGAGTTGTTGGCAGGGCGGCCGTTGCGCGTGCGCGAGCCGTTCAAGGAACGGCTGTTTCGCTTCGCGTTTTTTGAATCCCGCGTCCGGTCCGGGCGGAACGCTGGAAACGGTCTTGCCCTGGTCTTTATATACCCGGGAGAGGGTCTAGTGATGGTTCTTCGCTCCGCTTCCTGCCTCTTCCTTTAGGTTTTCGCAACCCGAGAGACTTTAGCCAGAGAAGAGGAAACCGCCCTTCCTGCCCCTTGCGCCGCCATCCCTTCCGTTTTGGTGATGGCTGACCGGGTGACCATCATTTCACCGCGCGATCCGTGGCCCTTTTCCACGGTGACGACGAGCGATCTGGAGGAGCTAGTCGGCGAGGGTTTGCTTCGCCCTCTCACCGATGAGTAGCGACCAGAATGGATTCCTCCCGTGGGCAGAGTTGCTCCATCCCCACCGCCAGGGTACGTCGTGAGCTTCGTCTCCTTCCACGAGCGGGGATTCGGTGTGCCGACGGGTCGCTTTATGCGGGCAATCCTGTTCCACTATGGGGTGGAGTTGCACAACCTCACCCCCAACTCCATCTTGCAGGCCGCTATCTTCGTGGCGGTGTGCGAAGGGTATTTGGGGATCGCCCCCCATTGGGATTTGTGGACTCATCTCTTTTTCGCCGAGCTTTTTGCCTCGCCGACGGGGGAGAGGAAGGTCCGCGCAGCGGTGCGGGCCAGCGGCTGCACCCTCTTGCTGAGGCAGTCGCGGGCGTCGCAGTACATTCCTGCCATCCTCGCGTCCTCGAACAAGGGGTGGCAGCGCCGGTGGTTCTACCTCCGGAATGACGGTGAGTTGCTCCCGCCGTTCTCCCAGCGAGTAGTCACCGCCGCCACCGACGCCTGGCGTCACGGGACCCCGCACGAGAGACAGAAGAACATCGGACCCCTTCTCCAGGCCCTGGAGGCGTTGCGGGAGGGGGGACTCACCGCTGCGGGAGTGATCGCCGCCATCCACCGTCGGAGGGTGCTTCCCTTGGCGGAGCGACGGCAGCCGCTCTGGGAGATGACCCCGGAGGCTGACTGGGAGGGTTCACGGATGTCCCCTGATCCTCTTCCCTTCGACGCCCTCCAATGGCGGGTGTCGGCTGCGATGGGGAAGCCGGACTCCCACGCCTTCTCCCAGCCTCGGATGCGCCCCGACCAGGGGTGCATAACTCTAGTGAGTGTTCGCTCCTTCCTTCTTCATACATCGGGTTGCTCCTGGTTCTTACGATCGGGCTTCTTTCCCCCCTTTCTTCAGGAGGTGGGGTGGCACAAGCCCTCCCGGCCACGGGTCCCGGAGGACGCGGTGGACCGAGCAGCGCGGCGGGTCGCCGCGGAGGAGAAGAAGAAGAAGAAGGACACGGAGAAGGCCCGAGCCCGCGAGCGGAGGCGGGCTCGGGACGCCTTGGAGAAGCGTCGTCGCCAGCAGGAGAGGGAGGGACTCCCGAGGGAGTCGTCGCCGGAGACGCCCGACGACGACGACGACGATGATGATGAGGAGGAGGACGACATGGCCGCCCGTCTCGGCCTCAGCCCCGGCTTGGGGTGTGGCCAGGAGCCGTCGAGCCAGCCCCCGAGCGGGCCGACACCGTCAGTCCCCGGAGCTGGGGCGTCGGGGTCCCGGCCCGAGGCACGGGGGCAACCCGAGAGGTCACCTGACCCCTCAGCTGGAGGAGCTGAGGTGGCTCCGGAGGGCCAGGTCAGGGCGTCTGCTCCCCAAGGGCCGCCGCTCGTACCGGCAGCGCATGGAGGTGACCCTCAAGTCATCATGACAGTGCCAGGGCAGTCTGCTCCCCGGGTGTCCAAAGCAAGGGTTGCGCCGAAGTTGCCGGCGACGCGAACCTCGGCGGCTGTTCCGGGAGCCGGGATCCAAGAAACTTCCCCCCAGGCACGGTGGATCATGGCCCGGAGTGGGTAAGTATCTCGGAATGTCTTCGTCTTGGCTTTCCATTCATATGTCTCGGCCGTGATTTTCCTTTTTTCCTCAGCAAGCGAAGCCATGGCCAGACCGACCTGGCACCCCGGAAGGCCCTTAAGACGGCGTCGGCCTGTGCGGCCAGCGCCGCCCCGGGCCTTGTCGTTCAGCCGACCCTTTCGCAGGGCGTTTCACCGCAGGGGGCTCGGGCGGCACCTGTTGCTGGGGAGCAGGTTCCCGAGGCCGGCTCTTCTGCCGAGGTGGCCATCGTGATAGGGGAGGCGGCTGACGCCGACGTGGTCCCGAGCCCGCCTGTCGTGCCGGCCATGCTGGCGCCTGCCGCTACCGAAGTTGTCGTCGTCCCAGTCGGAGAGCGACCGGTTGCTGTCGGCGTCGAGATGGCTGATGCGTCGGCGCCCAGTGCCTCGGAAGAGGTGGGCGTGGAGGCGCGATCCGTCCAGCCGGGCGGCAGCCTCATCGCTGTGCGGCGGAGCCCCGGGGCCCGGCGCCAGTTGCTCCGGTTTCGGACCCGCGAGGCCTCGGACCCTGTCTTCGTTCTTGACGATGAACAGGAGGACCAGTCCTGGGATGAGCTCCGCGAGTGTGCTGAAGCAACGGTGGGGTCGCTCCGGTCGTCGCTGGAGGTTTTCTGCAGGGACGTCCCCAAAATCCTCCAGGTAACGGTTTCAGGCATACCTTTTCTTTTCTGTGAGCGAGGCGTTCTTCGTGACGCCCTGTTTCCTTCCCCAGGATCTGACGGATCGGAGTGCCGCCAAGTCGTCGTTCATCCGCCGCGAGGTCGATGTCTGGGGCTCGCTGCGATCCCTGAGGACCTCGCTCGCCGGGGCTACTGCGCGCCTTTCTCAGCAGGATGCCAAGGTAGCGGACCTCCAGTTGCTCTGTACTGACCTGAGAGCCGAGGCGGCAGCAGCGCGCACGGAGGCGGCAGCGGCGCGTGCAGAGGCGCAACGGCAGCGGTCGGAGTTCGCCCAGGTCGTCGAGGAGCGGGACCAATCTCGGGGTTGGGCTGCCGAGGCCAAAAACCGGGCTGAGACCCTCGCGGCCGACCTAGCCGCGGCCCAGGTCGCGGCCTCGGAGCAGCGTGCCCGAGCCGGAGGTACGCCTTGGCCGTCCCTGGTTCTTGTTCTTGTCTGTTTCCTCTGCTTGTGCCTGAGGTCTTTCTTCTGGTTGTTCGCAGAGCTCGAGTCCGCCCTTGACGAGTCCGCCAAGGCGCTCACCGAGGCGCTTGCCGGAGCTGCCGAGCAGAGGGAGGCTGACCTCGCGGCCATGTTCGAGGCCGTCTCGTACGTTTATCGGATCCTTGGCTCCGGCGATGTCCCTTCAGGAAGCTCCCCTCAAAGCCGCCTTCAAGCCTTGGGTGATCACGCACGCGGCAGAGTCCGCGAGGCGCTACACCACGGCATCAGGCGGGCCTTCGCCGTGCTCGCTTCCCACTACGTTGTGGACCTGGAGCGGGTTAGTGAGGGGTATTGTCTTCCTGACGAAGACAAAGCTGCCCTGGCAGAAGTTCAGCGGCTCGACGCGATCGCCGCGGGTCCGAGCGCGGTGCTGGCGACCACCTTTGAGGCGGAGATCCTTCCCCCCGCGTCGTTGCCGGAAACCGAGATGGACCTTACCGAAGGCGGGGACAGAACTGAAGGCGTGGCTCCTTCCCAAGGCGGCGCCTAACTCTTGTTGGAACAGTTTCTGTTGGATGTGCGTGTGTCTTACCGCGGCCGCTGAGGCCTGAACACTTTGTTTTTCTTGCATGAAGTCGCACTCTCCTTTCTTTCAATTTGCGTGTCCGGCTTAGCTTGTCAATAATAGGGTGGCTCCCCGAGTTGGGTCATTTTTCGTGGTAGGTGATGAGTGAGGTGTCCCTAACCCGGAGGCATAGGAGTTCCTCGGCTCAGTCGGCCTCGCCACTTACATGTACCCACGTTCGCTCCTCGGGACCCTGCTTCTGACATAGCCGGGAGAACGCAAAAAGCCTTTTTTGATCGAAAATTTTGGATGCGGAGGAGTACACCCAATCTCGACGCAGAGGGGTTCCCCCTTTTTAGCCCCCGAGGGAGGGTCGGGCTCTGCCGAGGCGAGGCCGACCCTTCCTTGACGACTGAGACTTGTGTGGGAGCGAGGTATACGAACAGCTTTAGAACATCTTAAGGGTAGAAGCGACGTAGCTGTCGGACGTTCCAAGCATTGCCGTAGACCTCGCCTTGACCGCCGACCAGCTTGTACGTTTCGGGCTCCAGAACGTCGGCGATAACAAGCGGCCTTTCCCGGGGGTGTGTGCAGCCCCCCGGGTACCCCCAGCAAGGGCTCGGGGTGCTGTGCGATGGTCGGGGTTTTCTCCTGGTTGGCTTTGATGCCCCGTTTGGAGATAATGAACTCCAAGACCATGCACTGGGACGCCCCGAGGACACACCTTTCAGGGTTGAGCTTGACGCTTTTCGCTTCTTTTAGCTTATAGATCTCTTCGCCTATCACTCTGTGCTTCCCTTTGTCAAATCGGCGCAGGGGCTGCCTGACGGGTCGGGCTCCGGCCCGAATATCCAGCGAGTGCTCGACGACATCCCTCGGTATGCCAGGCATGTCCGAGGGACTCCACGCAAAGACATTGGCGTTTGCGCGGAGAAAGTAGGCGAGCACTGCTTCCTATTTGGGGTCGAGCCCGGAACCGATCCGGATCTGCTTGGAGGTGTCACCACTGGGGTCGAGAGGGACGGCCTTGACCGTCTCCACCGGCTCGAAGTTGCCGGCATGACGCTTCACGTCTGGCACCTCTTTGGAGAGGCTTTCCAGGTCGGCGATGAGGGCCTCGGACTCGGCGAGGGCCTCGGCGTACTCCACGCACTCCACGTCACATTCGAACGCGTGTTTGTACGTGGAGCCGACGGTGATGACCCCGTTGGGGCCCGGCATCTTGAGCTTCAGGTAGGTGTAGTTGGGGACGGCCATGAACTTCGCGTAGCATGGCCTCCCCAGTACCGCGTGGTAGGTTCCTCGGAACCCGACCACCTCGAACGTCAAAGTCTCCCTTCGGAAGTTGGAGGGCGTTCCGAAGCAGACGGGAAGGTCGAGTCGTCCGAGGGGCTGGACGCGCTTCCCAGGAATGATCCCGTGAAAGGGCGCAGCGCCAGCTCGGACAGAGGACAGATCGACGCGCAGGAGCCTGAGGGTCTCGGCGTAGATGATGTTGAGGCAGCTGCCCCCGTCCATCAGGACCTTGGTGAGCCTGACGTCACCGACGATGGGGTCGACGATGAGCGGGTATTTCCCCGGGCTCGGCACGTGGTCGGGGTGGTCAGCTTGGTCGAAGGTGATGGGCTTGTCGGACCAGTCTAGGTAGACTGGCGCCGTCACCTTCACCGAGCAGACCTCCCGGCGCTCTTGCTTGCGATGCCGAGCCGAGGCATTCGCCACATGCCCACAGTAGATCATGAAGCAGTCGCGGACCTCAGGGAACTCTCCTGCTTGGTGATCTTCCTTCTTGTCGTCGTCGCGGGCCCTGCCACCCTCTGCGGGTGGCCCGACCCTGTGGAAGTGGCGCCAAATCATGACGCACTCCTCGAGGGTGTGCTTGACGGGCCCCTGATGATAGGGGCATGGCTCCTTGAGCATCTTGTCGAAGAGGTTAGCACCTCCGGGGGGCTTCCGAGGGTTCTTGTACTCGGCGGCGGCGACAAGGTCCGCGTCGGCGGCGTCGCGTTTCGCTTGCGACTTCTTCTTGCCTTTCTTCTTGGCGCCACGCGGAGTAGACGCCTCGGGAGCATCTTCCGATGGGCGGCCCTGGGGCTGCTTGTCCTTTCGGAAGTGTCGGGGACCATAATTAGGGGTACCCTCAAGACGCCTAATTCTCAGTTGGTAACCCCCATCAGCATAAAGCTGCAGAGGCCTGATGGGTGCGATTAAGTCAGGGATCAGTCCATACGAGCGACTCGATCACGCCTCGCCCGAGCCTAGCCTCGGGCAAGGGCAGCCGACCCCGAGGGATTTACGTCTCGCCCGAGGCCCCCCTTTAACGGCGGACACATCTCCGGCTCGCCCGAGGCCTTGCCTTCACTAAGAAGCAACCCTGACTAAATCACCGCGCCGACCGACCGAGTCGCAGGAGCATTTAACGCAAAGGTAGCCTGACACCTTTATCCTGACGCGCGCCCCCCGGCAGAGCCGAAGTGACCGCCGTCACTTCGCCGCTCCACTGACCGGTCTGACAGAAGGACAGCGCCGCCTGCGCCACTCCGACTGCAGTGCCACTTGACAGAGTGAGACTGACAGGCAGTCAGGCCCTGCCAAAGGCGCCATAGGAAACTCCGCTCCGCCCGACCCAGGGCTCGGACTCGGGCTAAGCCCCAGAAGACGGCGAACTCCGCTCCGCCCGACCCAGGGCTCGGACTCGGGCTAAGCCCCGGAAGACTGCGAACTCCGCTCCGCCCGACCCAGGGCTCGGACTCGGGCTAAGCCTTGGAAGACGGCGAACTCCGCTCCGCCCGACCCAGGGCTCGGACTCGGGCTAGGCCCCGGAAGACGGCGAACTCCGCTCAGCCCGACCCAGGGCTCGGACTCGGGCTCAGCCCCAGAAGACGACGAACTCCGCTTTGCCCGACCCAGGGCTCGGACTCGGGCTCAGCCCCAGAAGACGACGAACTCCGCTTCGCCCGACCCCAGGGCTCGGACTCCGCCCTGGCCTCTGCCGAACGACCTCCGCCTCGCCCGACCCAGGGGCTCGGGCTCGGCCTCGGCCATGGAAGACAGACTCGACCTCGGCTTCGGAGGAACCTCCACGTCGCTCGACCTAGGGCATAGGCCCGCCACGTCAACAGGAAGCGCCATCATCACCCTACCCCGAGCCGACTCGGGCCGCAGAGAACAAGACCGGTGTCCCATCTGGCTAGCTCCGCCAGATAGGCAATGATGGCGCCCCGCAAGCCCTGTGACGACGGCGGCTCTCAGCTCCCTTACGGAAGCAGGGGGACGTCAGCAAGGACTCGACCGCTCCGACAGCTGTCCCTCCGCCAGGCTCCATTGCTCCTCCGACAGCCACGACATCACACTAGCAGGGTGCCAAGACCTCTCCGGCTGCCACATTGGCATGTACTTAGGGCGCTAGCTCTCCCTCCGCTAGACACATAGCACTCTGCTACATCCCCATTGTACACCTGGATCCTCTCCTTACGCCTATAAAAGGAAGGACCAGGGCCTTCTTAGAGAAGGTTGGCCGCGCGGGGACGAGGACGGGACAGACGCTCTCTTGGGGCCGCTCGCTTCCCTCACCCGCGTGGACGCTTGTAACCCCCTACTGCAAGCGCACCCGACCTGGGCGCGGGACGAACACGAAGGCCGCGGGATTTCCACCTCTCTCACGCCCGTCTCCGGCCACCTCGCTTCCCCCCTTCGCGCTCGCCCATGCGCTCGACCCATCTGAGCTGGGGCACGCGGCACACTCACTCGTCGGCTTAGGGACCCCCCGGTCTCGAGACGCCGACAGTTGGCGCGCCAGGTAGGGGCCTGCTGCGTGCTGACGAACAGCTTCCCGTCAAGCTCCAGATGGGCAGTCTTCAGCGACCTCTCCGGCCCGGGACGGTGCTCCGTTTCGGGAGTCTTGAGTTCATGTCCTTCGACGGCAGCTACGACATGATACTTTTTCCACCGCCGCGCGACAACGACAATGGCGGCCGACAACCCGCCCGCCGGCGGCGGAATCGACGACATCTTCCCCGCGTGGTGGAAGAACAACATTCGAGCTCGCCCCGTCCTCTCCCCCGCCAACGGAGGAGGAGGCGGGGCAACCAAGGCCAAGCGGGAGGTCGCGCTTCGTCGGCTGTCGAGCGAATCGACGTCCCCAGCGCCCCAACGGGGGGCGTGTCGGGCGTCGACCTCGCGTTTGAGACGAAGGCGAGCGCCGTCCCCCCGCGACACACCAATCCCGAGCAAGTGGACGACGCCAGCGCGCTCGCGGAGGGCTTGCAGGACGTCGCCCTCGTACCTAAGACGACGGTGCAATCAGTCCCCGACGTGACTATGTCGCTCCTCGTCGACCAAAAGGTACTGACTGATTCCCATCCTACGTCATTTCGACTCGGCCTCAACCCGCCTAGCGACCTCGCTTTGGCGGGCGCTCTCGTTGAGGCGAGTGCAACCCCTCTGGGGTTTCGTATGCGGTCGCCGTGGGACCGATTGACGGACGTCTCGACCTACGGGCCCTCTGGGTCCGAGGAAGATGACGATCCCAGCATCTGTTGGGATTTCACTGGATTTGGCAACCCCAGTGCCATGCGGGACTTTATGACCGCATGTGACTACTGCCTCTCTGACTGTTCCGACGGTAGCCGCAGCCTTGACGACGAGGACTGTGCCCAAGCCGCGAATGTTCCCACATCGAGCTAGGGGATCCCTCCGAAGGCAACCATCTCGGCATGCCGGAGGACGGTGATCTCCCTAGGCCGGTGCCTCGCGCTGACATCCCGCGGGAGCTAGCTGTGGTCCCCGTTCCGGCGGGGGGTCACGACCCACAGCTCGAGCAAGTCCACGGGGCGCAGGCCAGGCTCGACGAGGGAGCAGGAGCGCTTGAGCCGATCCGCCGGGACGTCGGGCAGGTATGGGCGGGCCAACCCCCGGCCGGAGAAATACGTCACCTGCCCCAGGTTTTCCAGCACCGCGTCACCAACGACGTCAGGGTCAGGCCGCCACCCGCATTCAGCGGGGTCGGTCAGAACCTGGCAGCCGCAGCGATGCTCCTCCGCGCGATGCCGAAGCCATCAACCACCGAGGGTCGGCGAATCCAGGGAGAGCTCAACAATCTCCTGGAAGGCGCTGCGGTCCGACGGGCCGAGAGCTCTGCCTCCCGAAGGCAGGGATACCCCTCGGAACCTCATGCCGCGACTTCCCGATTCATGCAGGAAGCCTCGGTCTACACTGGGCGCACGCGCAACACCGCCTGGCCTGCCAACTGGGTGGAACGGGCGACGACAACCTCATCATCCGCAACCTCCCCCTGTTCCTCTCCGACACTGCTCGCGCCTGGTTGGAGCACCTGCCTCCGGGGCAGATCTCCAACTGGGATGACTTGGTCCAAGCCTTCGCCGGCAATTTCCAGGGCACGTACGTGCGCCCCGGGAATTCCTTGGACCTCCGAAGCTGCCGGCAACAGCCGGGAGAGTCTCTCCGGGACTACATCCGGCGCTTCTCGAAGCAGCGCACCGAGCTGCCCAACATCACCGACTCGGATGTCATCGGCGCGTTCCTTGCCGGCACCACCTGCCGTGACCTGGTGAGTAAGTTGGGTCGCAAGACCCCCACCAGGGCGAGCGAGCTGATGGACATCGCCACCAAGTTCGCCTCTGGCCAGGAGGCGGTCGAGGCTATCTTCCGAAAGGACAAGCAGCCCCAGGGCCGCCCATCGGAAGAGGCTCCCGAGGCATCTACTCCGCACGGCGCCAAGAAGAAAGGCAAGAAGAAGTCGCAAGCGAAACGTGACGCCGCCGACGCGGACCTTGTCGCCGCCGCCGAGTACAAGAACCCTCGGAAGCCCCCCGGAGGTGCTAACCTCTTCGACAAGATGCTCAAGGAGCCGTGCCCCTACCATCAGGGGCCCGTCAAGCACACCCTCGAGGAGTGCGTCATGCTTCGGCGCCACTTCCACAGGGCCGAGCCACCCGCAGAGGGTGGCAGGGCCCGTAACGACGACAAGAAGGAAGATCACCAAGCAGGAGAGTTCCCCGAGGTCTGCGACTGCTTCATGATCTACGGTGGGCATGTGGCGAATGCCTCGGCTCGGCATCGCAAGCAAGAGCGCCGGGAGGTCTGCTCGGTGAAGGTGGCGGCGCCAGTCTACCTAGACTGGTCCGACAAGCCCATCACCTTCGACCAAGCTGACCACCCCGACCACGTGCCGAGCCCGGGGAAATACCCGCTCGTCGTCGACCCCATCGTCGGCGACGTCAGGCTCACCAAGGTCCTGATGGACGGGGGCAGCTGCCTCAACATCATCTACGCCGAGACCCTCAGGCTCCTGCGCGTCGATCTGTCCTCCGTCCGAGCAGGCGCTGCGCCCTTCCACGGGATCATTCCTGGGAAGCGCGTCCAGCCCCTCGGACGACTCGACCTTCCCGTCTGCTTTGGAACGCCCTCCAACTTCCGAAGGAGACTTTGACGTTCGAGGTGGTCGGGTTCCGAGGAACCTACCACGCGGTACTGGGGAGGCCATGCTACGCGAAGTTCATGGCCGTCCCCAACTACACCTACCTGAAGCTCAAGATGCCGGGCCCCAACGGGGTCATCACCGTCGGCCCCACGTACAAACACGCGTTCGAATGCAACGTGGAGTGCGTGGAGTACGCCGAGGCCCTCGCCGAGTCCGAGGCCCTCCTCGCCGACCCGGAGAACCTCTCCAAAGAGGTGCCAGACGTGAAGCGTCATGCCGGCAACTTCGAGCCAGCGGAGACGGTTAAGGCCGTCCCTCTCGACCCCTGTTGGGGGCCTTCGTCCTCCGAAGGTCCTCAAAAACATGATTTGACAATGTTTTCCAAGTGGAATATGTGAACAGGTATCTTCGGACTCAGAATTATGAACATGAAGTACGGTCAGGACGAAGCCTGAACCAGACGAAGGGGGATTAAAATGGAGGACGGGCTGATTACCAAGCTCCACGAAGGATGGTCCACAGCCGAAGCTGTACGTAGGGAAGCTTCGTTGCGATAGCAGAGAGGGGAACCGACTTAAAGATGAAAAGACTACTTGGGCCTTGACAGATTTCCATAAGGCATTAACAAATGTAATGGACATGAATGTAATTTTACGTGGGCTGTGTCCCGCGTCTATAAATAGATGAACAGTACTCCCGTACTGTTCACGCTGACTTGGCATTTGCTATTGTGTCACGCTTGTACTTTTCTCTTCCTTCAAGACCGAAGGTACATTTGTAATTTGAAATCATTTCTATTTTTCCATGATAATGAAATAGAAACGATTCTGTCATAATATTTAAATGTTTGTTTTATATTTTATGCTTTATACGAAACCTTCGTCATTTATTGTCATATTTACGAAGGTATGTCTTTCGTAACCTTCGTCCGAGATTCATTATTTCCCGAAGGGACATAATATTTCGGAGGACGAAGGACTTTAACACTTAACACTTTTTATGTTGCCTTGTTCTTAACTCTTAGCATTTGAGAACAAGTCCCCAACATTGGCGCCCACCTCCGGTGAACTCACTTCCACTTCGAGATTTTTGAACACCTTCGGAAGCTATAGACCTTCGCTATGGCGCCGAAGAAAGCTTCAGCGACTGGGGCTGCAACCCTGCAACCGCTGGATCCCAACCAGGAGACCGTTTCTCTTCGGGAGGCCCGAAGCCAGAAAAGGAAGGCCGTCAGCCCGACGCTTCAGGAGGATGAACTAGACCAGGAAATCAGGGATATGGAGATGCTTCATCAGCAGGTGCAGAGGAAAAAGGAAAAGATGGCCAGGCTAGCTGAGCTGCAAAGGCAGATAGACGAAGCTTCTGAAGAAGTCCGTCATTTTACCCATGATGAGCAGAACCGAAGGCCTCAACAAAAAGACCTTCATCAGGAGGGCTTCTTCAATGAAGATGACTGGTATGACAATTTCCATCATGGAAATTTTGTTTTTGATGATGCTTCTCCTCTGTCCGCTGAGCTGCAGGCTACACCCTGGCCTCCGTCCTACAAGCCACCCCAGCTTCCCATGTTCGATGGCCATTCAGACCCGAAGCAGTTTTTGATGAGTTACGAAGCAACAGTGTCTTCGTATGGTGGCAACGCTGCAGTCATGGCAAAGTCTTTTGTTATGGCTGTTAGGAATGTCGCTCAGACTTGGTATTCCTCCCTTCGACCAGGAATGATCACTTCATGGCAGAAGCTGAAGGATATGTTGTTAACCAGCTTTCAAGGATTTCAGACGAAGCCGGTCACTGCTCAAGCCTTATTCCAGTGCACTCAGGATCATGAAGAATACCTTCAGGCGTATGTCAGAAGATTCTTGCGTTTGAGGGCGCAGGCACCAACGGTGTCCAATGAAATTGTTATCGAAGCCATGATCAAGGGGCTTCGTCCTGGACCTGCAGCTCAATACTTTGCTAGGAAGCCTCCTCAGACTCTGGAGAAGCTGCTCCAAAAGATGGACGAGTACATTCGTGCCGATAATGACTTTCGCCAAAGAAGGGAGGAGGCCTTCAGATTTTCTGAAATGACCAGGGGCTTCGGAGGAAGATTTTATCCGAGACATGTTAGGTCCATCCACAACTCCACTCAGAATGATGATAAGGGGAGTCAGCAGAACAGACCGCAGTGCTCCTCACAGGCTTCGGGTCAACAGCAAAGCTTCTTCCGGCCACCAGCTCCAAGAGGCAGAGGCGCCAGGGGCTTCGGCGGAAGATTTGGAGATCAACCAAGGAGAATATTTTGCCTGTTCTGTGGTGAAAACAAGGGCCATACCACCAGGATGTGCCATGTTACCATCCAGAAGCAAAAAGAGATAACCGAAGCTGCAGCACAACAAGCTCAGCCGAAGCAGGTCATGCATACTGCTTCGTACCATTCGCCTTACATCCCAGAATACGTAGGCAATCACCCTGCAGTTTCTGTTGCTTCGGCGAGTCAACCCCAAGCTTCCTGGCAACAGCCTCCGCCTCCACCACCGCTGCAACAGGGTCAACAGCCAGAAGGGAGTCAATATGTTCCGCACCAAAGGGATCTCAGAGAGCAATCTGAAGCTTGCACAGTCAATAGTACTGTGCCAGAGTCGAAGCACATCTATTGACAAATATCCTACTTTGATAGCAGTATTTTCCGTTTAGTTCTATTTTCTGTGTAATAAAGAACATTTCAGTTTTCATGTAATAGTTTCGTGCTTGGTTATCAGGAAAACCTATCTTCTCCACAGGCTCAAGTTGCTGAAACTCAAAAATTTGCGGTAACAAGGAGGACCTTCGAATTATTAAAAAAAAAGTCGTTCTAAGGAACGCAGAGTAAGTTGCCGAAGTTACAAAAAGCCGTTCCAAAGGGAACGCAGTGTAAGTTTTTTGCTCCAAAGACGTTCCTAAGGGAATGCAGAGCATACAGCGAAAAGTCAACGCTGATACCGCCTAAAGTAAAAGGCGAAGAAGCTCCAAAGACGTTCCTAAGGGAATGCAGAGCTTACAGCGAAAAGTCAACGCTGATACCGCCTAAGTAAAAGGCGAAGAAGCTCCAAAGACGTTCCTAAGGGAATGCAGAGCTTACAAATATATTTTGTGTGTATCTTCGGAACAAACGTCATTTGCATAACATAACATCATCACATCATTTTGCATAGCATAAGCATCATACATCATGTTGCATATGGCAAAAGAAGGGGACACAGTATCAACCTTCGAAAAGATGCTTTGAGAAAGTGAAAATTGTGTAAAATCACGAGGGAATACAATGATAATCTTCGGAATACAGCTTCGGAGAATGTTTTCACAAAGCATGGACGTGCTTCATCAGAGTAATGTCGAAATTGCACAGCTTCGGAGAATGTTTTCACAAAGCATGGACGTGCTTCATCAGAGTAATGTCGAAATTGCACAGCTTCGGAGAATGTTTTCACAAAGCATGGACGTGCTTCATCAGAGTAATATCGAAATTGCACAGCTTCGGAGAATGTCTTCTTCACGAAGCATGAAAAGAAGGGAAGGTGTTTTTTCGCCGAAGGCTCAAAAATGGTACGTATGTAGAATTTCATGCATCGTAAAGAATTGAATAATGAAAAGAGACTTGTATATTACATTCAAATGTACAAAATATTACATAGCTCACACTTCAAATGTTTTTTCTAATAATACCTAGTCTTCTCTTAATACTACTTCGGCAGCCTCATTTAGAACTTGTTCAACAACTTTATCCATGATAGCTTCGGCTATTTGTTTGACTTCGTCATCCCCTTTCGTATCAGGGTCAATAGACGATCCAGCAGGTTCTGAGGAAACAGAATATTTTTGCATTACTATTACAAGCCGCGAGCAAAGTTTGAAATAAAAATTACAACACAATAAGATCGACTAATTAATACCTATTTGCCCTTCGGCGGCTTCTGCCACTTTCCTAGCATCATGGATGCCTTTTTCACTCCTTTGAATAATTTCTTGCGCCATTTCTCGGCCGCCGTTGTCCCAGACATCAGTAAAGAATTTGCCACCAACCATGCTTGCTTCGGCCGAGGGGTCTTTGATGTCTTCGGAGGATAAGGCAGCTTCGGACTGAGCTAAAGATTTTACATGTTCACAACCTTTCTTCTCCAAGACAGTAGCAACTCCCCTGGCGCCCGAAAAAGCGCAGATGTCACCACGACTACTCAGGATTTCCTCGAAGGCCTCTGCTTCGTGACTAATCCATTCTATTGGACCTTCGGGATTGCCTCTTGAGAAATTCTCTTCACTGGAAAATGCACCCACGCTGGCGAAGCTGGTTTTAATTTTCTTTATGCATACCATGGATTTTTCGTAGCATTTTTTCTTAGAAGACCGAAGCTCTTCCACGGTTGCTTCCAAATGATCAGCCCATTGGTCGCTGCATTCTCGTCTTGTTTCTTCAAGTGTACGTTCTTCTTTCGCCCGGGCCAATTGCTTCTGAAGATCTTTAATTTCGCGTCTGTGAGCTTCGGCCTGAACCTTTGCAGCAGCTTCGTCCTTTTTTATCTTGTCTACTAATGTAAGCAGAAGTTTATCTTTTTCTAGAGCTTCGTTTCTCAGTTTAATAACTTCTGAACGTAAATTGTTGAATGCAATTTTGTAGCTTTCATCTTCGGCACTCTTTTGTGCTCTTAATGCGTTGCTTAGGATTAAACCCTATACGGAAAAGAATCCATATAAGAATAAAAGAATGAATTACGTATTAAAGAAGATTTTTCAAGCGTCTAATTCCCATACCTTTAGGCTATTGTACGCAAGACTGTCCGCGAGATCTTCCTTTGTCATAGCACATAATCCAGCTTCGAGCTTCGGGAACCCCATACTTCTAGCCATCTCTCGGCAGACAGATAGTTCTTTATTATCAGGAAGGCAGTACAGGAAGTCATCTTCATTTGTCCCATTAAACACTACTGCCCCCTTCGGATATTTTAGCTCTCTGGCATAGTAGTTGGCTTCGTAAGTTTCTTCTTCAGATAATTTCTTCCCCGAAGCATGTCGTACGATGTAATCGCATACGCTGGAAGGAGCTTCGGGGGCGGCAGTGTCAACTTCAACCAAAACTGGTTCTGATATTTCCTCGGTTTCCAAGGATTGTTCCTTGGTGGGCTCTGAAGGCCCAGCTTCGGCTTCAGGTTGTTGCTTCGAAGCTTCAGCAGCTACAGCTTCGGTAGACACTTCGGCAACTTCAATAGTCTCCTTCGGAGTTGTGCTTGAAGACTTAATTGTCTCCAAAACGTCTAACACGTTCACCATTCTTTTTCTTTTCGGAGTCGCCAACGGGACCTTTTGATTTTTTATTGTCTCGACATTTGTTGAAGGACTTAAGATTTCCGATATTTTTGGCTCTTCAATCTTCGGTTTTTCTGCTTCTTCGGCTGAAGGCGCTTCAGTTTTCTCTTCTATCTTCGGCACTGGAGCTGGTTCTGTAGCTTCAGAGGCCAAAGAGACTCCACCAATAAATTTTGGCACTGTGGCCGGCTCAATAAAACGCGCTCGGTGGGTGAGCACCTTCATCTTTTTCCTTTGCGGCGCTGGCTCGCTAGTGGCACTCGTGGTAGCTTCTATAGCAGGAGAAGTATTTTTTCTTTTGCGACCCAATACCGGATAGTGATAGTCAGGGTAAACAAACCCGACTGCGTCAAATACCCGGCTGAGCCTTTTCTTCTTTCGGCCTCCGAAGGCTGCTGACAATGCAGTGTTCTCGGCCTTCGAATATGCCCCAAGCAGTTCGTCACTTAATGTTTCAATGCTTTTCAACCAGTCGTCATCAGGTTCAATAAACTTATCCCCGTATTTAAATGTGTATTTCAGTCTGACTAGTCCGCCTTCGTCGGACTCTTTGATGGTCTCCTTCGGCATTTTCCACTCTCCTGCAAGTGGCCACACCCTGAAGGCAATGTGCTCTTGGACCAGATCCCTTGTCCCAATAAAAGAGCAGACTACGCCGAAGGCTCTTTGGCATTCTTCGGCCGCTTCATCCATTTCAACCTTCGGCTTTCATAGTCCGAAGCGTTGCCAAATGGGGCACAAAATGATACTCTTAACGCCTTCTTGCGCTGTCAAGTCATTTTTTACATAGAACCATTCTGTCATCTAGGCGCCGGGCCACCTCTTCCGAAAGGTTGGCACAGGGCAGCTTGATCCGGAGCGGGCACCGAAGCTGTAGCAACCAAAGTTGTTGTGATATTGTTCTTTCCCCCAGGGCTTCGTCTCATATATCAACTCATGAATGTTGCAAAAGCTTTTGGCATTTGGTTCTAAGCCCTGGCTTTTCGCAGCCCAGACAAAAATTCCCATCCTTATAATAGCTTCGGGGGTAATCTGGTGGAGATAGATTTGGAATGTCTTCAGAACTTCGACAACAAAGTTGCTTAGGGGGAACCGAAGCCTAGCCTTGAGGAAGCTTCGGAAGATCACGACCTCATTTTCTTCAGGGGTAGGAGAAGTTTTCTCTCCAGCATCAGCCCTCACAATAGATACATCACGAAAATATCTCCCCCTCATATTGTCAACATGACTCTGCTTAATAGTGGTTTTTCCGAAAACTGAGTGACTTGGCCGCCATGGTCGATCTTCGGACTCCTCGCCGCTTTCTACGTCGTAACTGTCGCTGTCGTCAGTATCTTCAGATAAACCTTCTAAAATCTCCTTAGTAATCTTCTCTGTATTGGTCTTCGACATTGCCATAAGAAACCCCAGGTTCTTCTCTTCAGAAAGACTCAGCTTCATCTCGGGACCAGCCTTCTTATCTTCAGACATCTTCGGAAACGCTAAAAACTGTTTTCAATGCCGAAGCTTCAAAACTAAAAGCTCAGCAAATTTTTGTGCCCAAGAGCTAAAAATTGAGTAAGCGGGGGCAGATGGCAAGAGAGCGTACCAAATGAGTTTGCGGTATGATCTTTTTATACGCCCAGTGCGTTGAAAATTGATAGACCCCGCTTGTCAGTGAATGTTGCTATTCTAGCAAAAGGAAGGTGTTTTTTCGGACCTTCGGCTTAAGGCCTTCGTCCATATCGCAATCTGAATTTATCACTAACAAATTAATATTGCGAGGGGCTACTGTTGGGGGCCTTCGTCCTCCGAAGGTCCTCAAAAACATGATTTGACAATGTTTTCCAAGTGGAATATGTGAACAGGTATCTTCGGACTCAGAATTATGAACATGAAGTATGGTCAGGATGAAGCCTGAACCAGACGAAGGGGGATTAAAATGGAGGACGGGCTGATTACCAAGCTCCACGAAGGATGGTCCACAGCCGAAGCTGTACGTAGGGAAGCTTCGTTGCGATAGCAGAGAGGGGAACCGACTTAAAGATGAAAAGACTACTTGGGCCTTGACAGATTTCCATAAGGCATTAACAAATGTAATGGACATGAATGTAATTTTACGTGGGCTGTGTCCCGCGTCTATAAATAGATGAACAGTACTCCCGTACTGTTCACGCTGACTTGGCATTTGCTATTGCGTCACGCTTGTACTTTTCTCTTCCTTCAAGACCGAAGGTACATTTGTAATTTGAAATCATTTCTATTTTTCCATGATAATGAAATAGAAACGATTCTGTCATAATATTTAAATGTTTGTTTTATATTTTATGCTTTATACGAAACCTTCGTCATTTATTGTCATATTTACGAAGGTATGTCTTTCGTAACCTTCGTCCGAGATTCATTATTTCCCGAAGGGACATAATATTTCGGAGGACGAAGGACTTTAACACTTAACACTTTTTATGTTGCCTTGTTCTTAACTCTTAGCATTTGAGAACAAGTCCCCAACAACCCCAATGGCGACACCTCCAAGCAGATCCGGATCGGTTCCGGGCTCGACCCCAAATAGGAAGCAGTGCTCGTCGACTTTCTCCGCGCAAACACCGACGTCTTTGCGTGGAGTCCCTCGGACATGCCCGGCATACCGAGGGATGTCGCCGAGCACTCGTTGGATATTCGGGCCGGAGCCCGACCCGTCAGGCAGCCTCTGCGCCGATTCGACGAGGAGAAGCGCAGAGTGATAGGCGAGGAGATCCACAAGCTAATGGCAGCAGGGTTCATCAAAGAGGTATTCCATCCCGAATGGCTTGCCAACCCTGTGCTTGTGAGAAAGAAAGGGGAGAAATGGCGGATGTGCGTAGACTACACTGGTCTCAACAAAGCATGTCCGAAGGTTCCCTACCCTCTACCTCGCATCGATCAAATCGTGGATTCCACTGCTGGGTGCGAAACCCTGTCCTTCCTCGATGCCTACTCAGGGTATCACCAAATCCAGATGAAAGAGTCCGACCAGCTCGCGACTTCTTTCATCACGCCCTTCGGCATGTACTGCTATGTCACCATGCCGTTCGGTTTGAGGAATGCGGGCGCGACGTACCAGCGGTGCATGAACCATGTGTTCGGCGAACACATCGGTCGCACAGTCGAGGCCTACGTCGATGACATCGTAGTCAAGACAAGGAAGGCTTCCGACCTCCTCTCCGACCTTGAAGTGACATTCCGATGTCTCAAAGCGAAAGGCGTCAAGCTCAATCCCGAGAAGTGTGTCTTCGGGGTGCCCCGGGGCATGCTCTTGGGGTTCATCGTCTCCGAGCGAGGCATCGAAGCCAACCCGGAGAAGGTCGCAGCTATCACCAGCATGGGGCCCATCAAGGACTTAAAAGGCGTACAAAGGGTCATGGGATGTCTCGCGGCCCTGAGCCGCTTCATCTCACGCCTCGGCGAAAGAGGTCTGCCTCTGTACCGCCTCTTGAGGAAGGCCGAGTGTTTCGCTTGGACCCCTGAGGCCGAGGAAGCTCTCGGGAACCTGAAGGCGCTCCTTACAAAGGCGCCTATCTTGGTGCCCCCAGCTGATGGAGAAGCCCTCTTGGTCTACGTCGCCGCGACCACTCAGGTGGTTAGCGCCGCGATTGTGGTCGAGAGGCAAGAAGAGGGGCATGCATTGCCCGTTCAGAGGCCAGTTTACTTCGTCAGCGAGGTACTGTCCGAAACCAAGATCCGCTACCCACAAGTTCAGAAGCTACTGTATGCAGTGATCCTGACGAGGCGAAAGTTGCGACATTACTTCGAGTCTCATCCGGTAACTGTGGTGTCATCCTTCCCCCTGGGGGAGATCATCCAGTGCCGAGAGGCCTCGGGCAGGATCACAAAGTGGGCGGTGGAAATCATGGGCGAGACAATATCGTTCGCCCCTCGAAAGGCCATCAAGTCCTAGGTATTGGCGGACTTCGTGGCCGAATGGGTCGACACACAGCTGTCGATGGCTCCGATCCAACCGGAGCTCTAGACCATGTTTTTCGACGGGTCGCTGATGAAGACGGGAGCCGGCGCGGGCCTGCTCTTCATCTCGCCCCTCGGGAAACACCTACGCTACGTGCTACGCCTCCATTTTCCGGCGTCCAACAATGTGGCTGAGTACGAGGCTCTGGTCAACGGGTTGCGGATCGCCATCGAGCTAGGGGTCAGACGCCTCGACGCCCGCGGTGACTCGCAGCTCATCATCGACCAAGTCATGAAGAACTCCCACTGCCGCGACCCGAAGATGGAGGCCTACTGCGATGAGGTTCGGCGCCTGGAAGACAAGTTCTACGGGCTCGAGCTTAACCACATCGCTCGGCGCTACAACGAGACTGCGGACGAGCTGGCAAAAATAGCCTCGGGGCGAACGACGGTTCCCCCGGACGTCTTCTCCCAGGATCTGCATCAACCCTCCGTCAAGATCAACGACACGCCCGAGCCCGAGGCACCCTTGGCTCAGCCCGAGACACCCTCAGCTCGGCCCGAGGCACCCTCGGTCCAGCCCGAGGTACCCTCGGCCCAGCCCGAGGCGTCCTCGGTTCAGCCCGAGGTACCCTCGGCCCCCGAGGGCGAGGCACTGCACGTCGAGGAGGAGCAGAGCGGGGCCACGCCTGATCGAAATTGGCAGACCCCGTACCTGCAATATCTCCGCCAAGGAGAGCTACCCCTCGACCAAGCCGAGGCTCGGCGGGTAGCGCGACGCGCCAAGTCGTTCGTCTTGCTGGGCGATGAGAAGGAGCTCTACCACCGCAGCCCCTCGGGCATCCTCCAGCGATGCATCTCCATCGCCGAAGGTCAGGAACTCCTGCAAGAAATACACTCGGGGGCTTGCAGCCATCATGCAGCGCCTCGAGCCCTTGTCGGGAATGCTTTCCGGCAGGGCTTCTACTGGCCAACGGCGGTGGCTGACGCCACTAGAATTGTCCGCACCTGCGAAGGGTGCCAATTCTATGCGAAGCAGACCCACCTGCCCGCTCAGGCTCTGCAGACGATACCCATCACCTGGCCCTTTGCTGTGTGGGGTCTGGACCTCGTCGGTCCCTTGCAGAAGGCGCCCGGGGGCTACACGCACCTGCTGGTCGCCATCGACAAATTCTCCAAGTGGATCGAGGTCCGACCCCTGAACAGCATCAGGTCCGAGCAGGCGGTGGCGTTCTTCACCAACATCATCCATCGCTTCGGGGTCCCAAACTCCATCATCACCGACAACGGTACCCAGTTCACCGGCAGAAAATTCTTGGATTTTTGCGAGGATCACCACATCCGGGTGGACTGGGCCGCCGTGGCTCATCCCATGCCGAATGGGCAAGTAGAGCGTGCCAACGGCATGATTCTACAAGGGCTCAAGCCCCGGATTTACAACGACCTCAACAAGTTCGGCAAGCGATGGATGAAGGAACTCCCCTCGGTGATCTAGAGCCTGAGGACAACGCCGAGCCGAGCCACGGGTTTCACGCCGTTCTTCCTGGTCTACGGGGCCGAGGCCATCTTGCCCACTGACCTGGAATACGGCTCCCCGAGGACGAGGGCCTACAACAATCAAAGCAACCAAGCTAGCCGAGAAGAATTGCTGGACCAGCTGGAAGAGGCTCGGGACAAGGCCTTACTACACTCGGCGCGGTACCAGCAGTCCCTGCGACGCTACCACGCCCGAGGGGTCCGGCCCCGAGACCTCCAGGTGGGCGACCTGGTGCTTCGGCTGCGGCAAGACGCCCGAGGGAGGCACAAGCTCACGCCCCCCTGGGAGGGGCCATTCATCATCGCCAAAGTTCTGAAGCCCGGAACATACAAGCTGGCCAACAATCAAGGCGAGATCTACGGCAACGCTTGGAACATCCAACAGCTACGTCGCTTCTACCCTTAAGATGTTTTCAAGTTGTTCATATACCTCGCACCCACGCAAAGTTTAGTCATCAAGGAAGGGTCGGCCTCGCCTCAGCAAAGCCCGACCCTCCCTCGGGGGCTAAAAGGGGGGGGACCCCCTCTGCGTCGAAATTTTCCTCGAAAAAAGATCTCTTTTAGCAGAATATCTTTCGTGCTTTTTGACTACTTCGAAAAGCGGATCCTGAAAACGACGGAGTACACGTAAGCAGCCAAGGCTGACCGAGCCGAGGGACTCCTACGCCTCCGGGATACGGATACCTCACTCGTCACCTTCTGCGATAAGTAACTCGCGTTCGGATAAAGTGATTCCGCGGACCGAACAAGTCTTTACGTTCGGAAGCTCTTCTGCCGAAGCGGTCCTTCGAGCCTTCTCGACTGAATCGGTAACCGCGCCAAAAAAGGTACGCCACGTCGTTCGATTTCGTATCCTTTTCCTTTTTTCCTCTTTCTCTATCTCTTGCAACAGGGACCGGGAAAGGGGGATACCCCGAAAAGGATCCTTCCCTGTGAAGGAACCGGGCTCCGAGCCCCCCCTACTGATCAGAGGTTCGAAGGCTGGCCCTCCGAGGGGTTCAACAGTCGCCTCAGATCGCGTGGGCCCTACACCCACTACTGGTCAGAGGTTCGAAGGCCGGCCCCCCGAAGGGCTCCACGGCCGCCTCAGGCTACTCGGGCTCCGCGCCCATTACTGATCAGGGGTTCGAAGGCTGGCCCCCGAAGGGTTCACAGTCGCCTCAGACGCCGAGCGAGGGATGACCAGGGGTACGTTCGATACATAACCAAGGCTTGGGCTGCGCTCCCGAGGTACCCTAGGACATTTCCGAGACCAGCGGGAGCGATCTTGTAACGGAATCCCATCGGAGGGAGGCATCGAGCCCTCGGACCCCGTCGCCAGGGGACCGGGTCTGGCAGATCACCCGCAGGTACTTTTGGGCGTGCCTCTGGGCCCCTAGCCGACCCCCAACGAACGGGGCACAGACATCCACTCGGATTACCCGCTTGCAGCTCACCGGAGACACCATGTTCGGTGCCCATCGAGGGTAACATGGCGCTCTCCCCCCCTCCTCCTTGCGAAAAGGCGACGTAGGGGCATATGTAAAAAAGCCGAGTCTATCCCTGATCGCCCTCTCGCCCTGTGCGGAGGCTCGGGGGCTGCTCTCGCAAACCCGGCTCCGGCCGAACTATTGACAGCGTCAACATACCAGCCCGAGAACTTGGGCCCCAACCGTGCACCTGGGCTACGGCCAGTTCGCATGAGGGAACAACCAGACCAGCCGAAGCATTACGCAAGGCATTAAGACCTCGGGGGAGTGAAACCACTCCTCCGAGGCCTCGGGGGCTACACCCGGCGGGTGCGCTCGCGCGCACCCACCGGAACAAAATGCAACCGAGAAAGGCTGGTCCCCTTGCAAAAAAGTGCGACGAAAGCCTCCAAGCGAGTGCTAACACTCCCTTCGAGGCTCGGGGGCTACTGTCGGGGACCATAATTAGGGGTACCCTCAAGACGCCTAATTCTCAGCTGGTAACCCCCATCAGCATAAAGCTGCAGAGGCCTGATGGGTGCGATTAAGTCAGGGATCAGTCCATACGAGCGACTCGACCACGCCTCGCCCGAGCCTAGCCTCGGGCAAGGGCAGCCGACCCCGAGGGATTTCCGTCTCGCCCGAGGCCCCCCTTTAACGGCGGACACATCTCCGGCTCGCCCGAGGCCTTGCCTTCGCTAAGAAGCAACCCTGACTAAATCGCCGCGCCGACCGACCGAGTCGCAGGAGCATTTAACGCAAAGGTAGCCTGACACCATTATCCTGACGCGCGCCCCCCGGTAGAGCCGAAGTGACCGCCGTCACTTCGCCGCTCCACTGACCGGTCTGACAGAAGGACAGCGCCGCCTGCGCCACTCCAACTGCAGTGCCACTTGACAGAGTGAGACTGACAGGCAGTCAGGCCCTACCAAAGGCGCCATAGGAAACTCCGCTCCGCCCGACCCAGGGCTCGGACTCGGGCTAAGCCCCGGAAGACGGCGAACTCCGCTCCGCCCGACCCAGGGCTCGGACTCGGGCTAAGCCCCGGAAGACGGCGAACTCCGCTCCGCCCGACCCAGGACTCGGACTTGGGCTAAGCCCCGAAAGACGGCGAACTCCGCTCCGCCCGACCCAGGGCTCGGACTCGGGCTAAGCCCCGGAAGACGGCGAACTCCGCTCCGCCCGACCCAGGGCTCGGACTCGGGCTAGGCCCCGGAAGACGGCGAACTCCGCTCCGCCCGACCCAGGGCTCGGACTCGGGCTCAGCCCCAGAAGACGACGAACTCCGCTTCGCCCGACCCAGGGCTCGGACTCGGGCTCAGCCCCAGAAGACGACGAACTCCGCTTTGCCCGACCCTAGGGCTCGGACTCCACCCTGGCCTCTTCCGAACGACCTCCGCCTCGCCCGACCCAGGGGCTCGGGCTCGGCCTCGGCCATGGAAGACAGACTCGACCTCGGCTTCGGAGGAACCTCCACGTCGCCCGACCTAGGGCACAGGCCCGCCACGTCAACAGGAAGCGCCATCATCACCCTACCCCGAGCCAACTCGGGCCGCAGAGAACAAGACCGGTGTCCCATCTGGCTAGCTCCGCCAGATAGGCAATGATGGCGCCCCGCAAGCCTTGTGACGACGGCGGCTCTCAGCTCCCTTACGGAAGCAGGGGGACGTCAGCAAGGACTCGACCGCTCCGACAGCTGTCCCTCAGCCAGGCTCCATTGCTCCTCCGACAGCCACGACATCACACTAGCAGGGTGCCAAGACCTCTCCGGCTGCCACATTGGCATGTACTTAGGGTGCTAGCTCTCCCTCCGCTAGACACGTAGCACTCTGCTACATCCCCATTGTACACCTGGATCCTCTCCTTACGCCTATAAAAGGAAGGACCAGGGCCTTCTTAGAGAAGGTTGGCCGCGCAGGGACGAGGACGGGATAGGCGCTCTCTTGGGGCCGCTCGCTTCCCTCACCCGCGTGGACGCTTGTAACACCCTACTGCAAGCGCACCCGACCTGGGCGCGGGACGAACACGAAGGCCGCGGGATTTCCACCTCTCTCACGCCCGTCTCCGGCCACCTCGCTTCCCCCCTTCACGCTCGCCCACGCGCTCGACCCATCTGGGCTGGGGCACGCGGCACACTCACTCGTCGGCTTAGGGACCCCCCCGGTCTCGAGATGCCGACAGGAAGATAGCCTCGACCGCCTCTTGGCCAGAGGCGAACTTGGTGGCGATGCCCATCAGCTCGCTCGCCCTGGTGGGGGTCTTGCGACCCAACTTACTCACCAGGTCGCGGCAGGTGGTGCCGGCAAGGAACGCGCCGATGACATCCGAGTCGGTGATGTTGGGCAGCTCGGTGCGCTGCTTCGAGAATCGCCGGATGTAGTCCCGGAGAGACTCTCCCGGCTGCTGCCGGCAGCTTCGGAGGTCCCAGGAATTCCCGGGGCGCACGTACGTGCCCTGGAAATTGCCGGCGAAGGCTTGGACCAAGTCATCCCAGTTGGAGATTTGCCCCGGAGGCAGGTGCTCCAACCAGGCGCGAGCAGTGTCGGAGAGGAACAGGGGGAGGTTGCGAATGATGAGGTTGTCGTCGTCCGTTCCACCCAGTTGGCAGGCCAGGCGGTAGTCCGCGAGCCACAGTTCCGGTCTCGTTTCCCCCGAGTACTTTGTGATAGTAGTCGGGGGTCGGAACCGGGTCGGGAACGCGCGCCCGTCGGATGGCTCGACTGAAGGCCTGCGGACCGGGTGGTTCGGGCGAGGGACTCTGATCCTCCCCGCTGTCATAACGTCCCCCACGCCTGGGGTGGTAGCCTCGATGCACCCTTTCGTCGAGGTGGGCCCGACGGTCGCGACGATGGTGCTCGTTGCCGAGGTGGCCCGGGGCGGCAGGCGCGGTGTTGCGCGTGCGCCCGGTGTAGACCGAGGCTTCCCGCATGAATCGGGAAGTCGCGGCATGAGGTTCCGAGGTGTATCCCTGCCTTCGGGAGGCAGAGCTCTCGGCCCGTCAGACCGCAGCGCCTTCCAGGAGATTCTTGAGCTCTCCTTGGATTCGCCGACCCTCGGTGGTTGATGGCTCCGGCATCGCGCGGAGGAGCATCGCTGCGGCTGCCAGGTTCTGACCGACCCCACTGGATGCGGGTGGCGGCCTGACCCTGACGTCGTTGACGACGCGGTGCTGGAAACCCTGAGGCAGGTGACGTATTTCTCCGGCCGGGGGTTGGCCCACCCATACCTGCCCGACGTCCCGGCGGATCGGCTCAAGCGCTCCTGCTCCCTCGTCGAGCCTGGCCTGCGCCCTGCGGACTTGCTCGAGCTGTGGGTCGTGACCCCCCGCCGGAACGGGGACCACAGCTAGCTCCCGCGGGATGTCTGTAACACCCCTGGTGTTACTATAACTAAAACTTGAGCATAGCATCATAGCATTGGCATTGCATATGTTTGACACACCTAGAGTGCATTCACTAGGCAAAAATTTCAAACAAGTTGTATTGTTTTAATGTTTTTGCAAATAAACCCTGGTTAAAGGACTTAACCCTAAATAGTGGTTAAAGGGGTAAAACTTAACCTAAGATGAGAAAACCTAAAGACCTTATGGAAAAAGTCATAAAATGACCCCAAGAATAAACTTGAATCACTTTTATACCCCTGGGATACTAGAAACCCTAATTGGAACCCTGGAAAACCCTAAAACTAAACCCTAGGGACTTATGTGCAAAAGTGGTGAACCTTTGGACTAAAGTGTAAAAACTACTATGTTTAAACATATAAATTCATTTGGTTCACAAATATGTGAATTTGCAAGTTAAACCCTAAGTTTTGGACTTATTTGCAAAAGAGCCTCATTTGTACCCTTTTGGTTAAGTCTGGATTTCAGAGTATTGTGCTCATCTTTGTGACCTTGTAACTTCTAAACAAAAGGGTTTTTGCCATAGATCATCACACCATAGTTGTAGAGCAATCAAAGGAGAACAATTTTGCTGAAGAGAGCAAGCCATGTTCTTGTGAGAAATTTGGAGATAATCATATTCAAACTTGGACTGTCAGACTAGTACAGTCTGAATTTCAAGTTAACAGTGACTTTGCTCTAAGTTTGAGAGCCAATTCAACTGAGACCCAGTGCAAATTTGTGAATGATTTCCATAACAAACTTGTAGCTGGTAGGTGGCACTACAACTTTGATGCAGAAGGCTAGTTCTGGTGCCACATAAAAATCGAAGGAAATCAAGCTCCAACTTGGGCTGTCAGATGGACTGAATGGCGATCCCATGGTACAGTAACCTGATAGAATCAGAACGCCAGCGCGGCTTGCTCACCGCTGGCGACCTCTTTGCGCCAAAATCCGTGCCGCCACCGTCCGGGTTCGTGCGTGATCGGAAATGGATAGAGTCGGAGTTAAACGGCGCATACGTGGCACCGTTCCCTGAGTCCAGCCGGAGACTTCACCGGCGGCCACCGTGACCATTGAATTTTGCCGCGGTGTCGCCCATGCCTCCATCTCCCTCACTGTACCTCTTTCCAACGTGGTAGGCATGCGCTTGCGCTACTATCCTTGGCCTGGGCTCATCTGTTGGACCGCCGTGCCTATAAATTGCGCAGGGAGCCACGGTGAGGTGCTTTCATCTCCACCAGTGAAGCTCAGTCGAAGTCAAATTCGCGCTGCCCTCTCCATCTTCGCCCAAATTGATTGCGCGCAATGAAAACACAACTTCTTACGGCCCTGTAACCTCAATCCCCAACCCCAATTTCAACCCGAGCTGCCGCGACGCCGAATTCCCCCAAACTGGTCCGCCGCACCGCAAGAACCTAGCTCACCGTGGCCAGCTCGTTCTGGTAAGTCCCTATTCAATCCATGTGTTGTTTTCGTGCCTCTGCGTGCTTGTGAAGCTCACGGTGGCGTCCGTTTGCTCTGATCGACCATGATTTGGTGGGAACGTGTGCTCCCATGCTCGGTGTCCGCCGTGATCGTGGACAAGCAATTCCCAGTGGGTTTCCTGTCAAATTAATGGTTGTTCCTAGTTCTCTTTAGGTCAGTGAAGCCTCCCCGCTAGTTAAACCGAGCAGCCATCGCCGGCCAGGGCTAGTCCGTGCGTCGTCAGGGGCGATCGGCGAGCGCGCCATGGCCAAGGGTGTGTTTGGAGAAGAGACAGAAGTCTAGGGGCATTTTTACAAAGTGTCAGCGACTGGATTCAATAGTGTTTGGACTTCCTTGGGTTAATCAAAAACCGTAAGGGCTTTTCCGTAAGATCGCCAGTGCACGCGGGCGCGCGTGGGCGCCCCCCCTGTTCACTGTGCTGTTGGGCCGACTGGGCTAGATTCAGCCCAACGCTATTTACACTTTTTCCTTTTTCTTTTTTAGTGGAGCTTTAGAAATATGTAGAAAATTACAGAAAAATCCTAAAAATATGAGACCAATTTTCCTAGGCTTCTTATTTTCCATAGTATTTAATAAAAATAGTTTCATGAATTTTAGTTTAAATAAGGAATTTCAAGGCATTTAAAATAGCTTAAATCAATAGTTCTGGATTTTTAGAAAACAAATGGTAATTCCAAAAATGCCCAAAATTTTTATATGAGTATTATACACTATTTAGAGGCCTTGGGTAGAATTTGAGTTGATTTGGACCTTGTTTAATCACCAAACCCCAAAACACCCCCCCTGCCCTTTGAAATCCTTTACTGACTCTGGAAACCCTAAGTTCTCGGAGTTACGTGAAGGAAAGTTATATTCAAAATATAGATAATAAGTTTGTATTATCTTTGCATCCTCATGAGCATGACATGACATTCATTCTTATATATATACCTATATGGTTATATTTAGAAAACGAAGAAGAGAGTGAAGTGACTCAAGAGAAGACACCACCACCTTGGAATTTCAGGCGGGGACTCGGCTCTACTTCGACATCTGCGAGTCCGAGCCTGACTCACCTGTGAACGAAGGCAAGCCCTGGTGCATGCAACCCCTTTCCTTGTGTTTTTAAATACTTTTCGCACACTTTAAGTCTAGTGAAATGTGCATTAAGTTTATAGGAATTGCTTGAAACCCTTTGATGCATTGCTTTCCTTGATATCCATACCTTTATAGATACTTCTGTGAAGTATCAAAACTATGATTTACAAAAATGCTTAGCCTTGCTTAGATCTTGTGGATAGAGGTTGTCCTCAATTTAACCCGGGAGAGGATGGCTTCCACCTGCAAGTATATTTTCATTTGGAGCAATAGTGGGATCTTACTGCAAAGTTCCCTGTGATGCTCTTTCATCCTAAGGAACAGACACAATCCTAAGGATGGAAATACTTAAATTGAGACTTGGGTTAGGAACAGGTGATGTTCTACCCAGGTTGGTTAAGGATTAACGTGTATGTAGGTGTGCTGACTGCGGACCCTTTAACTGGTCACATGCCTCGTCATGGGTAAGCCTTGCCTCGGGCAGACTAAGGCCAGAATAAGATAACACGAAATGGGCGTGGAGCGGTGGCGAGAGTAGCGTGTACCCTCCGTGGCAAGAGGCTGGACGGTGGTGTATCTGTGCTCTCGGTTTGCGTGAACCTGATCTGGTCTTAAGAACCCCGGTGGCGGGTTGACATATGCAAGGGTTAAGTGCTACATATGTCGTGTGATTGGAGATCCTCAGCTGAGTATAATCGATTCGGATCGCCGTACCTTCGCGGTTATGAAGACGTGGTCACTTGTCTACAACCTAAAGTCAGGATGTGAACACTATGGATAAAAATGATGTTGTATTGATGAGATGATTGAAATTAGACTAGATGCAAATAGAGTCTATTAATACTTAATATGGCGTTAAAAGATTGAAAGTAAGGACTCACTTTAGTAAGCTACTTCTGCAAAAATATAAGTTGATTTTTGCTAAAGCCTCTCCTTGACTCCTATTTATCCAGCATATCCTTGAGAGTCTTTTCCTTAGTCGGGTAAGACTTGCTGAGTAATTCCATACTCAGGGTTTATCCCTTTGTTTTTTTTAGGTGAGGAAGCGACAAATTTTTGTTGCTTTTGCTCCAAAGTGGTACCAAATGAAGAAAAACAAGACTGAAGTGCGGGAGGACTCGGTCCTCCACTTAGGATCTTTTGCTTAAAACTTATCGGGAGGAGTTTGTGCCTCCCTTGGTTTGTATAATATTACTACTCTGCACTCACTTTAGTTCTGGTCTGTAATAAAATAACTCAAGCTTGCTTTTGAAATAAATGTAAGTTTATGTAATTGCTTCCGCATTTCTTTATCTCCGATGTTCTGTAATGTCTGCAAGACGGGTGAAACGTTCCTGGTAAGGTAAGGAAAGATACCGAGCTTGTCAAGTGACTTAGGAACATCTACATGGTATCTGATGTCTGTGAGACAAGGACAACTGTAGGTGGGCCTAATTACTTGGGAGGTTCCGTCACAATGTCAGCGCGAGGCACCGGCCTAGGGAGATCACCGTCCTCCGGCATGCCGAGATGGTTGCCTTCGGAGGGATCCCCTAGCTCGACGTGGAAACATTCGCGGCTTGGGCCGCGGTCCTCGTCGTCGAGGCTGCGGCTACCGTCGGAACAGTCGGAGAGGCAGTAGTCACATGCGGTCATAAAGTCCCGCATGGCACTGGGGTTGCCAAATCCAGAGAAACCCCAACAGATGCTGGGATCGTCATCTTCCTCGGACCTAGAGGGCCCGTAGGTCGAGACGTCCGTCAATCGGTCCCAAGGCGACCGCATACGAAACCCCAGAGGGGTTGCACTCGCCTCAACGAGAGCGCCCGCCAAAGCGAGGTCGCTAGGCGGGTTGAGGCTGAGTCGAAATGACGTAGGATGGGAATCGGTCGGTACCTTTTGGTCGACGAGCAGCGACATAGTCACGTCGGGGACTGATTGCACCGTCGTCTCAGGTACGAGGGCGACGTCCTGCAAGCTCTCCGCGAGCGCGCTGGCGTCGTCCACTTGCTCGGGATTGGCGTGTCGCGGGGGGATGGCGCTCGCCTTTGTCTCAAACGCGAGGTCGACGCCCGACGCGCCCCCCGTTGGGGCGCTGGGGACGTCGATTCGCTCGACAGTCGACGAAGCGCGGCCTCCCGCTTGGCCTTGGTTGCCCCGCCTCCTCCTCCGTTGGCGGGGGAGAGGACGGGGCGAGCTCGAATGTTGTTCTTCCACCACGCGGGGAAGATGTCGTCGATTCCGCCGCCGGCGGACGGGTTGTCGGCCGCCATTGTCGTTGTCGCGCGGCGGTGGAAGGAGTATCATGTCGTAGCTGCCGTCGAAGGACATGAACTCAAGACTCCCGAAACGGAGCACCGTCCCGGGCCGGAGAGGTTGCTGGAGACTGCCCATCTGGAGTCTGACGGGAAGCTGTTCGTCAACACGCAGTAGGCCCCTACCTGGCGCGCCAACTGTCGGCGTTTCGAGACCGGGGGGTCCCTAAGCCGACGAGTGAATGTGCTGCGTGCCCCAGCCCAGATGGGTCGAGCGCGTGGGCGAGCGCGAAGGGGGGAAGCGAGGTGGCCGGAGACGGGCGTGAGAGAGGTGGAAATCCCGCGGCCTTCGTGTTCGTCCCGCGCCCAGGTCGGGTGCGCTCGCAGTAGGGGGTTACAAGCGTCCACGCGGGTGAGGGAAGCGAGTGGCCCCAAGAGAGCGCCTGTCTCGTCCTCGTCCCCGCGCGGCCAACCCTCTCTAAGAGGGCCCTGGTCCTTCCTTTTATAGGCGTAAGGAGAGGATCCAGGTGTACAATGGGGGTGTAGCAGAGTGCTACGTGTCTAGCGGGGGAGAGCTAGCGCCCTAAGTACATGCCAATGTGGCAGCCGGAGAGATCTTGGCACCCAGCTGGTGTGGTGTCGTGGCTGTCGGAGGAGCGGCGGAGCCTGGCGGAGGGACAGCTGTCGGAGCGGTTGAGTCCTTGCTGACGTCCTCCTGCTTCCGTAAGAGAGCTGTGAGCCGCCATCGTCGCAGGGCATGCGGGGCGCCATCATTGCCTATCTGGCGGAGCTAGCTAGATAGGACACCGGTCTTGTTCTCTGCGGCCCGAGTCAGCTCAGGGTAGGATGATGATGGCGCTTCCTGTTGACGTGGCTGGCCTGCGCCCTAGGTTGGGCGACGTGGAGGCTCCTCCGAAGCCGAGGTAGAGTCTGTCTTCCATGGCCAAGGCCGAGTCCGAGCCCCTGGGTCGGGCGAGGCGGAGGTCGTTCGGCAGAGGCCAGGGCGGAGTCCGAGCCCTGGGGTCGGGCGAAGCGGAGTTCGTCGTCTTCCGGGGCTGAGCCCGAGTCCGAGCCCTGGGTCGGGCGGAGCGGAGTTCGCCGTCTTCCGGGGCTTAGCCCGAGTCCGAGCCCTGGGTCGGGCGGAGCGGAGTTTGCCGTCTTCCGGGGCTTAGCCCGAGTCCGAGCCCTGGGTCGGGCGGAGCGGAGTTCGCCGTCTTCCGGGGCTTAGCCCGAGTCCGAGCCCTGGGTCGGGCGGAGCGGAGTTCGCCGTCTTCCGGGGCTTAGCCCGAGTCCGAGCCCTGGGTCGGGCGGAGCGGAGCTTCCTATGGTGCCTTTGGCAGGGCCTGACTGCCTGTCAGTCTCACTCTGTCAAGTGGCACTGCAGTCGGAGTGGCGCAGGCGGCGCTGTCCTTCTGTCAGACCGGTCAGTGGAGCGGCGAAGTGACGGCGGTCACTTCGGCTCTGCCGGGGGGCGCGCGTCAGGATAAAGGTGTCAGGCCACCTTTGCGTTAAATGCTCCTGCGACTCGGTCGGTCGGTGCGGCGATTTAGTCAGGGTTGCTTCTTAGCGAAGGCAAGGCCTCGGGCGAGCCGGAGATGTGTCCGCCGTTGGAGGGGGGCCTCGGGCGAGACGGAAATCCCTCGGGGTCGGCTGCCCTTGTCCGAGGCTAGGCTCGGGCGAGGCGTGATCGAGTCGCTCGTATGGACTGATCCCTGACTTAATCGTACCCATCAGGCCTCTGCAGCTGTATGCTGATGGGGGTTACCAGCTGAGAATTAGGCGTCTTGAGGGTACCCCTAATTATGGTCCCCGACAGGCTGTTATGGGCCTCACCGAACCGGTTCGGTGGTGCAACGAACCGGGTTTGAAGATGTCTGAAACTCAGGCACTGGGAGACCTCGTGCATTGGACCGGGTCCGTGTGCATTGGACCACCTGTACGATTGAACTTTGAAGTCTCGGGTTTTTATTTATAAAAATTACCGGACCTTCTAAGTAGCCGGTCTTTGCAACGACTATTTCCTGCAGGCGCACGCTGGCCAACGACTAGCTGACATGGCACCCAGTCTGAAGGTGCACCGAACCGGTCTGGTGCCAGTCAGCTAAAGAAGGTGCTCAGTCAGATCTCGAGAGTGGTGCTACTGTTCCTGGTCCAGCGACGCACCGGTCTGGGCCGGTGCCCCCAAGACAACATCTTCTGCATGGAAGGGGCAACAACTATGTGGGATCTTTGGGCTATAAAAGGATCTCTTAGTCGGCCTCCTTCGGTACCTCAAGGATACCAAGAGCACTTGATCACCCCGACATTCTGCCACAAACACATTCAAGCGATTTTAATGAGATCTGAGCGCAGTTTTGAGGTGTTCTTGTTGTTTTGTGTGATTACGCTCTTGTGATCTTGGTTCTTGTTTTTTGTGGTTGCTTTTGGCTCTTGTGTGTACTCTCTCATCTCTCTTGTGATGTGCTTTGAGTTGTAACTCTTATTTTTGCATACGACTGCAAGAGACTCAAATTTATGGAGATTCCTTACGAGCGGAATATTATTGATATAAAGAAGACCGTGACACTCAAGTAGATTATTGGATCACTTGAGAGAGTTTGAGTGCAACCCTTGAGGTGTGACTGATATTAAGAGTTGGTATAAATGTCTTTCAAATAATTTGGTTGTATAATTTAGACGTAGTATTAAATAATTTGGTTGTGATGAAAATTTGATTAAATACACGTGTGCTGTGCTAAATACAATTTAAATTGTGCAGCATTGAATGCCAATAATTATACTTAAATTAAAAAATGATTTAATCCAATGAAATTAAGTTTATACAAGATGAAAATACCTATTTGTACAATAGGACATAATAGAATACTACGATTGATTCATAACACAATAATGTTAGTCTCAAGTTAATTCTACATGTAGTTATGGTCCTAACAACTTCTAGAGCAAAATAGAATACCCTATCGTTGACTGTATCATAGATGTGCACAATCAAAGTAAATAACAATTATTCTGTTTTTCCATACTAAGATATAGCATTTTCTATCTATTATATCTAAGAACATCTTACAAATCTTAATATAATTGTCTATAGCAAAAGAGAACCCGTTAGTTTGACAAGCTATCATGTATTATACTTCCTTTATTATAAATTATTTTTTAATATTTTATATATAGCTTTGTTTATGCACTTAGATAAACAATATATCTATAAATAATAAAAATAATATATCTAGAACAACTAAGATATTTATAATTTATAATGAAGAGAGTATTTTTAAAATATATCAGTATTTATTGATGGTGAAACATAATTTAGGCCCTGTTTTATGAAGTCTTCGTCTAAGTTTGTCTCTACTGAATAGTGGAAAATAGAGAATTGTATTGTAAATGACACTATTTACGGAATTAAGTTTAAAATAGCGGATATAATAGAGAATGTGACAGGGCCCAGGGGAGTTGACTTGCACCCATTGCTATAGTAGCCGTGGTAGCCAGTGAAAAAAAAGAGAGAAAAACTTCGTGAACCTTGGCACTATGGCGTTAAAAATACAACAAAAGACGAAGGAAATTCTATCGAAGACGACTTTAGTCATTGGTAATATTCAGGTCTCATTTGATATGGTTCTAAGACCAACTCCAGCAACGACGCGTACTCTACTACGGATCCGCATTTTGCACGCCCGAAGCCACTATTCCGCCCTCCAGCAGGCTCCGCATCACACTCCGCAAAATGGACGCCGTGTACCCTGACTCCCCATTTCCACGCATTCTCTCTCCTCTCCGCAGCTCTCTGCTCGCGCGCGCGGCTGCTCGCGGGCCCCACGTGTCATAGACTGCATGCGGAGTGTAAATACGGAGTCTGCTGGAAACGGAGACGGATACGGAGAGGAGAGAGAACCTGTTGGCCGCGCGTTTTAGAGATACGGAGACTCCGTCTGCTGGAGTTGGTCTAACAACTCTGGCGTCTTTTTATAGTGTGCATAGAAACTAGTGAAAACAAAAGCAGTGGCTTCATGAACTTCTAGTATATTTGAGAGATGCGAGATAAAAAAGTTCCTTACAGTAGCTCATCTATTGCATACATCATTTATAATAAATAACATGAAACTACAATCACGTAGCACATGCTCCTCACGCTGGATTATTCTATATTTGGCTACTTTGTTTTACCTTCTGGCATGAGAATCGGCTTCTGACACCCAATTGTTTCGCTTCTTAATTTGTTTATGTAAGAATCGATTCAATAAAAATCACTTAAATTAATATAAATGTAAATCGAGTCGTTGCGAGGAGAGAAATTTGTTGCTTTCTAACCTCTAAAACGTGAACATACAGACTTTATGTTTCTCCACATGTAAGTCTAATGATATCTAGATTATGATAACAGCTAGATTATATCAGAATTTAGATTAAAGACTCTTAGGGCTAGTTTGAGAAATCAATTGACAAAATGAGGTTCCCGAAAAAAAAAAACTGTCAACAGACCCATTATTCCACTGCCCAGTCCCCATCCCGGTTCCGGGCCAGTTGGCCAGTTGCCAGACTTCTCAGTTCTCACACATTCATCGCGCCGCTTCTGAGCCTGGTCACAGATTCGCACTGTACATAGCGAGACAGCAGAAGCCAAGGAAGCTGAGAGAGCAGAGCATGCTCTGTAGTTCAGACTAGAAAGAAAAGCAGTGCAGGGCCACAGGGGAAGAGGGAGCCCCGCCCAAGATCGCAAAGGCAAAGTGGCAGACAACCATGGAGGTGGAGCCACCACCAGCTGCCGCGGTCGCTGTAGCAGCAGCGCTTCTGAAATGCCGCGGCAACGGTGGCGGCGGGGAGCCAACTCTCGAGGCCTTCGGTAAGGCGCGGTCGAGGAGCCCGAGCAGCGCGGCCGCCGCGGGGCCTCCACAAGAACCGGACGGCACCCCCGGCCCTAGTCGCCGCCGCGGGGAGGAGGAGGAGTCGCTGCGGCGGGGGCTCGCGGCTGCTCAGGCGCGGGCACGGGCGCGGCGGAAGGCGGGGCACGCCACGCCGTCGCCGTCCTGGAAGCTGGAGCCGTCGCCGCCGCGGCCGGAGGATGAGGCGCTGGCGGAGGCGGATTCGGGAGCGGGGAGGAGGGGCGCGCCGGCCGCGTCGGCGCGGCAGCTGGGCGCCACCTTGTGGGAGATCCAAGATGTCATCCGGGCCACCGGCGCGGGCCGACGGATCCGACGCCGCGGGCGGAGGGCGCCCACCGCCGATGACGCGACCGCGGATGCGGATCGGGTATGAACTTTGCCATCCGCGTCGCTTTTTTCCGGTCAACTTGATGACGCTAGTGGTCAGCTGGATGTCTGTATGCGTGCATCATCTAATGCTTCTCTTTCCACCTTTTTGTGGGTTTCTTGGATCTCTCGTTCGATCTTGCGTCAAATGACTCAAATAACGCTTCCTTTTAGTCCCTAATAAAAAAAAAATCTTTGGTGGATTAGCAGCTATTATGTGTCCGTTCCCTTGTGTGGTTAACATTAGCTGTTTTCAGTGCTTTCCAGTATTGCTAAATATTACTACATGCCTTTCATTGACAAACTGACAGCAGCAGATAGAATGCAAGAGTGGGTTATGGAGCATCTCCCTCCTTCCATATGCTTCCACAATGTATACATCATCATCGGTCCTTCTATCAGAAACAGTTCGATACTCATAGTCTACCGCTAAGCACTCTGTAGTTCGATTGTAGTTTGGTAGTGTGCTGTTAAGTCTTGGTTGTAAGTTGCATTTTTTAAAAAAAAAATCTTCTCCACCTACTTTTGTTGAATTTTCAGAGCGAGCAAGTAAATGCAGCCATAAAAGCTGAATCCTTGTTTTGTGATAGTATTGTCTGTACGACCCTTGCAATTGAGTATTTTCTGGTACTCGTTTGACTTATGTTGTACTGGATATAGGGTTGATCTGTAGGTTGCCACTGTACAGTGCTGTTCCTATTCCGGCTTTTTGTTGCGTGGGTGATGCACCATGATTTTCTGTTGAGCAGTAAAAACTAAATATAATTATTTTGTGGCAGTGGTATAGAAAATTCTGGAGTAGGCCTCATTCGGTTTGAAATGCTTTAGTGTAGTTCGCAGATGGAAGCATAGCCCCGAAGTCCAGTTATATTAGAACATCACTGATTGATTATTTAGAGTGTCCAAATTGATACGCTAAGAGAAACACAAAGAATATTAAAACTAGTGCTGCATGGACATCTAATATGGCCCAAAGATGAGCTGGCTGATAAGTTTGGCACACTTGCATGTATGACTGTCATCTGTGTGGTGGACTGAGCTTCAATGTGGACATGTACATGGAATTAGAATTTTATACTAAATGATTGTGAGTTTATTTCCTTTTAATGATTATGACATTTTCCATCCTAAGGCCTAAGGGCATACTCGTGCCTTTGTCTCTTGTATTCTTTATTTTCTTTGTTTGTGGTTTCTCCTAATATGGCTTCTGTTAGGAACCACCGAACTACATCGTGTTCTTGAGTATTTAGCATGCTTGTAGCCTTGTACTTGATGTCTCTGTTTAGTTATTTATTCACGAGAACGTGGAGAAATCTTGCATGTATTAGGAACAGCGAAGAAGTGGTAAAGAAAGTGTATATCAGGTGGTTGTTGCAACTTCTTTAAGTATGTAACCGGTAGGTGTGAAAAATCGTATAGATCCTACAAAACTTGCAATATGCACTTTATTATTGTTTATTTGTTTATGCATTTGTTTTTTTACTTTCATGTTTTTAACGAACTAGAAGGGCATTGGTTTCTGTTCACACCATGCAATTTAGTAAGGGTCCCCTCACCTCATCATATCATTTGGAAACATAGTTTGTTCATCTTTTCTGATTTGTCATGCATTCTTATTACACAGCAGGATGTAGATAATGTTAAGTTGTGAACCTCTTATTTTGAAAGTGTGCGGTGATGCTTTTTGTTGAATACGACTAAGATTTGTGTCTTTTTAGGGCTGGTTTGGCTCCTTGGAATTGAATCAGTTTCTATGAATCAGATTCTAGGAATTGATTCGTCTAAAATTGTACCAGCTGGAAACGGATTCATTTCATTATTCTTGTTTGGGTGCAAACATAACTGAATTTCTGGAATTAAAAATCAAAATCTTGTCTGGCTAACTTGGATCAAGAATTGAGCCCAGATTATCTAACCAGCACAATATATGAGACACACGCAGCACATACAGACCCATATAGAACACAAAGATCACAATATATGTATATAATCACTTAATCAGCACAATATATGAGGCCCAATCAACACAATATATGTTTAGACATCTAATAATCAAATTAAAACAAGTACATCAGTGAAGAGGTAGGCACAAGCACGAACACGATATATGAACCAAACAACACGTGCTGATTACACATCAAAATTAAAACCATTAACCATTTGGTAAGAGACACATATTACTCTAATCACTTCTTTGCTTCAGTAGCCACCTCTTTCCCCTTTGAACTGGTAGAGCTATCATGCACTTAAATTTGCTAGCGTCAGAGGTGAGAACGTCATACAGGTCAAGATCAGTATCAGATTCTGAAAGTGTGGAAGAATTGGAGGAATAGTAGTTGATTCATGAGGGGATGATACATGTATGTGTGTGTGTGTGTATATATATATAGTTTATCTATTTGGAGCCTTGGGCTTCCAAAGAGTGACCGAAAGTCCTGACCCCCGCCACCTTTCGGTTCAGCCGCACCACCTCAAACGGACCAGGCCTCAAGTCGTCTATAAAAGCTACCCGAGACCACCACGAATTAGGGTTTCAGCACGGCAACGGTTGCGGGCGGGCGGATCCAGCGCGGGCGGCGCTGGCTGAGCGCGCGGCGGCTGCCGTCGGCGTGGCAACCGTGCAGGAACCTGCTGACGCTGCTGGTCCCGTCCGCGAGCGCCCGATCTCGCGGTCCCTAGGGGCGCCATGGGGCTGCGGCAGCTGCAACGGTTGCGCGACGGCGGAACCAACGCGCGTGGGCGGGCTGATCCGACGAGGGCGGACCACGACGACGATGGCCGACATGCGAGCATGCGGGTCTGGCGGGATCCGGCGCGGACGGGGCGCGGCTCTGGCCGATGCGCGGCCGGGCGGTTCTGGCGTGGACAGAAGGGGTTGTGGCGGGTGGACGACGAGTTCGCAGTTAGCGGACGGACGCGGCGCCGTCACAGGCAACACAGCTGAGATGGGATCGGCGGCGACGGACTTCCCTAGGGGCGAGCTGCGACGGCGGCCTCCCCTAGGTGCGAGCAACGTCGGATCCCAGAGGCGCGTGCAACGGGCGATGGCTCCCTTAGGGCGTGAGCGACGACGTGTTTTTATGCTATTCTGTATACATATTTATGCCAACGTCAATATGTGTTTACGACATATATTTCAGTCAATGGCTGCCCTTCCATCTATTGTATATTTATGATATTTCTATTCACATTTTACGCAAACGTTTATAGATTTGTATGCATTATCTCGTTACCTAACCCAATGTGTATATGGGGTTTCTAACATTTACGTTAGCTCGGTGTTTACGATCAAAACTGAGATGTCTTACACTCAAAACTGAATGTTTTTACGATCGAACATGGAGATACGTCCAAACAGTGACCCACATGCTAATTTTTAAGTAGTTTATCGTAATGCATAAATACCTTCACTGTGTAGCATAATTAGTATCAATATATATCATAAACTGTTTGTAACGAGCCTAACTACATGACTGTTGTAGAGATCATATTTTATGGACGAAATAAAGCATTTAAATCAGATTTTTTGTTTCCATGCATGCCAATCAATTTGTTTTCAACGCATATTTTTACCATCCTAAATTTGTGCGCAAGCAGCAGGAAACATATTTTTTACGCGGTGTACCACACTATAAATATCTACACCGTGTAGCATAATTAGTATCCGTATATGTCATAATCTGATTCCAACGAGCCTAGCTACATGGCTGTTGGAGAGATCCTATTTTTATGAACGAAATTTACCATTTAAATCAGATTTTTGGTTTCCATGCATGCCAATTTATTTTCTTTCAACGCACATTCTTTGCCATCCTAAATTTGTATGCATGCAATAGGAAACTGATTTTTTACGCTGTGTACCACACTGCATAAATATCTACATCGTGTAGCATAATTAGTATCAATATATATCATAAACTGGTTCTAACGAGCCTAGCTGCATGACTGTTTGTAGATATTCTATATTTATGGGGGAAATAAAGCATTTAAATCAGATTTTTTTTGTTTCCATGCATGTCAATCTATTTTCCCTCAACACACATTCTTGTCATCCTAAATTTGTGCGCATGTAACAAGAAACTAATTTTTTATGTAACTTACAGTATTGCATAAATATCTACATTGTGTAGCATAATTAATATCAGTATATATCATAAAATATTTTAACGAGATTAGCTACATGGCTGTTATAGAGATCCTATATTTATGGACAGAATAAAGCATTCAAATCAGATTTTTTGTTTCTATGCATGTCAATCCATCTCCTAAATTGTGTGCATGTCTTCCAATTTTGTTGCGCATGCAAATGAAAACAAAAGGCGCACATGCAGTGATGGGCGTGGGGGTGGAGGCGGCCAGGCTGGTCTGGTTTGGTGGTGCAGAGGACGGCTGGGGCTGGTCTGGTCGGATGTTGCAGGGGTGGCTGGGGCTTCCACCATATGTTTGGAAGCCTAGGGCTCTCAATAGCCTCATATATATATATATATATATATATATATATATATATATAGACTTCAGGCAAAAGGAAACCTTCTATCTCTGTCTAAGGGATCCGGCAGGATGTGATCCTCTAGGATCAGATCTCCTCCATATATGTCCCTAATCAATCACTACCATATATAGCTGGCAGGCCATAGGCCATGCACTAGCCATAAATACAGTAATCTGTCCATATACACAGTAATATGTCTAGCAAAGTCAAATCCTTCAACCTCCTGTAGTGCTGCAAGTACTTCAGATGAACTGCATTGTAGTATCAAACAAAACTGTCTTATTAGACCCATACATTATTTCTAGGAATAGAACACACTGAATTAAGTAGAATGATCAGTTACTGCAACCACATGAACTATCTTTAAAAAAAAATTAAAAGCCTTAACGGAACTGCAAGCTATGATGTTTTTTTTGTGATATAAACTGTATTTTCAGTCTTCAAGTTAAGAAATGACTAACACATACTCATTGTTAGCATCATTTATAGTTTTTCAGAAATAATATATGACATGTTCTTGCTGCCCCATATATTATTTTTCAGTATTCATCAAAATACTACATCACATATCATATATTCAGCATGAGCAAGAGCACATACTAATTTCCTTGATATATATGATTAACATAAGAAACATTTTCAAAAATGTATATTCCATACCAATCACCACATCAAAAATCAAGAAGGCACATGTCGGGATTAGGGTTACGGAGATCGTATGAGTGGTAGGTTTGGGGTCTACGGCCAGGACCCCGGCGCTTGGCCTCCGTTGGGCTGTTGGTGGAGAAGGCGCGGTACTGTTGGGGGTGAATAGTAGATGAGTTGGTGGGAAGCACGGGCAAGATACTTGCCTACTTAATCTTTCATTGATTGGAGGGGTACATTTATAGGGCTGAGATAGCAGCCGACCTTATCTAATATCTTAACAAACAAAATCCTTATCTATCTAAACAAACTCCTTATCCATCTAAATAAACTTTGCTTATTCTTATCCATCTAAACAAACTAACTGATACTTATCCATCTAAACAAACTAACTGATTTTATTAGAGCTGCTAGGCTGCCGGTCATAAGATCATATAGTAGCCAAGAATCATCTGTAAAATCAAAAAGGCACATAGTAGCAAGAATCATCCATAAAATTAAAAAGGCACATAGCAGTCAAGAATCATCCGTAAAATCAAGAAGGCACATAGCAGCAAAGAATCATAAGTAAGGAAGAAACTACTTGCACATAGCAGCCCGTATGTGGCAGAACCGAACCAGGATGTGGAGCAGTGGTTTGTGAAACTAATGAGCAGCCCCCATCAGTCAAGCACACTGCAAAAATTTACACAACAAATCACACTCCATGCACACATAACTATATTTCAACCAATTTGAATTTGTACTGTAGTAAAAAAACAGTAGACCCAGTGCCAAAGGCTCCCACTGGAGAAGGGATAAAACGAGGCAAGCCTTCCCATGCAAATGCGGAGAGGCTATTTCGAACTCGTGACCTGGTGACTTAGTGAGATAACTCTCACCACTGCACCAGGCCTGCCCTTCTAAAAAATATACTATAGTAATTGTTCATCAATTAAAGATTGTTGGATAGACAAATACAGATTTATTGGATTTGTGCCTACTACACGAGTTTGCGAGAGCACGCCACATGATACTCTCAGTCAAACAATGGTGGTCTAGCCAATACTGAAATGCTAGTCTCTGGATCAACGACACATGCTAACCCCAAGATACTTTCACACAATAAAAGAAAATTACTATGTGTTTTGCACAAATTTATGGGACTCAATTTACTACTAGTAGTTGATTAATCCAAAGAAAGATATGATTAAGCATTTAAGACTTCTATGACAATATTTATGTTTTGATGAACTAGCACATGATTTCCCACAGAAACCACAATCTGAATGCAGAGAAGGGTAGGATTGCCAAACAAGTTTATATCAAGCCTTTATAGCCCCGTTTGGCTGGCCTCTTTTTACTTCCTGCTAGATATTGCTTTTGCTTCAAACGGAACGGTCTGTCTGTACATGCACCATATAAACAACTCGGTAGCAAGCGCAAAAGCTCTTAACGATTTCAAGAAGTTTCAAACTTTTCATTCACCATGGGTACACACACGCTTAAGTTAAAATATATACTGAATTTGCACACCACTAGTGTAGTTTGGATTTTGGATTGCACAACAACTTCTATCAAGCCTCAAATTATCTTGAAACAAGTAGCCTATAGCCCTTATCTATTAAGCCTCGAATGCACACCACTCGTTGTCAAGTATGACTACATGACGACAACATTACAATACTACAAAAAAGTGGAAAGATGTTTTGAATCCATGCAGTCTTGAAAGGCGATTGAAGCTAGATCGAGGGTGCCTCCATGTGCACCTAAGTCGATTCACACAAGGACTACAACTTTGCGCTCATACACTAGATCTAGTAGAAGGGGGTGGAGGAGGAAGTGCCATACCTGTGTTTACATGGCCTTAGCTCACGCGTGGTCGATGTTCGGTGGCACGAGCGGATAAATGCCGGTTGCGGGCACAAATCAAGGACGACGATGTGGGCGCATAGATAGGTCAACGACGAATGGTGTAGAGAAACTTCCAATCTAGATGTAGGTCACACAGGTGGTGGTGGTGGGATACGACGACAGCATGAAGAGGCACACATGGCACAGGGGGGAGGAAGGCGATGCAGATTAGATTTGTTAGATTAAATTGAGGATTAGGAGCTTAACAATGGATCTTCTAGTGCTGATTAGGATACCTCATTAGAGTTAAACTTAGATTAAACCATTGTAATACCTTTGTTAGACATAGAAGCAAGAGAAAGGGTATGAACATCGTCATCATTTTGGGGGCATGGTGTTTATGGATTCACCGCAACAAGGCAGTCTTCAATGGAGAGAACCCTTCTCTGGGCACAATCCGATGTGTTTTTGTAGATGAGTTGGTGTGTTGGATTAAGGCTGGAGCTAAACATCTTGAGAACTTAGGCCTAGAGGTCGCACTTAATATGAACATGGCATAATTTTTGTGGGTGTGGAGTCCCCCTGTAGTCCCGCCATGGCCTTCCTCTGTTCTGGTGGAGACTGTAGTTTGGCTGCAGGATAGTGTGTGTACGTGTGTTTTTACCTTGCTTGTTAGGCTCTGTACCTTGGTCCATTTTGGATCTTTTCTTCTCTAATTAAATGATGCGCAACTCTCCTGCGCTTTCGAAAAAAGTACCTTTGTTAGCGGAGGAGGAAGCCATTAATGAAGACATGTGCCTGTGTGATGCAGGCGCTTGGTGTAATGGCGACGAGATGTAGGGTAATGGCCTTCCCTTTACTCCAAGTTCAGTTAGATCGAGGTGATTAAGGTTTGTGGCTAACTACTCGTCCTGTCAATGCATGAGAGGTTAGGGGAGCCTCCTATTTATTGAGCATTATGTAAAGGGTGGTGTTGAAATGTATAAGTGGATTGTCTACCTTCTCTTAACAGTTTAAGTTTTTGGGTTGAACTGGTTAGTGTGTCCACTCTAACATGGTATCAGAGCCAGAGGCCTCGAATTCAAATCTTGGCAGAGGCTCCTTTTGTGCCTCCGCCCCTTTATTTCCACGTTTGCGCCTTTCTCTCTGGCTCTACCCCTTTATTTCCATGTTTGCGCCTTTCTCTCTGGCTACACTTGAGTGGGGATGTTGAAGTGTATACGTGGATTGTCTACCTTGTATTATTAGCTTAAGCTTTTGGGTTGAACTGGTTGGTGCATCCACTCTAACATGTGGTCGTAACCATGGTCACTTTTGGTGACTTCGATCAAGTCAAACTCGTGTGGTTTCCCCCACGGAGTCGATCTTTTGATTGTTTCCTCAGATCAACCCAACAAGATTTTGAGGCTTTCGGATGGTTTGGGGTCTGAAATGAGAACAGGCCATGGTTGTTAAGGTGGTAAGGCGAACTACGGTGGTCTAGGACCTTTTTACCTTTTAAGCGCCTAAGGCACAAGGCGAGGCGACTTCATAGACATATAAGTAAGGCGACTAAGTCATTTAAGAAAATAAATAAGTAAATAGATAGAGCATAGATATTATAAGACATACAAGTCCTAATGCATAGCATTGTTTGCAAAATAACATAGTTGATAGTTCATAAAAATAATAAGTCCACAATGCATAATTAACTTCATAAAGTAAACTAACAAGTCCACAAAAGAACACAAGACAACATTAAATTCAGATTCTCAACAGATTGGATGCTTGTCTACTTGAGACAGATGAGAGGAGAGACTGACAGAGAGATTACCAGGGAGGCGGGCGGGGTGGGGCTGGGGGGTGGCAGCGACATGGCACACGTGGGGGAAGCAGAGGGGCGGCACGACGGGCGAGCGGCGCGAGCAGGGGCTGGTGGCATGGAAGAGAAAGGGGGAGTTCACGAATAGAGGCAAAGTCGGACAGGGGGAGAGGTGGGCTAGGGTTATTGAAGACCTACCTTCATATGGCGTCCGTTTCATGGGCTAAGGCGTCGCGAAGAATGACTTGGATGCCTTACGGACGTCATACGCCTAAACTCTAAAGTGTCTGCTATCTAGCGCCTTAGCGCTTAAAAAACTCAACCTGCGGAGGGTAAGACAACCCCTGAGTATTGTATGTATTAAGAAGACCTTCTCACACAGGTCGAGAAAACCCCTGAACCCCTACCGCACCCATACACAGCGGCATCGAAGACCATGTACGACCGCGACAGGGGCTAAGCCTTAGACCTGTGCTTTGGCGTGGGACAAACGAGGGGATTTTTTTAACCACAACCTAAAATTCGCTCTCACGAGGAGTCGAACCCAGAACCTGAGGAGTGCTACTCAGACCACCTAACCAACTTGGCTAGAGGCCCTTTCGCAGCGCCTGAGCGCTTAAGCGACGATTAAGAAACGATTTAGCACAGGCCACAGTTTCAGATATTGGAAACCGGCTGAAATGGCCGATTCAATTCTATGGCCAGCCAAACAGGCCGTTATCTGGAAATTGATTCAATTCGGGCCAATTCATGGGAGCCAAGTGGACCCTTAATTTAATCCTGTCCCCTTCATTCTGAATTTGACTTGGGATCAATTAGTGGCAATCTTGCTTTCCACTCTAGATGTCACAACTTGATTTTTTGCTATTTCAACAAGGACATGCATACTGAATGCCATAAGTTTCTTCTTACATTTCAGCCACGGAGTTCAGGTGGCTTTGGAGCACAAATTCCAGCTTCAGTCATGGAGCACGAGAAGTTACATGAAGAAAGATGTCACTCAAGACAGCCTCTTTCTCCTGCAAGTTTCACTAGCTCAGTTGGAGTATGTATCCATTCACTCCCTCTAGAGACTTCTTGGTTTACTTTGGTGTTTTACTTACAGCATTAGTTATAACTTATAAATGCCAGTTCTTCTGATATTCCCTCCCTCTTCTGTCTCGTGCTTGTCAATATAACAAGTTATGGACTGCATTGTACTTGTCCAAATGCTTGTCCATTCTATCATCATGTGCACTGTTTTTATTGTGTCACACTTGTGATGCCATTGCATATTATTAGTTCCAAGTTCTGCATCTCGAGACACTTTTGCATTAATACATGTTTCTTAAAAACATCTAATCATTTGACAGGCAACCACAATAAACCTTATCAGCCCAACTCGGTCTTTGGATTGCAATGCCAGATTTAGGCAGGCAGGTACTGATATTAAAACGTCAACAGAGCTATTGAAAGTTCTCAATCGAATATGGAGCTTGGAAGAACAGCATGCAGCTGATGTGTCAGCAATGAAGGGACTGAAACGAGAGTTGCATCATGCCCAGGCATGCATTCAAGAACTTATGCAAGAGAGGCAGCAGTATCATCAGGAAATTGATTCACTAGCCAGGCAAGCCACCGAAGACAAAATGGCTCGAAGGAGCAAGGACCAAGAGAAGATGAGAGCAGCCCTTCGTTCCCTGCAAGAGGAGCTTGAAGATGAGAGACGTCTAAGGAAACATTCCGAGACTCTCCATAGGAAGCTAGGCAAAGAGCTATCCGAGATGAAATCAGCATTTTGCAAGGCTGTGAAGGCTCTGGAGAAAGAGAAGAAGACAACCTGCCTGTTGGAAGACCTTTGTGATGAGTTTGCGAGAGGAATCAGAAACTACGAGGAGGAAGTCAGGTCGTTAAAGCAAAAACACGTAAAGGAGTATGAACATAAGTTTGACAAGTCTGTAGTTCATATTTCAGAAGCATGGCTCGACGAGCGAATGCAGATGCAAAAGACTAATATGAGGGAAGATTCGTCCGGGAAAACCTCAATCACAGAGCGGCTGAGCAGTGAGATTGAGGGTTTTCTCCATCATGCTAAAAGGCCAGGTAATTCCAAGAATGATAACTTAGACAACGGTAACGAAAAGCGTGATGCGAGTCTGTGCCGGCAGTCCCTTGAGTCAGTCCATCTGAATGGAGCCACTAGTGTCCCTCGGCTAGCTGAAGACGACGACGATGTCAGTTCTATTGCCAGTGACCTGCATTGCTTTGAACTGAACACGCATGGAGGCGCCATTAGGAATCATGAGCTTGCAGGAGCTCGAAGGAGGGTTACAGGCTGCATGCATTCACCAATGCGAAGGCTGGAATATTCCAATGGCGTATCTATAGAAGGTTCGCCGATGTCAAATGTGCCACCTTGCCCGAAGAAAGAAAAGACGAGGTCTGGCGTCAGCAGACAGCACTTCATCACCTCAGCACCAGAAACTAGCTCACGCAATGACGCTAGCCTTGCTCCTGCTGCAGATGAGCAGAACGAGACTGTCATGACCCAGGTCTCTAGGCGACTACGTGATGACCTGCTGAAGATCAAATCAGAGGCTCCTCAGCATGCATATCTAGGACAGAAATCAAACCAGCCCCGGAGAAATGGGTTTCATGAGTACAGTCCAGCACCAGCACCAGCACGTCGTCATCTGAATAACCCAGCCCAGTCCTTGGACTGCGAGATCTCTGAATCCCCAGCTCATCAGCTCACAGGCACAAAGGAGAACAGTCTTAAGGTGAAACTGCTGCAAGCAAGGCTAGAGGGGCAGCACGCTCGGCTGAGCGCGTCAGTGTTCCCCCTGATCAGCACAAGAAGGAAGTGATGCCACTCCTGAGCTTCCATGATTTCGATCCGCAACACAGAGTTGCAATTGTAAGATAGCTGAATATTGTTAGCTCGAGGCAATTGGACTCGGTGTGAATCCTAGATCCAGCCGCGTATGTTGTAGATTTGATCTGCTAACTGTCAGACTAGAATCGAATCAAGATGGACACGGCAATCAGATCTTGTAACTTTTGTACAGTAATGATTTGCTGTTGGTAGTTTCCAATCTGTCTGTAATGATGCCTGACTGACTTTCTAATCCGGCTATTATGACAGTTCTTTGTGATCTGGGTCGGGTAGTGTAGTGTAGTACCTCACCTGCAGTTGTTTTGCTTTTGCTTCATGGTTGGGGATGATTCCTGTACAGTTGGTGGCTCGGCTATCAACCATCATGATGGATCGATTGGCCACAACATTCATGGCCGTACTGCAGCAACTGATATGCGTGCAGGCTGCAAGATTGTTTGGTTGGGGCTTTTCTGCCTATAATCAATTCACAATGTAAATCGATCCCGCTGCTTCCTGTTTGTTTGCGTCTAAGTCCCTGTTCGATTTTCTCGGAATAGCCCTGGAATTTTTCTTGTTGATCAAAACTTATATAAATTAAAGAAGTAATTTGGTTTGGAATGATTTCAGGTCACCATTCCTAGACAACCTGTAAGTACAATATGCCTATACCAATACCACTCACCTCTTCTAGCGCTATCCCTTACACAGCCAGAAGAAGAAAAAAGAAAGTCCTAAACAAATAATCATAGGCTTCTGTTACAATTTTTCGGATCACGGCGGTAACCATTCCATTGTCTCTTACATTAACAATGGAGACCTAACCAAACAACACCCTAGTTGGACCGAGCGATTAAGAATTTGACAGCCCAATCACGGTCGAAAATTCATTATTAGTCATTATTGTACTCTAATGAATGGACTTTCCTGCTTAGTTTGGGTCTCATTAGTTAAACTTGAGAGTACTTCAGCTTTTGAGAATTTGTTTAGAGGTTGTTTAAAGGTTTGTCAAACACACACAAAAAAAACTAATAGCTTATTAAAACACATATGACATATGAGCTAAAGCGGTTTAAAGTTTAGTTAATAATTTGAATAACTAAACTTTAGACCATGTAATCTAAGACCTTAATTGACTCGATCAGTTTCAAAAAAAGAAAGCTACTTTTGAGTTAGTGTATGATTTCCTCATGAATAAACCCGGTTTAGAACATGGGGATTTTTGTACAAAGTACATAGTTATATGTAGAAGGTGCATCTTTTCCTATCGTTCTTAGGCTATGGCCAACAGATCGTGTATATGGCCGTGCAAAACAATGTTTTGCACTGTATACAACATTGTTTGCAGAGTGAAATTTGGAATAGGAGATGAGATAGAAGAGCTACTGGAGATAGCCTTAGCACGGACGTTAAGTGACGCAAAATAAATGTATTAGCCTTTTTATATATTGATGTTACACAACAAGGACGTTATAAGCTAGTAGCTTGGACTTTATAACAACTAATGATTTGAATACGCTATGCAAAACTTTTTTTTTGAAGAAGCAAAGGTAGTTACCAACTTACCATCTATCACAAGTAGAAAAAGGTTCTTCGTTTTTTGGTTTTAGCCCTAGTTGTTTTGAACTAGGACTAATATCAGCATTAGTTCCAGATCCATCGCCTAGTGTTGCAAATAGGTGGAGAGGGATCTTCATAAATCCACTTAGCTAAAGCATTGTGTTTATAACTCTAGTATCAACGAAACCTAGACCGATAAACTCTTTTGAAGCCCCACCCGCTAATTTGATCATGAGATAATTCTTTTATTTCCCACACCTTCACAAGAAAAATCTCCCTCTAATTGGATCTAATCTCTTCTGAATCCCTTCATGATTCCAATAGCCCATTGTATACATAGGGTATTGGTCAAACTTGAAATGATCAACATTGATCTTCCTCCATAAGATAATTGACAACACTTTCAAGTCTCTAACCTTTACTCTAATTTGCCTGTTTTATTCACCGAGCTCTTACTTGGCCATCCTCTTATACCTAATTGTTGTCCTAGATATTTCATGGCAAACTTCTTCGCCTTGCAATTAAAACCATCCACAATTCTCTAAGTTTCCACCTCATCAATCCCAATGGTATGCACCTATGGGTAGTTAATCTGTCTACCCAAAACCTCTTCAAAGCAAAACTGAAGAAATTTAAGGTTTGCAATATCTCTTCCTAAGTTTTAGATGAACAAAGCTGTATCATCAACGTATTCCAAGTTATTTAGGCTCGTCCCAGCGTGATGATAAGTTACTTCATTGATATACCCCTTCCCAAAAGCTCTCTAAAATGGCAGACAAACCATGGCCAACCACCAAGTTGAACATAAGGGGAGATAAAAAGGTCACATTGCCTCGGGCCCTCGAAGCATCTGAAATATTTTCCTACATCTACATTAAGATTGGTGGTCACTCTAACATCTCAAACAACTTATATTTGCTTCTATTTTCAGTTTGAAAATGATTTCCTATTTTTTCTTCTTCATTAAGTCTTATATGACATATCACATTTTTTTGTCTATATAACAACTCACTGAATTCTAGAGGAACCATCTATTGTTGGAACTATCCTTCTATGCCAAATAATAAATAAATAAATATAATATTTAAGTACCAATATTTTATCATATTTTTTGTCTATCTCTTCTTAAATAACTTACTGAAATAACGAGTCTCTGTCATGAGGTAATATAGATAGCTAGAAATCTCAATCTAAATATATTTCTTCGATCTAAAATCTGAATAGTAACTGTAACCAAATAAAAGATGTATATGTACCTTTCTTACCGTAATAATCAAAGGTTTTTTTATTTTAGTTAGACTTTGTTTGAAACCTCTAAAGCTTAGCCTGCTAACAAATTGTTTACTAGATTAAACCAGCTAATAACCTAATCGTTTGTGGATAGTTAGTTACCAATAAGTTGAGGTCTCAGCTCGGTTGTTTCGCATCTTTATAACTAATTTTAGCAGCTAACTATCAACACCAGAGATTTCAAAGAGAACCTTAACATACTTCTGTTATTTCAAACATTGGATTCACAAAAATAGAACTCAAAACACGTCAAATTAACTTAATTCAGTGTCATTTTAAATATTTTTGTCCTTATGCGTCTTTCTATCTTTTGTATGTGCACATACGCATAGCACAGGACAAAAATATCTAAAAATACATTAAAATCAAGTCTGACATGTTTTAAACCATATTTGTACTAATGATTTCTTTAGTCACACTCCTAAAATTTAAGACTAAACTTTAGTCTATAGAAATCCTATTTAAAAGATCTATTTTAATCTTTCCGTTTAGTATTTTCAAAACAAAAGATGACTCACTAAAACTTAGAGGCTGGAACCAAACACCACGGAGGGTACGAATTTCTACTTCGTGAAGTGCGTGAAGTGTATTTATCTACCTGTCCCCACCGGAGGGTACGAATTTACTAGTCTTGTTCAGCTGTCCTTTTTCTTCCCGTGTAAACACCCCCAGATTTCTCTATATCACGACGCTACCCCTCCACGTCTCCGCCTCTCGTGTTCTTGTTCGTCTCCGCCTCAGGCAACTCCACACGGACACGGTCACACCTCGCTCGCTCTCGCTCCCGTATCGCGGTTTCCTTTTCGAAGCCTTGCTAGGTTTAGCTGGGGCCTCCGTCTATCCTGTCAATGGCCCCTTAGGCGGCTGTACTTCAGACTTCAGAGGTGACGTGAGGCGTGGGGACGCGCGTAGCTGATTGGTTCGAGGAGGCGGGGATGGACCCGGACTTCTCGCCGGCGAGTGGGGGCCCGAGCTTTGAGTTCGCCTTCAACTCGGTCAACTTCTCTGACCGGGTGTTGCGGATCGAGATCGTCGCTGGGGATGACGCCCTCGGGGCCAAGGGCGCCACCGGCGAGGGGTGCTCATCTCTTGCCGACTGGGCGTGCCACCGCAAGCGACGACGGGAGGAGCTCCGACGCGACAAAGGTGAGAGAGGATTTCTGATTATCTCTCTTTTTTTTCATATTCCCTAGAATTTGCGAATTGGCTGTGGATTCCAAACTGAGGAAAGACAGTGGTTAGTTGTTTGAATTGAATTATTCCATGCGTTCTCTGGAACTTTTGAGGTGATTTGATTTGACCTTACCATGTGCTCGGGCTTTACCTGGTAAAGCCTTCGGCCTCAAGGGCTAGTATGGGAGCAAGGGAATTGGAGGGGAATGAGGGGGGCTAAAATCCCCTTTCATTCCCCTCCAATTCCCTTGCTCTCAAACTAGCCCCAAGTGTTGTGAAGGCACTTTTCGTTTTAATCGAGGCTGTGAAATGTGGGATTGTGGTTCTCTTTTTCAATCCTTTGAGTTGGCTTAGTGGCAATTCATATTATCATTTACTAAGCAATCTGTTGCCAATGAAATGGCCAAGTGGTGGAAATTATTGCAATTGACACTTGGCTGTGGGTGATCTGTTCTGCTGTATTGGCACGATGTCATTCATCTCTGCATTTGGTTTGTGCAAACTAATTATTTGTATGCCCTACCTTGATCAATGCCTGTAATATGATTTACGTAATCATGAACATATGAACAACATGCACACTCAAGACCAGCCTGTGCGACCGAACAAAACTTGCAAGTTTGGGATGTAATCTCTTTGGCTATTGCTGCATCGGTTGTGAATGAGGAAGAGGAAAGGAGCGAGGAAGAAGATAAAGAAGGGAGAGAGTCAAGGGGGTGCATATCTTGGCTGTTGGATCGATCCAACACCCAAAAAATGTGATTGAAGCCATAGACAAATATCAGGCAACTGATAAGGATGCTGATCTATATTAGTGATATTTTTTTTGTGCTGATCATCATGCCTTGGCAATTTACTATCTCATTTTCTTTCACTGATTGCTGTAATTTCCAGTTTGTTCCCATCTTATGTCTTTCATAGTTCTGCATGATCTTCAACTATCAAATTTATTATGCGTATAACTTTTGCACTACTATTTTATGGACCCAGAATCTAGAAAATACATGCCAGATCCAGCAAACTGCAAAGTTGAAGCTGAAGAATGTGATGCCTACGAGGAAGGCAATGAGCCTGTAGCTATGATAGAAGAATCTCCGCCTGATATTGAGGCAGATGGTTAGTGCAATTTTTTTTTTCAATTACGTCATTCAAATATTTCAAGTTTTTTTGGGTTCAGGAAAGGCAGCCTTCATACACTCAGTAAACTCCTTACCTTTTTACCATGTGTTGCAAATTCAGGGTCTGCTAATTATTATTAGTGCCGATGGTGTTTTCTTGTCAAGTTTACTATTGTCTTGTGGCACAATGTATTGGTGAACTTGTTCAGTTGTATTGAAGTTGGCCCAAGCTAACTTGTGGTAGAGAACACATTATTATTTTTTTCATGTAGGCGATGGGAACTGTTATGATCCTTAGATCATTTGGGACAACCATTAGCAGGAAGATGACTGAGCAAAGTCGGCGTGAAGAGAGACTTAGAGTTATTTGGGGAAATTGGATTAATTCTTCATTTCTTGGCTTCTTGCTTGAAGGGAGATACAATCCCATCCTTTTATATATGAGAGTGGACTTAACCCTTAAGAAACTAATCCCTAGAACTAAGGGAGCAACCTGATGTAATATAATCTCTTTCCTAATCCTTATCCCTTCCTCATAGGTACACTACCACGGGTACTGTTCACATTAGTCCAGACTCGTTGTGAGGAGGGTAGGTGGGCTGGCCCTCCGTCCACCCATAACACTTTTGCTCCTTTTTCGGAGCAGCTCGCCTATGGCACATAGGATCCTAATCAGGGGAACCTTGCCTAATACATCAATAGGATACAATCAGAGAAACCTTCCCTAATACATCAATACCATCTATGCAGCCTGGGCCCATAGGACTAGCGCATGTGTTAGCTACTATTCTGACAAATTTAAACATGCCTGGATTAAAATACACACCTCATCGGCTGTGTTCCTATGTTATACATGGCACTTCCAGGACAGCTGGACTCCGGGGTGTTTCTTGACCTACGTGCAAAAAGTTTCTTCTTAATGCAATGCCATGGGGGTGATCTTTCCCCTGCAAGTCGAGTTTTTATTGATCACCCAATCCAGTGCTAACATCCAATCAGGCTAGGCATCTTGTGATGCCGCAATGCACCATTTTCTTTTGTCATATCAGTGATTCATTCATTTTATATTTTAATTGGATATTTTCTTGCCAGGTGAGGATGGAAAAAGCAGCGACTCATACTGTAGTATGGAGTGTACTCAGGTTTTGAGAGTTAAGTCTATGTACATCAGCTCTGCAATTCTAGCTGCAAAGAGCCCTTTCTTTTACAAGGTATATTTCTTTTTCTGGATTGCGCTGATAATGCACTGTATTGTGGTATTATTAACTAGCTCACAACATTTGTTTCATTCTTTTTAGCTTTTCTCAAATGGAATGAAAGAATCCGATCAGAGGCATGCAACTCTTAGAATAACTGCTTCAGGTAATGTGGGGAGTATTGCAGTATGCTTGATTGTTCTAAAAAATAGGAGTACATAAGCGCTGCCTTTGTTACTGAAATGATGGGATCCGTAGTACAGAAACGATCAGTCTGAATGTGGTTTGCACGTCCTAATTTTCGGTTGCTACCTTGTTGTACATTATCCATCTTTCCTTGTCTCAAAAAATTTTAGGTCCATAATAACAAGGGACTAGTGTATATCTGTTAAATGCTTTCTTTTTTAACAGTTTGAACTTTTGACTGAAACATTGAATTTCTACTCTGAACAGAGGAAAATGCGCTTATGGAGCTTCTAAGCTTTATGTATAGTGGCAAGTTGACGACAAACCAGCCAACTGTCCTGCTGGATATATTGATGATCGCTGACAAATTTGAGGTTGGTTCCTGTATGCGGCACTGCAGTCAATTGCTTAGAAATTTGCCTATGACCACAGAGTCTGCACTGCTCTATCTGGATCTACCTTCAAGCATTTCAATGGCTGCTGCAGTTCAGCCATTGACGGACACCGCCAAGGAATTCCTTGCCAACAAATACAAGGATTTGACTAAGTGAGTAATCTCTTGTCAATAGAGGTAGAAGTTAAACCAAGGAAGAGACATGGCCATTAATAATAATTAAAAAAAATAAAAAAACGAGTCTCATTTTCAGGTTCCAAGATGAAGCAATGAACATTCCTCTTGCTGGAATTGAAGCCATCCTATGGAGCAATGACCTTCAGGTCGCGTCGGAGGATGCTATCTACGACTTCATGATAAAGTGGGCACGTGCTCAATACCCAAAATTGGAGGAAAGACGTGAGATCTTGGGCACACGCTTGCTGCCCCTTGTTCGGTTCTGCCATATGACCTGCAGGAAGTTGCGGAAGGTTATTGCCTGCAGTGATCTGGATCACGAGCAGGCGACGAAATGTGTCACAGAGGCACTTCTCTACAAAGCTGATGCACCACATAGGCAGCGTGCCCTTGCAGCAGACGTGATGACATGTAGGAAGTATGCTGAGCGAGCTTACAAATATCGCCCGCTTAAGGTTGTAGAGTTTGATAGGCCGTACCGGCAGTGCATAGCATACTTGGACCTGAAGCGAGAGGAGTGCAGCCGACTTTTCCCATCTGGGCGGATATACTCGCAAGCTTTCCATCTAGCTGGACAGGGCTTCTTCCTCTCAGCACACTGTAACGTGGACCAGCAAAGTGCGTTCTATTGTTTTGGTCTCTTCCTAGGGATGCAAGAGAAAGGGTCGACAAGTGTTACCGTGGATTATGAGTTCGCTGCAAGGACAAGGCCGTCAGGCGAGTTTGTCAGCAAATATAAGGGCTACTATACCTTCACTGGCGGTAAGGCTGTTGGGTACCGGAATCTCTTTGCGATCCCGTGGCCGTTATTCATGGCTGATGACAGTCTCTTCTTTATCGACGGGGTATTGCATCTCAGAGCTGAGCTGACCATAAAACAACCCTAGATGAGGCCGTGTTTGTGCCGCGCGCGTGTCCAAATCCATGCAATGGTGTTCTGCAGTGTAGAAAATGGAAACCTTGTGTGCTGTTTTGTTTTGAAAACGACAACTCAATTCTCTCTTGTTCAGTTGTTTGTACACCTGAGGAGGATCATGTCATGTTTTGTACTCTCACTAAACTGTGATAAGTGATTTAGCTAATCAAACTTTAAGTTCACCAGCAACAAACTACCACCTCCTTATCAGGCTGAGTTGTGATATTATTAAATCGGTCGTGCCTTAGACCAACCCAATAGGCACAACCTATTTGGTCATCTATAGTTCAGTACCTTATCCCTCACCGTCCTTGATCTCGTGAGCGTGAAAAAGCGAGAGAAAAAACTTCATCTTGTCTAACCCCACACCACATACATCGTCATTCGCACTCACCTAATCTATGAGTTCAGATCGTGTTTGAATAACTATCTCATTTAAGCAATGTCTGTATATATGATATATAGAAACCATAGCGATGTACGGACAACTAACTAGTATCCATCAACACAAAACATACTTGAGAAAAAAGGTAACTAGGAAGAGCATCATTGCTATCACTTCCTTAGTTGCTTCATATGCAATCACTTCCTCCTTTCCAAATGGAGGGCCATCATTGGCTCAAACTTGCGTGCATCAGAGGCAAGGATGTCATAGAGGTCAATCTTGATAACTATCTCATTTAAGCAATGTCTGTATATATATGATATATAGAAACCATAGCGATGTACGGACAACTAACTAGTATCCATCAACACAAAAACATACTTGAGAAAAAAGGTAACTAGGAAGAGCATCATTGCTATCACTTCCTTAACTGCTTCATATGCAATCACTTCCTCCTTTCCAAATGGAGGGCCATCATTGGCTCAAACTTGCGTGCATCAGAGGCAAGGATGTCATAGAGGTCAATCTGGATAACTATCTCATTTAAGCAATGTCTGTATATATATGATATATAGAAACCATAGCGATGTACGGACAACTAACTAGTATCCATCAATACAAGAACATACTTGAGAAAATAAGTAACTAGGAAGAGCATCATTGCTATCACTTCCTTAACTGCTTCATATGCAATCACTTCCTCCTTTCCAAATGGAGGGCCATCATTGGCTCAAACTTGCGTGCATCAGAAGCAAGGATGTCATAGAGGTCAATCTTGATAACTATCTCATTTAAGCAATGTCTGTATATATATGATATATAGAAACCATAGCGATGTACGGACAACTAACTAGTATCCATCAACACAAGAACATACTTGAGAAAAAAAGTAACTAGGAAGAGCATCATTGCTATCACTTCCTTAATTGCTTCATATGCAATCACTTCCTCCTTTCCAAATGGAGGGCCATCATTGGCTCAAACTTGCGTGCATCAGAGGCAAGGATGTCATAGAGGTCAATCTTGATATATTCATTGAGTCCTTCAATCTATTGTAGCGCAGGCGTGCAGTGAGAACTTCAGCTAAAGAGGATACCTTTTGGCCATCATCTTTCAATGCCAAAAGTTCCTCGTACATCACGCTCAAATTACCAATAATCCTCCTTCTAAAAGAGAGGGCTTCAAAATTGGAAGACAAGACAGAAATGTCTTTATCATAAGCCAAATCAAATAGACTAGGGAATTTGTCAGCCAAAGGATAGTCCCCTGCCCAGGAACTTTTTCAGAAACTAGTTTTCATGCTGTTGCCAACAGTTACTTTACAATGCCTATAAAAACATCTCTCAGACCCAAAATCTTTTTTTCAAAAATGAGAATCATCTTGTTTTTGTCTGATAGAAATAAGGGGTTTTCCCTTAATTTATTTTTCAGACATGATTTTTTTGCCATAAACCATTTGAATTCTCAATATTCCATAGTCATTTAGTCATCAAAGCATCATTCATGATTTCAAGATTTAAGACACCTAATCCTCCTTGACTTTTAGGAGAACAAACAGAGTTCCATTTAACAAGGTGATTTTTTTATTGATGCCCTCCTTGCCACAAAAGTCTTTTCCTGTATATGTCCACTTTTCTAATAACTGACTTAGGAGCAGGATAGATAGAAAGCATATAAAGAGGCACATTGGAAAGACAACTATTTAATAAAGTCAATCTTCCACCTAAACTCAAAATCTGTCTTGCTAACCAGCAAGCCTTTTCTCCATTTTTTCCTCCATGGAGAACCAGAGGTTTTTGCTAAGCTTCTTGTTATCAATTGGAACTCCAAGATATTTCATAGGAAGATTACCAATAGGACAAGTAAAAATATCAGCATACAGATCTTCAATTTCCTTGGCCGCCCCCAAACAATAAATTTCACTTTTGTGAAAATTAATTTTAAGACCAGACATGTTTTCAAAAAGATACAGAATGAATTTAAGGTTTCTGGCCCCTTCCAAACAATCTTGTATGAAGAAAATAGTGTCATCAGCATACTGAAGGCAACAATAGCCGTTTTGGATGATATGGGGAATAAGCCCTTCAATAAGGCTCTTATTTTGAGCTTTACGAATCAGACAAGCCAGGCCATCTGCAACCAGATTAAACAGGAGGGGAGAGAAAGGATTCCCTTGTCTCACCCCTTCATGAGTGGTAAAATATAGACCTACCACATCATTCGTCTTGATGACGACTTTGCCACCTCTAACAGTTCTCATAACCCAATCACACCAAGTACTCCCAAATCCTTTTTTTCCATCATGCAGTACAGAAAATGACAGTTGACTTATCATAAGATTTTTCAAAATCAATTTTGAGCACCACACCACTATGTTTTTCTTTTTTACCTCGTGAAGAATCTCATTGAGAGATACCACCCCATCCATTATGTATCTACCTTGAATAAAACCATACTGAGATTCACTTATCACTTTTTTGATGCAAAGAGCCAATCTGTTATTTAAAACTTTGGTAATGATTTTATAACACACATTCAAAAGACAGATAGGCCTAAAATTCTTCATTTCAACAACATTATCCACCTTAGGCAATAGGGTAACCATCCCATAATTTAATCTTTCAATATCAAGATTTCCATCATAAAAGTCTTTGAATAAATTCCAAATATCAAGGTAAATAAGCTCCCAGAAATCTTGAAAGAATTCAGCAGGTAAACCATCGGGACCAGGAGCACTGTTGTGTTTTAGATCAAACACCACCTTTTTAATCTCATTGATGCAAAATGGTGCAGTGAGGAGATACCGGTCCACATTAGTGAACTGATTCATTGGAAGATTTATCATATTAATGTTAGAAGAGTCAGAAGGGCCAAAAAGTTCTTTATAGAACGAGGTCGTGACTTTAGCATCATCTACGGTTGCCCCCTCATGCAGCAAGGAAAGGATCTTGACTCTTCTTTTTCTCCCTTTAGCAATAAGATGGAAATACCTGGTATTCTCATCACCTTCATTAATAAATCTTTCTCTCGCAGTTTGTTTTCTCTTACGCCCTTCTTCAGCCATCATATTTTTTAGATTCCACTCCAATTCAAGTTTTTCAAGTCTTTCATAGTCCGAAATGCCCATAATTTCACTTCTTTTATCTAAAATATCAATTTTATACATCAATTCTTTCTTGAGTTTCGAATATCTCCCTTCCACATTAATATTCCAGCCTTTCAACATTTTTAGTCTCTTTGTTTTTTCTTTCTAGATATTGAAAGTCACCTAGAGGGGGGGGGGGTGAATAGGCAAATCTGAAATTTATAAAGTTTAAGCACAACTATAAGCCGGGGTTAGCGTTAGAAATATAATCGAGTCCGAATGAGAGTGCGAAAACAAATCACAAGCAAATAAAGCGGATGACACGGTGATTTATTTTACCGAGGTTCGGTTCTTGCAAACCTACTCCCCGTTGAGGTAGTCACAAAGACCGGGTCTCTTTCAACCCTTTCCCTCTCTCAAACGGTCACCTAGACCGAGTGAGCTTCTCTTCTCAATCAATTGGGACACTAAGTCCCCACAAGGACCACCACACAATTGGTGTCTCTTGCTTTGATTACAAAGAACTTGGGAACAAGAAATGGGGAAGAAGAAAAGCGATCCAAGCGCAAGAGCTCAAAAGAACACGGCAAAACTCTCTCTTCTAGTCACTATTGCTTTGAGTGGAATTGGGACTTGGAGAGATTTTGATTCACTCTGTTTGTGTCTTGTATTGAATGCACTAGCTCTTGTATTGAATGTGTTGGCTGAAAACTTGGATGCCTTGAAGTGTGGTGGTTGGGGGTATTTATAGCCCCAACCACCAAAGTGGCCGTTGGGGAAGGCTGCTGTCGAAGGGCGCACCAGACAGTCCGGTGCGCCAGCCACGTCACCCAACCATTAGGGTTCGACCATTGGAGCTTCTGACATGTGGGCCACCGGACAACCACTGTTCACTGTCCGGTGCACCATCTGACGCCTGCTCTGACTCTGCGTGTGCAGTCGCGCACTGTTCACTATTCCTGTAGCTGTTGCAGACGACCGTTGGTGCAGGTAGCCATTGCTCCGCATGGCACACCGGACAGTCCGGTGAATTATAGCGGAGTGGCTCCCAGAATTCCCAAAGGTGGCAAGTTCAGAGTTGATGTCCCTGGTGCACCGGACACTGTCCGGTGGCACACCGGACAGTCCGGTACGCCAGACTAGGGCAGCCTTCGGTTGTTTTTGCTCTTTTTATTTGAACCCTTTCTTGGACTTTTTATTGGTTTGTATTGAACCTTTGTCACCTGTAGAACTTATAGTCTAGAGCAAACTAGTTAGTCCAATAATTTGTGTTGGGCAATTCAACCACCAAAATCATTTAGGAAAAGGTGTGAGCCTATTTCCCTTTCAATCTCCCCCTTTTTGGTGATTGATGCCAACACAAACCAAAGCAAATATATAAGTGCAGAATTGAACTAGTTTGCATAATGTAAGTGCAAAGTTACTTGGAATTAAACCAATATACATTTCATAAGATATGCATGGATGCTTTCTTCTAATTTTAACATTTTGGACCACGCTTGCACCACTTGTTTTGTTTTTGCAAATTATTTTGGAAATTCTTTTCAAAGTCTTTTTACAAATAGTCAAAGGTAAATGAATAAGATTTTGAGAAGCATTTTCAAGATTTGAAATTTTCTCCCCCTGTTTCAAATGCTTTTCCTTTGACTAAATAAAACTCCCCCTCAATGAAATTCTCCTCTTAGTGTTCAAGAGGGTTTTAGATATTAATTTTGAAAGGTGTTATACCAATTAGAAATTATATAAAAAATAAGATACCAATTTGAAAACTTTTTTGAAAAACTTCTTTAATACAAATTGAAAGAACACATTTTTGGAAATTGGTGGTGGTGCGGTCTTTTTGCTTTGGGCTAATACTTTCTCCCCCTTTGGCATGAATCGCCAAAAACGGATACTTGTGAGTGAAATATAAGCCCTATTCCAAACTCTCTCCCCCTTTGGTAAATAATATAGGAGTGAAGATTATACCAACTTTGGAGAGCGGTGCGGAGTGACGACGAAGGATGAATAATTCGATGGAGTGGAGTGGAAGCCTTGTCTTCGCCAAAAACTCCATTTCCCTTTCAATCTATGACTTAGCATAAAATACACTTGAAGATCACATTAGTCATAGCACACGAAAGAGATATGATCAAAGGTATATAAATGAGATATGTGTGCAAGGAATCAATCAAAGTTCCTAGAATCAAGAATGTTTAGCTCATGCCTAAGTTTGGTAAAGGTTTTCTCATCTAATGGCTTGGTAAAGATATCGACCAATTGTTCTTTGGTGCTAACATAAGCAATCTCGATATCCCCCCTTTGTTGGTGATCCCTCAAAAAGTGATACCGAATGGCTATGTGCTTAGTGCGGCTGTGCTCAACTGGATTATCCGCCATGCGGATTGCACTCTCATTATCACATAGGAGAGGGACTTTGGTCAAATGGTAACCATAGACCCTAAGGGTTTGCCTCATCCAAAGCAATTGCGCTCAACAATGGCCTGCAGCAATGTACTCGGCTTCGACGGTAGAAAGAGCGACAGAATTTTGTTTCTTTGAAGTCCAAGACACCAGGGATCTTCCCAAGAACTGACAAGTCCCTGATGTGCTCTTTCTATCAATTTTACACCCTACCCAATCAGCATCTGAGTATCCAATTAAATCAAAAGTAAATCCCTTAGGGTACCAAAGGCCAAACTTAGGAGTATAAACTAAATATCTCAAGATTCGTTTCATGGCCCTAAGGTGAACTTCCTTAGGATCGGCTTGGAATCTTGCACACATGCATACGGAAAGCATTATATCCGGTCGAGAGGCACATAAATAGAGTAAAGATCCTATCATCGACCGGTATACCTTTTGATCTACGGATTTACCTCCCGTGTCGAGGTCGATATGTCCATTGGTTCCCATGGGTGTCTTGATGGGTTTGGCATCCTTCATTCCAAACTTGGTGAGTATGTCTTGAATATACTTGGTTTGGCTGATGAAGGTGCCCTCTTGGAGTTGTTTGACTTGAAATCCTAAGAAATACTTCAACTCCCCCATCATAGATATCTCGAATTTTTGAATCATGATCCTACTAAACTCTTCACAAGTAGATTTGTTAGTAGACCCAAATATGATATCATCAACATAAATTTGTCATACAAACAAATCATTTGCAATTGTTTTAGTAAAGAGAGTAGGACTTTGAAGCCATTAGCTATAAGAAAATCTTTTAGGCATTGATACCATGCTCTTGGGGCTTGCTTGAGCCCATAAAGCGCCTTAGAGAGTTTATAAACATGGTTAGGGTACTAACTATCTTCAAAGCCGGGAGGTTGCTCAACATAGACCTCCTCCTTGATTGGTCCATTGAGGAAGGCACTTTTCACGTCCATTTGGTAAAGCTTAAAGCCATGGTAAGTAGCATAGGCAAGTAATATATGAATTGACTCAAGCCTAGCTACGGGTGCATAGGTTTCACCGAAATCCAAACCTTCGACTTGTGAATATCCCTTGGCTACAAGTCGGGCTTTGTTCCTTGTCACCACACCATGCTCATCTTGCTTGTTGCGGAAGACCCACTTGGTTCCTACAACATTTTGATTAGGACGTGGAACAAGATGCCATACCTCATTCCTCTTGAAGTTGTTGAGTTCCTCTTGCATCGCCAACACCCAATCTGAATCTCTTAATGCATCTTCTACCCTGTATGGCTCAATAGAAGACACAAAGGAGTAGTGTTCACAAAAATGAGCAACACGAGATCGAGTAGTTACCCCCTTATGAATATCGCCGAGGATGGAGTTCACGGGGTGATCTCGTTGTATTGCTTGATGGACTCTTGGGTGTGGCGGTCTTGGACCCTCATCATCTTCCTTGTCTTGATCATTTGCATCTCCCCCTTGATCATTGTCCTCCTCTTGAGGTGGCTCCTCTTGATCTTCATTTTCATTATCTTGAGCTTGATCCTCATCTTGGGTTGGTGGAGATGCTTGCATGGAGGAAGATGGTTGATCTTGTGCATGTTGAGGCTCTTCAGATTCCTTAGGACACACATCCCCAATGGACATGTTCCTTAGCGCGACGCATGGAGCCTCTTCATCATCTAGCTCATCAAGATCAACTTTCTCTACTTGAGAGCCGTTAGTCTCATCAAACACAATGTCACAAGAAACTTTAACTAGTCTAGTGGACTTGTTAAAGACTCTATATGCCCTTATGTTTGAATCATAACCAAGTAAAAAGCCTTCTACAGCCTTAGGAGCAAATTTAGATTTTCTACCTCTTTTAACAAGAATAAAGCATTTGCTACCAAAGACTCTAAAATATGAAACATTGGGCTTTTTACCGGTGAGGAGTTCATATGATGTCTTCTTGAGGATTCGGTGAAGGTAGAGACGGTTGATGGCATAGCAGGCGGTGTTGACTGCTTCCGCCCAAAACCGGTCCGAAGTCTTGTACTCATCAAGCATGGTCCTCGCCATGTCAAGTAGAGTTCTATTCTTCCTCTCCACTACACCATTTTGTTGTGGCGTGTAGGAAGAAGAGAACTAATGCTTGATGCCCTCATCCTCAAGGAAGCCTTCTATTTGTGAGTTCTTGAACTCCGTCCTGTTGTCGCTTCTAATCCTTTTGATCCTTAAGCCGAACTCATTTTGAGCCCGTCTCAAGAATCCCTTTAAGGTCTCTTGGGTTTGAGATTTATCCTGCAAAAAGAACACCCAAGTGAAGCGAGAATAATCATCCACAATAACAAGACAATACTTACTCCCTCCGATGCTTATATGTAAGCAATCGGGTCGAATAGGTCCATGTGGAGTAACTCAAGCGGCCTGTCGGTCGTCATCATATTCTTGTGTGGATGATGAACACCAACTTGCTTCCCTGCTTGACATGCGCTACAAATCCTGTCTTTCTCAAAATGAACATTTGTTAGTCCCAAAATGTGCTCTCCCTTTATAAGCTTATGAAGATTCCTCATTCCAACGTGGGCTAGTCGGCGATGCCAGAGCCAACCCATGTTAGTCTTAGAAATTAAGCAAGTGTCGAGTTCAGCTCTATTAAAATCAACTAAGTATAGCTGACCCTCTAACACCCCCTTAAATGCTACTGAATCATCACTTCTTCTAAAGACAGTAACACATGTATCCGTAAAAACACAATTGTAGCCCATTTTGCATAATTGAGAAACAGAAAGCAAGTTGTAATCTAAAGAATCTACAAGAAAAACATTAGAAATAGAATAGTCAGGAGATATAGCAATTTTACCCAGTCCTTTGACCAAACCTTGATTTCCATCCCCGAATGTGATAACTCTTTGGGGATCATGGTTTTTCTCATAGGAGGAGAACATCCTTTTCTCACCAGTCATATGGTTTGTGCACCCGCTATCAATAATCCAACTTGAGCCCTCGGATGCATAAACCTACAAAACAAGTTTAGACCTTGTTCTTAGGTACCCAAATGGTCTTGGGTCCTTTGACATTAGAAACAAGCTCCTTGGGTACCTAAACACAAGTCTTTGACCCCTTGTGTTTGCCCCCAACATATTTGGCAACTATTTTGCCTGATTTGTTAGTGAGTACATAAGATGCATCAAAAGTCTTAAATGAAATATTAGGTTCATTTGATGCAATAGGAGTTTTCTTCTTAGCCAATTTAGCATGAGTGGATTGCCTAGAACTAGATGCCTCACTCTTATACATAAAAGCATGATGAGAGCCAGAGTGAGACTTCCTAGAGTGAATTCTCCTAATTTTGTGCTCGGGATAACCGACAGGGTATAAAATGTAACCCTCGTTATCCTGAGCCATGGGAGCTTTGCCCTTAACAAAGTTAGACAATTTCTTAGGGGCACTAAGCTTGACATTGTCTCCCCGTTGGAAGCCAATGCCATCCTTAATGCCTGGGCATCTCCCACTATAGAGCATGGTTCTAGCAAATTTAAACTTTTCATTTTCTAAGTCATGCTCATTAATTCTAGCACTAAGTTGAGCTATGTAATCATTTTGTTGTTTAATTAAAGCTAGGTGATCATAAATAGCATCAACATTAATATCTCTACATCTAGTACAAATAGTAACATGCTCAACAGTAGATGTAGAGGGTTTGCAAGTATTTAATTCAACAATCTTAGCATGTAAAATAACATTCTCATCTCTAAGATTGGAAATAGAAACATTGCACACATTTAAATCTTTAGCCTTAGCAATTAATTTTTCATTCTCAATTTTAAGGCTAGAGAGAGATGCATTCAATTTGTCAATCTTAGCAATTAAATTAGCATTATCATTTCTAAGGTTGACAAGAGAATCATCACTAACATTTAATTTCTCAACCTTAGCAATCAATTTATCATTTTTAAATTTAAGGTTGGAAATAGTGTCATGGCAAGTGCTTAGCTCATGAGTTAATTTTTCACATTTTTCTATCTCCTGAGCATAAGCATTTTTAACTTTAACATGCTTCTTATTTTCTTTAATAAGGAAGTCCTCTTGGCTATCCAAGAGTTCATCCTTCTCATGAATAGCACTAATCAATTTATTCAATTTTTCTTTTTGTTGCATGTTTAAGTTGGCAAAAAGGGTGAGCAAATCATCCTCATCATCACTAGAGCTAGCCTCATCACTAGATGTTGCATATTTAGTGGAAGCTCTAGATTTTACCTTCTTTTTGCCGTCCTTTGCCATGAGGCACTTGTGGCTGACGTTGGGGAAGAGAAGACCCTTGTTGATGACGATGTTTGCGGTGTCCTCGTCAGAGGAGGAGTCGGTGGAGCTCTCATCGGAGTCCCACTCCCGACAGACATGGGCATCGCCGCCCTTCTTCTTATAATACTTCTTCTCCTTCCTTCTTCCCTTCTTATCGTCGCCCCTGTCACTATCACTTGATAATGGACATTTAGCAATGAAATGACCGAGCTTACCACACTTGTAGCAAACTTTTTTGGAGTGGGGCTTGTAGTCCTTCCCCCTCCTTTGCTTGAGGATTTGGCGAAAGCTTTTGATGATTAAAGCCATCTCCTCATTGTCGAGCTTGGAGGCATCGATGGGGAGCCTACTTGACGTAGACTCTTCTTTCTTCTCCTCCGTTGCTTTAAAGGTAACAAGTTGCACCTCGGGTGTGGAGGTGGCGCCTCGCTCGATGATTTGTTTGGAGCCTTTGATCATTAACTCAAAGCTCACAAACTTTCCTATCACTTCCTTGGGAGACATTAGTTTATATCTTGGATCACCACAAATTAATTGAACTTGAGTAGGGTTAAGAAATACGAGTGATCTAAGAATAACCTTGACCATTTCATGGTCATCCCATTTTGTGCTCCCAAGGTTGCGCACTTGGTTCACCAAGGTCTTGAGCCGGTTGTACATGGCTTGTGGCTCCTCCCCTTGGTGAAGCATGAATCGACCGAGCTCCCTCTCGATCATCTCCCGCTTGGTGATCTTGGTCACCTCATCTCCTTCGTGCGCGGTCTTGAGCATGTCCCAAATCTCTTTGGCGCTCTTCAACCCTTGCACCTTATTATACTCCTCTTGACTTAGAGAGGCGATGAGTATAGTGGTGGCTTGGGAGTTGAAGTGCTGGATTTGGGCTACCTCGTCCGAATCATAGCCTTCATCCCCCACGGATGGTTCCTGTGCACCAAACTCAACAATGTCCCAAATGCTAGCGTGGAGTGAGGTTAGATGGTGCCTCATTTTATCACTCCACATACAATAATCTTCACCGTTAAAAACCAGTGGTTTGCCTAGTGGGACGGAAAGTAAAGGAGTGTGTTTGGAAATACGAGGATAGTGTAAGGGGATCTTACTAAACTTCTTGCGCCATGGCGCTTAGAAGTGACAGACAGCGCGTCGGAGACGGAGGTGGAAGGCAACGAAGAATCGGTCTCGTAGTAGACCACTTTCTTCATTTTCTTCTTCTTGTCGCCACTCCAGTGCGACTTGACGCAGGGAGGTGATTCCTCCCTCTTCTTGTTGCCGGACTCCCCCGATGGAGCCTTCCCGTGGCTTGTGGCGTGCTTCTCGTCGGTCACCATCTCCTTCTTGGCGTGAGCTCCCGACATAACTTCGAGCGGTTAGACTCTAATGAAGTATCAGACTCTGATACCAATTGAAAGTCTCCTAGAGGGGAGTGAATAGGCAAATCTGAAATTTATAAAGTTTAAGCACAACTACAAGCCGAGGTTAGCGTTAGAAATATAATCGAGTCCGAATGAGAGGGCGAAAACAAATCACAAGCAAATAAAGTGGATGACACGGTGATTTGTTTTACTGAGGTTCGGTTCTTGCAAACCTACTCCCAGTTGAGGTGGTCATAAAGATCGGGTCTCTTTCAACCCTTTCCCTCTCTCAAACGGTCACCTAGACTGAGTGAAGCGTCCCGATCCTTTGGGACTCAAATGTGATACACTTACTAGTCCTAGGAGGCTAGTAAACACATTCCTTACTTCAAATAGTACATAGTTTAAATAGAGGTTATTACAGTACTGGGGTACAAGCTCGGGAGAGCCAGAATAAAAAGCGCAGTAGGAAAAATATACTGGCCCAAGCCACAGGCAGAACTGGGTGCAGACACAGCCCTCTCAATCAAGCATAGCAGAGAAGAAGTCTTCGGCTGCTGAAAAACATAAATAAATCTGGGTGAATACACTAGGTATTCCGCAAGCCCACTCCGCTCCCGTAAAGAGAAAGAGACCTATATCATACATGCTTTATTTGGTGGAGTTGAAGTCACTCTTCTTTTTCTTAGAGAAAGGCAATTGCTGTGAGGTTTTTCCCAAAGACTTAAAAGTAACAAAATACTCAACCACCACTGAGCTTCCCGCTCCTGTGGCCTTGTTTTCTTTTTTCATTAGGCACTTACCCACACATTTCCCCGTTCACAGAGGTTTATAGAAAATCTCTAATTGTCATACCACACCAGACTCGTCCATACCAGTGGACACGAACTATTCGAATAGGTTTCAACTCTGCGTAGAGGGGTACACTTTACCCACTAGTCCGGTTTCTGCGATCTCACCGTCGCGAGACCCGAATGCCGGATCTCTTTCCTTCCTCGCACGTCCTAACCTTAATGGTTATCCGGAAGGAGTCAGGCCACCACCATGTCCAAACCAGACAAAACTTTCCCCCTCCTTATCCTCCCGGTGCTCCCCAGCCTTCATAACCCTAGGGTTGGACCGCACGAGTTCGGATTGAGTGACTGCCCACACAGTCTCAAGTGGTTGTACTATTAAAGAGTACGGGTAGTGAAGATAACAAACCGGTCCTTATATGAGGGGACAATCCTTCTGCTCACGCCTAAACCAGCTGAGCCAACCCCCTTAGGCCCTCCCCTAAACCAGGGAGTCCCTGATCATCCCACCCTTAAGGTGATGAGGGTGAATACCCTTCATCGCACGTTTCTTTTCACAAGGAATCTTATTTAAAGTAACATATTGACCTTTTTCCCAACGCACATCTCGTATCCAAAAGACGGAAGGGCTCACCGGAGAGGGAGAAGACGGCTGCGCTTCGCGAATTGAGCTTGGGCGAGGGGGGAGAGGGGTGGCTGAGGCTGGTGCGGGGAAGGAGGTGCTCGGGGCGACCTTTTTATAGGCGCCCGAGGGAAGGGGAGCGGCGGAGCTCGGTGGGCGCCGGTGAGGTGCACAGCGCCGGCATTAATGTCGCATAGCGGCGACGACGAGACCTCACGGCGGGAGAGGTGGTACCGGGCAAGGACACGGTCAAGCGGCGAGGACGGGGCGGTGCCAAACTCCCCTGTGCGGCGAGGGGATGGGCGATGGAGGGGACGATGACGGAGGGGACGGCGGTGCGTCGTACGCGAGGAAGACGACGCAGCGGCTGACCGGTGGGGCCGGTCTGCTAGCGAGAGGGAGCGCACGAGAGGGAGCAGCTGCCTGGTGGGCCGGCTCATCAGCGAAAGAGAGGGAGGGGAGTGGGGCGGCTGCGCGTGTGCGAGCGGGCCAGCAATTGGGCCGCAAGGGTGGGAGCAGGGGCGCGAGGGGGGGGGGGGGGGCGGCACGAGCCGGATTCGGCCCAGCAGGGGGCAGGAGTTTTCTCTTTTTCTTTTTATTTTCTAATTCCCATTTCCATTTTTGTTTCTTTTCCTTTTGAACAATTTATTTAGTAGATAATCTAGGTGCTGGAAAATAAAAGCTAAGTGAGGTGCTCATATTCAAACAAAGTGTATGCATATGATGGGGAAAATCTAAGAGAGTTTTGGAATAGGTAATAAGAAAAAAAAAATAAGGGGGGTTAGGTTAGGGTTTCAAACCTGGGTTAGAATTTTGGGATGTTACAAACCTACCCCACTTAAAGGAATCTCGCCCTCGAGATTCAGACGGGGCTCGAGAAAAGGTAAGGGTATTCCCTCCTTAGAGAGTCCTCACTTTCCCAAGTGGCTTCCTCTTCTCCTTCTCGGCTCCACTGAACCTTACAGAGTCTCACTTCTGAGGTGCGGGTCCTTCGGACTGCTGAGTCGAGGATCTTCACTGGCTTTTCCTGGTACTGGAGATCCTTTTGAATCTGAATTGTCTCTGCCTCGATGTGGTTCTCTGGTACTTGCAGGCATTTACGGAGTTGGGACACATGAAACACATTGTGAATATCTGACATGGATTCTGGTAGCTCCAAGCGATAAGCTGCGGGTCCCACTCGGTTAATGACGGGGTAGGGGCCGATGAAACGCGGTGCTAGCTTTCCTTTCATTTGGAACCTTTTGACACCACACATCGGGGAGACCTTGAGATATACGAAATCTCCTTCCTCAAATCTGAGTTCTCTCCGTCTGTTGTCTGCGTAACTTTTCTGTCGACTCTGAGCTTCAAGTAACCTCTTGCGGATCAGGGCAACTTTCTCTTCGGCTTCTTTGACAAAGTCGGGTCCTTCTAGTGTCCTTTCCCCTATATTGGACCACATTAGGGGGTCTGGCACTTTCTTCCATATAATGCTTCGAATGGTGACATTTTGATACTGGCCTGATGGCTGTTGTTGTATGAGAATTCGGCGTACGACAAACTGGACTCCCAATCCCGGTCGAATGTTAACACATAGGCTCTTAGTAAATCTTCGAGGATCTTGTTGACTCTTTCCGTTTGACCATCTGACTGGGGGTGATAAGCGGTGCTGAAATCTAACTTGGTGCCCATCGCTTGCTGAAGGCCTTTCCAAAATTTTGAGGTGAACTGCGTCCCTCTGTCTGACACTATCTTTCGCGGAATACCATGGAGCCTGACTATCTCCTTAAGATATATCCGGGCAAGGGCGGCTCCTCAAAAATTGGTTTTTACTGGAATGAAGTGGGCCATCTTGGTGAGATGATCGATTATTACCCAGATAGAATCATTCCCTTTTTGCATTCGGGGCAGTCCGGTTACAAAATCCATGCCTATTTCCTTCCACTTCCACTCAGGCACTGGGAGGGGTTGCAGTAGGCCTGCAGGCTTCTGGTGTTCGGCCTTTGTTCGCTGGCAGGTGTCACACTAGGCCACATACTATGCTATCTCCTTCTTCATCCCTTTCCGCCAGTATCTGTTTTTGAGGTCCAGGTACATCTTGGTGGTTCCTGGGTGGATGGAGTAAGCTGAGTTGTGGGCTTCATTGAGCAGGACTTCCCGTGCTTCTCCCGTTGGTACACACAGACGATTCTTGAACCAAAGAACTCCTTGTTCATCTATCCTAAGGTCCGGAAGTTGCTCCTTGCGAGCTTTTTTCTGTAAGTCTTGCGGTCTCCGCGTCCAGGCGTTGAGCCTTGCATATGAGATCTTCTAGCATTGGCTTGATTTCCAGGCTACCGTTGTCTCCTAGACATGCATTTAGCTGAGCTGATTCCTCCTTCCAATCTTCTAAAAAGTTGGTCCCCTTTATCCCGAAAGGTTTTCGGCTGAGGGCGTCTGCTACCACGTTGGCCTTTCCGCGGTGGTAATGGATCTCGAGGTCATAATCCTTGATCAATTCAAGCCATCTTCTTTGATGGAGGTTGAGGTCTGGATGAGTGAAGATGTACCTCAGACTCTTGTGATCAGTGAAGATGTGGCATTTGTTCCCAATCAGATAGTGCCTCCATATTTTTAGGGCGTGCACTATGGCTGCCAACTCCAAGTCATGGGTGAGGTAGTTCTGCTCGTGTGGCTTGAGTAAGTGGGATGCATAAGCAATAACTTTCTCATTTTGCATTAAGACACACCCTAAACCTTGCCTTGAAGCATCATAGAAGATGACGAAATCCTGGTGTATATCTGGTAGTGTTAAAATGGGCGCGGTCGTAAGCTTCTCCTTGATGATCTGGAAACTTCCCTCACATTTTGGAGTCCACACAAACTTATTGTCTTTTTTGAGAAGTTCGGTCATAGGTTTTGCTATGCTGGAGAATCCCTTGATAAAGCGGCGGTAATACCCTGCCATTCCCAGAAAGCTTCGCACTTCACTGACGTTGGATGGCTGTTTCCATCTTGAAATGGCTTCTACCTTAGATGGGTCCACTTCTATTCCTTCTGTAGTCAAGATATGCCCAAGGAAGGCTATCTTTTCTAACCAGAACTCACACTTGCTGAGCTTAGCATAAAGTTGATGTGCCCTGAGTCTTCCGAGGATGATTCGAAGGTGACGCTCATGGTCCTTGTGATTCTTGGAATAGATGAGGATGTCGTCGATGAAGACTATGACAAACTTATCCAATCCTTCCATAAATACCTTATTCATGAGGTTCATGAAAAAGGCGGGTGCGTTTGTTAGCCCAAATGGCATCACTGTGAATTCATATTGTCCGTATCTGGTGATGAATGTAGTCTTCTGAATATCTGCTTCCTTGATCCTCAGTTGGTGATATCCTGACCTGAGGTCTATCTTGGAGAAATATTTGGCTCCCTACAGCTGGTCGAAGAGGTCATCGATCCGAGGGAGTGGGTACTTATTCTTGATTGTAACTTCATTCAAGGACCGGTAATCAATACACATTCTCATACTTCCATCCTTCTTGGTAACAAAAAGGACGGGTGCTCCCCAGGGAGACGAACTGGGATGGATGTACCCTTTTTGTTGCAGCTCTGCAATCTGGAGTTTCAATTCTGCTAACTCTGTGGGGGCCATGCGGTATGGTCTCTTTGCGATGGGCGCAGTGCCAGGAATGAGATCTATATAGAACTCCACTCCTCTTTCTGGTGGCATTCTAGGCAACTCTTTCGGAAATACATCCACGAACTCTTCTATTACGAATATGTTTTCTGCTGCCAGATTAAACATCATTGGATCATTGGCGGGTGGTTGGGCCTGACAGGAAACTGCTTTTCCTTGGCGGTCGGTGAGAAGGACGGTCTTACTTGCGCAACTTATGATACCCTTGTGCTTAGTTAGCCAATCCATTCCTAGGATCACATCAATCCCTTGGGATGACAAGACGGTTAAGTCTGCCAGAAACAGTACCCCACTTAAAAGAATTCTGACTTGGGATCACCTGAGCTGGCATAGGAGGTCTGACCCTAGGGTTCGGGTGACCAAAAAGATTGCTAGGGGTGTAGAGGGGATGCCATGCTTTTCCACGAACTTAGTGGCTATAAAAGAATGGGATGCTCCTGAATCAAAAAGCACAGTAGCGGGAGTAAATTCAACAAGGAACTCACCGAGCACTACTCCCGGAGCTTGCTGGGCCTCTTGAGCGTTGACGTGGTTGACTCGTGCTCTGCCCTGGTACTGGGTCCTGCTCAGCTAACTGTTGGAGGGAGGTGCCTTGGAGGTAGGTGCTGAGGGAATCTTGGGGCCATTCACCAAGTTGGAGTAGGTGGGTCCGGGTGCCTTCAACTGGGGGCAGTTATTCTTGAAGTGACTGGGGTCTCCGCAGTGCCAACAGGCATTTGCAGGCAGTTGGTTGCTTGCAACAGAGGGGGCCTGAAGGGAGCTCTGACTCTGCTGACTGTAGCGTGACGGAGTGGGTTCAGCTGGTCTATTGAAGCTTGGTCCCCTGGGTGGAAGCCTAAAAGGTCGAGCTCTCTGGTGACGATCTTGCTGCTGAGCTCGGAGAACCTGGAATTTCCTCTTGAGGTGCCCTTTTTCTTCCTCTTTTGCCTTTTCCACTTGGATGGCTTTGTTGGAGAGGTGAGAGAAGTTGAGGAAGTCTTGGCTAGCGAGGATGGTCTTAAGCTCGGGTCTTAGCCCTTTTAGAAAATGGGCCATCTTCCTAGACTCAGTACTGACATCGTCAGGCGCGTAACGAGCCAACTCTGTGAACTTGTGCACATACTCACTGACAGTTCTTCCACCTTGAGTTAGTTCCTGGAACTCATCTTCCTTGAGTTGAACTATCCCTTGGGGTACATGGTGCTCATGGAATGCTATTTCGAATTCTGCCCAGGTAGCATCTCTAACGGCTTCGCTGAAGGTATCCCACCATGCTAAGGCCATTCCCAAAAGTTGATGAGCATCCAGTTGAACTCGCTGATTTTCGGGGCATCCGATGGCCTCCAGTTTCCTCTTGATCATGCGCAGCCAGTCATGTGCATCGAGGGGATTGCTGGACCCCACGAACGTGGGAGGCTTGAGTCTCAGAAATTCTCCCATCCTGTCCTGTGGTCTTCCACCACCTGGGCGCTGGTTTTCTAGACTTCTAGTGAGGACTTCAATGAGTCGGGTTTGATTGGCTAGAACTTGGGCCAAGTCTAGTGGTAGTTCCGGAGGTGCGGGGAGGTGGGTCTCACCCCCTTCTCCGCCAGCTTCTCCTTCAACTCTTAGGGGAAAACGTGCTCCAATCCCGGAGGCGGTAGGCATGGTTTTATCCGAAGCCATCTGCAAGGGGAAAAGAGTTACTACCATGCACATGCCAAATTTTTTTCAACCAGTTACTTTATTCATTAAACCAATTCATTACACCAGTTCATTACAGCACACAACTACCATAAGTTCATTACACGCGAGTGCTATCGAGGGTACTCCCGAACTCCTTCTCTAAAGTGTCCCCAAATTCCTTGAGAAGGTCATCAAGGTTGGCTAGGGACATTTCCTCGGTGTCGGACGAGTTTCTTATCCTGGTAGGGGGTAGGGCTGGAGGGGCTTCTTCCTTCTGCTCAGTCTGACATCCTTGACTTTTGGTCTTCTTGCGGATTTTCCTTGCCGGGGCGAGCTTCTTCAGTTTCTTGTCGTAATCCATTTTCAGTGTGCGGTAGGCTTCACGGGTGTTGGTTTCCTCGCCTTCTACTATCTCGAGGCTCTCTTGAAGGGACGCTCTTTCCTTTGCAAGTTCCCTGACTTTTTGCTCCAGGCTTTCCACCCGGGAGTTTAAGTGAGTGCAGTGGGAGGCAAGGTCATCATATTGGTTATCGAGGGTGTGAAGGTATCCAGCCATGTAGACGATGGTGGGGTCATCCTCAATAGGGTCTCCTCCTGACAGGGCCTGAAGTCTTTTCCTCCAGGTAGGTGTATTTTTGTTGCTGGGTGGGAAGTAGCGAAGGGGGGTTTCAAAGATCACCCTGTTGTAGCTCTGGCATAGTTGTCGGAGGGCTTTCCGGGCAACATTTTGGCAAGTATCTGAGAAGCGGCATCCGGTGAAAGTGACTTGGAAAGAAGGATGGTTTGGATAGTTTCGGCTTTCTCCCAGGTAGTCCATACCATTCTCGAGATACTCCTTCCAGACATATTCTGGCTTTTTGTGGATTCCCATGCGAAACGCACAACTTCGCAACAGATGTGGGAACCCTTCCATCTCTGAGCAGTAGGATGTCCTAATGACCAGAGAGTCCTCCATCTGGAATATGAAAAGAAGGGTCTGTTAATATCGGGGAAGAGGAGAGAAGACTTTTCTTGGGGTAAGAGGTATTATCTTGTAAGGCAAGTTTTAGGGTCAGGGCTGCGACCTACGGCCAGTCCTATGGCTCTGATACCACCTGAAGCGTCCCAATCCTTTGGGACTCAAATGTGATACACTTACTAGTCCCAGGAGGCTAGTAAACACATTCCTTACTTCAAATAGTACAGAGTTTAAATAGAGGTTATTACAATACCGGGGTACAAGCTCGGGAGAGCCAGAATAAAAAGCGTAGTAGGAAAAATATACTGGCCCAAGCCACAGGCAGAACTGGGTGCAGACACAGCCCTCTCAATCAAGCATAGCAGAGAAGAAGTCTTCGGCTGCTGAAAACATAAATAAATCTGGGTGAACACACTAGGTATTCCGCAAGCCCACTCCGCTCCCGTAAAGAGAAAGAGACCTATATCATACATGCTTTATTTGGTGGAGTTGAAGTCACTCTTCTTTTTCTTAGAGAAAGGCAGTTGCTGTGAGGTTTTTCCCAAAGACTTAAAAGTAACAAAATACTCAACCACCACTGAGCTTCCCGCTCCTGTGGCCTTGTTTTCATTTTCATTAGGCACTTACCCACACATTTCCCTGTTCACGGAGGTTTATAGAAAATCTCTAATTGTCATACCACACCAGACTCGTCCATACCAGCGGACACGAACTATTCGAATAGGTTTCAACTCTGCGTAGAGGGGTACACTTTACCCACTAGTCCGGTTTCTGTGATCTCACCGTCGCGAGACCCGAATGCCGAATCTCTTTCCTTCCTCGCACGTCCTAACCTTAATGGTTATCCAGAAGGAGTCAGGCCACCACCATGTCCAAACCGGACAAAACTTTCCCCCTCCTTATCCTCTCGGTGCTCCCCAGCCTTCATAACCCTGGGGTCGGACCGCACGAGATCGGATTGAGTGACTGCCCACACAGTCTCGAGTGGTTGTACTATTAAAGAGTACGGGTAGTGAAGATGACAAACCAGTCCTTATATGAGGGGACAATCCTTCTGCTCACGCCTAAACCAGCTGAGCCAACTGAAAGTCGCCTAGAGGGGGGGGTGAATAGGCGGAACCTAAAAATTAAAACTTTATCCCCCAACTAGATCCCTTGATTAGTGGTTAGAACAAGATATACAATTATCGAAGAATAAAAACTAAGTCCTTGCTTGAAAAGAGTATTGCTTTCAAATAATGCGGAATTGATAAGACAATACAACTAATAAGACTATGATAATAAAGCAAGAAGGCTTAAATGAGAAGAGCAATAAGTCAAGTTGTTTCTTGCGAAGTGTTGCTTCACTAAATGAGAATTTAACTTGAAGCAACACCAAATGATATTAACAAATAATAGCACAAGAAAACTTAGAGTAAGGGAAAGCAAACAAATCACAAGCAATAAACACAAATGACACGGGTGATTTGTTTTACCGAGGTTCGGCCCTCGAAGGCCTAGTCCCTGTTGAGGAGTCCACTAAGGACGGGTCTTTTTCAACCCTATCCCTCTCTCCACCGATCACACAAGGATCGGTGAGCTCTTCTTCTTCTCAAGGATCACTCTCGATCCCGCAAGGACCACCACACTCTTTGGTGTCTCTTGCTAGCTTTTACAAGCCTCCAAAACTTTGGAGGAAGTTCAATGGGAGTCAAAACTCAACGCACAAATGAACACAAAGATGTAGCACACACTATCTCTCAAGGAATCTCACAAGGCACTAGCGCTAAACTCAAGTGAGTAGCTCTCTCTTGCTTGCTTTCTCTTTTGTGGCACTTGTGTTGGTTGTAGTGGTCTAAATCTTGTATATAGGATGGATCAATGAATATATGCGGTTGGGAGGGTTTGAGTATGTCAACTAGATGACTTAGAATGTTGCTTGGACTCTCACACCTTGAAGTGGCCGGTTGGGGTGGTATTTATATCCACCAAACAAAATATGGCCGTTGGAGAAGTCTGTTGGCGATGGGCGCACCGGACAGTCCGGTGCGCCACCGGACAGTGTCCGGTGAGCTGCCACGTCAACCTGTTCGTCAGGGTTGGAGCTGATCGACCATTGGAGGCTTTGTCCTCATGTGGCACCGGACAGTCCGGTGTCGCACCGGACAGTCCGGTGCCCCTCTGACTTGCTGCTCTGACATCTGAAATCCACTGTTCACTTTGCAGAGTCGACCGTTGCATGCAGGTAGCCGTTGCTCCGCTGGTGCACCGGACAGTCCGGTGGCACACCGGATAGTCTGGTGAATTATAGCGGAGGTGCGCCTGGAAAATCCGAAGGTGAAGAGTTTGAAGTCAATCTTCCCTGGTGCACCGGACACTGTCCGGTGGTGCACCGGACACTGTCCGGTGGCACACCGGACAGTCCGGTGCGCCAGACCAGGGAGCACTTCGGTTTCCTTTGCTCCTTTCTTCTTGAACCCTTTCTTGGTCTTTTTATTGACTTATTGTGAACCATTGGCACCTATAGAACTTATAGACTAGAGCAAACTAGTTAGTCCAATTATTTGTGTTGGGCAATTCAACCACCAAAATCAATTAGGAAATAGGTGTAAGCCTAATTCCCTTTCAATCTCCCCCTTTTTGGTGATTGATGCCAACACAAACCAAAGCAAGTATAGAAGTGCATAATTGAACTAGTTTGCATAATTGTAAGTGCAAAGGTTACTTAGAATTGAGCCAATAGAAATTCATAAGATATGCATGGATTGTTTCTTTATTTTCTCAACATTTTGGACCACGCTTGCACCACATGTTTTGTTTTTGCAAATTCTTTTTGTAAATCCTTTTCAAAGTCCTTTTGCAAATAGTCAAAGGTAAATGAATAAGATTTTGCGAAGCATTTTCAAGATTTGAAATTTTCTCCCCTTGTTTCAAATGCTTTTCCTTTGACTAAACAAAACTCCCCTAAAATTCTCCTCTTAGTGTTCAAGAGGGTTTTAAGATACCAATTTTTGAAGTTGCTACTTTCTCCCCCTTTAGAACACAATGAGATACCAATTTGAAAATCATAAGTTTTAAAATTTGGTGGTGGTGCAGTCCTTTTGCTTTGGGCTAATACTTTCTCCCCCTTTGGCATGAATCGCCAAAAACGGATACTTAGAGTGAAATATAAGCCATTTTTTATCTAAGTTCTCCCCCTTTGGCAAACAAATAATATAAGTGAAGATTATACCAAAGGACGGAGAGATGCTCGGAGCGACGGCGAAGGATGAGTTATGGAGTGGAGTGGAAGCCTTTGTTTTCGCCGAAGACTCCAATTCCCTTTCAATATACCTATGACTTGGTTTGAAATACACTTGAAAACACATTAGTCATAGCATATATAAAAGAGACATGATCAAAAGGATATATCAAATTAAGCATGATCATAGTTCTATATAACATAGATTGCTCCCCCTAAATATGTACATGGAGAGAAACACATATTTTGGCCTTGAATGCAAATTGCACATAATTAGGTTAATGAGAACATATCTATATCATACAGAATGTGAAGTGCATTTGTGTCATAGTATAAGTGTGATGCTCATGACAGTTTATGCACTTATGAAAGCATGTTATGAACAATTTAAGCATTTCCCTTAAGGATTTCAAAGAGGCTTAAGGACCATCCACCTTTGGAACAAAGGTAGCTTATCCTCGTTACAAGGTTAAGCTTTATGCTCTTTGACAACAAAAACACTTCATCTAGTTTAAGCAAAGATGCATTAATGCAGGAGTGAAATTTTTAAGAGGTTAAACTAGGTATGAAGCAGGGATAATGCATGGACATGCTTTCTCTTCCTTTTATACAAGATGTGTAAAGAAGGAAGATTTAGGTACAAGTTTAAATGAAAGAAGATACTTTTACCCTTTTGTACCTTCACATAGAGACGCTCCCTTCATTGTCCTTGTCCTTGGTTTTAGATGCTTAAGACCTATACTCAATGACAATATATGGAAATATTTTGCACAAGAGAGAGTTCTACAACTAGTGATCCTTTTCCAAGTTATTGTAAGCATATATCAAATGGATCATAAATTGCATAAAAGTATCATGAATTCTCCTTTTAGCTTAGTGCATATCAAGAGAGATATTGATTAATAGAATATACGACACTAAGAAGCATGTGATTAAAAAGAACAACATACGCATTAGATTATCAATTAAGCTTAGAGTAGGAGAATCCAGCAAATATGCTACTTTAGAGTGAAATATGAGAATTGGAAAATAGTAGCATACTTCATGAGAAACTCATTCTCATGCAAGAGACTATATGAAATTACTAAGATAAAGTAATAGTCTCAACATAATCAAGATATAGAAAGAGGCTCCCCCTAAAGATATGCATCAAGTATTTGAATAAATTGAGTGGATGAATTTACTTTAAAGATAAATAGGGAGAAGCATTACACGTCTTGATCAAGGCTCATGAAATTTGCAATAAACAACTTAGGCCTGGTATTCTCACAATGAAAAAGGTTTAGAATGCTTACAACCACACCATTTAAGGATCTTGCTATCCAAGTAGGTGTTGTTGTTCTTGATGTCTTCCTCTTTCATTTGAGTGTCCTCCCTTTGTAGTTGTTTCTTTTTCCTTTCAAACTTAATGAAAATACTCAAGAAAGATGTTAATAGCACAAGGGAGCAGATGATGAAGGATGACTTCTTTAGATAAGAAATATAAACAATTCATCATCCATGTGGCAGAACCACCCGAATTATTCCAGCTTAAGTGCCTAAGTCACGCCTCAGGGGCCGTAACACACTTAAATCGGAATAACCCGTCAGTCCTTCAGATCTAGTCTGATAGAGCCACTTAACCAGGATCAAATTCCACAATCTCACTCGAAGGTGAGTCACAGAAGAAATACAATAAAACAGGAAACCTCTAATTAAGTACTGAGTTATTACATAAGTCGGAGTTTTGAGTAGCAAATAAAGTTCACAAATAAGGTGCAGCGGATAAACAATGTCGTCGGTATCGAGGAAATGGGCAAGGCCTAGCCCACTACTCCTCGTGCTCCTCTCCTGCTGGAGCAACGTCCCACTCGACCGTCCAACCCGGTGGCAGGGTGGTAGGCCAAGTCACACCATCAACTATTTCCTGCATGGTACCTACAAAAATTGTGCCACAAGCAAGGCTGAGTATACTAATACTCAGCTAGACTTACCCGGTGTGAGGAGTCTACTCCTCTACCTCTAGACTATGCAGCTGTTTGGCTGAGGGGTTTGGTTTGCCAAAAGCACTAGCTGTTTCTAAAATCAATTTTTAGCTTTTCCAATTCTATCATCATTAACTTAGCTAGATTTGCTCCTTCTAAGCATACATGGTAACAATCATTTAATTCAACAACAAGTTATCTCATGTAACCACATTTCACTTCTTACTCGATGCAGTACAAGGAATCAAGCAGTCTCATTAGCTGCGAGAAGCAGACGATTCGAATCGAGTTTTAACCTTGCAAGGTAAACCTAAACACACGGCATGTCAGGGTACTCCGACCCTGCACATGACAACCGTCCCCATCGATTCCCCGTTCGCGTCCAGGCCTCACCGCCTTGGCATACAATGCTCCACTGACCCCGGCTGCCGCCGTGCAGTGACCACACTTGTACCCACCATAGCTAGCATGGGAGACCCAGTCTCAGGTCGCATGAGGGATAAAGTCCGCGCCCGGCTTCACTCAGGTACTAGGTTTACCGGTTACCATTTTTCCCGGCATGTGCTTAGTACGTTCAAAAGCTTGACTCAGGTATCCACACATTAATCCTTAGTCCTTTTTCCCGTCTCATGGACAAGACATCCTCCCTGGAGCCGAGTCCATAGACCAATATGTATATATATCCCGTTATCAAGATGAATACAATCAATTCCTGACCTCGCGCGAGTGCTAGAAAAATCACTCGACTTCTACCGAGATCCTGATTAGCAAAGCAGCTACTCGACCTAGCATACTAGTATTCATCTCAAAAAGGAATCCTATGTTCATGCAACTAGAGGTTTCAAGCAACTCCTACACTTAAGTGCACATTACAATCCTACAAGCAATAAGTGTAGTAAAATAGCATATAATAATATGGTTATGCATAAAACCGGGGCTTGCCTTCAATTGCTGGGGGTGCGGGGAGATCCTCAATAGCAGCCTCTGTAGCCTGCTCCTGGTCCTCCTCTTGGACAGGTCCTTGCTTGGGGATGAGCACGTACTCTCCGTCGGCAAGATTACAATCTAATAAATGTAATGCGTAAGATAAATGCATGATATGATATGTGCTTTTAAAAATTACAACTTCGAGGTGTATGATCTTCCTGAGTTAAACAAGGTTAACTTTACTTATGTAAAACCCTTTTAGTGGTATACTTGATAAATTGGTTTAAACTTAGGTAAGTGGGAGGTTTATTTTTGGGGTTCCACTGAATTCCTTTTAAGCTTTTAGTGAGAGTTAACAAGTGTTCAAGATAAGCTTAATAGGGTGAGGTTTAGGTCTTCTTTCCTTTTCTTTTTATCCCTTTAAAGGTTTTTGGGAGTAGGTTGAACTACAAGTTGCTTTTATAAAATTCTAAAAATTCTGCAAAAATTACAGTGGTTGGGTACTGGTGTTTGATTCTTTCTCTCAAAACTTGGGGTTCAGAAAGTGAATAGTTTTCTCTGGACAAAATTATTAAATTCTAGGGTAGAAGGGGTGCTTTGAACTACAACTATTATTTAACAGTGGGTAATTCTCTAAAACTTATTTTTGCTGGCTTTTAGGTGTTGTAACATGACTTGATACAAATTTCTAGGCATTAATACCTTTTAATTATTTTTCTATGGTTTTCTCAAGTTTCTAGCCAAATAGGTGCTTTCTACTATCACTATACTTGAAAAATATCAAACAACAGAGTTCTTATTTTTCTTAGTTTTTATTTTGTGCAAGAGCAATCATTCTGAAGTTTGGTATTTATTTGCTTAAGGGAAAGGGTGGTATGCATTATTTGAATTAAGTGGCCTTTCTCTTAAATCCTTAGCAATGGGTATGGGTTTGCTTCTTTTTCATAGGTTTGTATTTTTCATTGGTAGTTCATCTCATTATGGACTTAGCAAATTTTTGGTTGCCCATTATTGCATCATTAGGGGTTATTCAAGAATTATTGGAAAAATGCCTTATTATCACTTTACATTTATTTTCCTTACTTAAAAAGTTGGGCTGAGGTGCTCTTTATTTTTGCAGTGGGGCTCTGGGTTGTAAGCTTACTAGAATTTTATTATCCATTTTGGGTATAGTTTTATATCTCTAATAATTGATTTTCAGTCTATATAAGGCTTGATTAAATCATTTTAATTTAAAACTGGTTCAAATTAATTGTCTCTGTATTTTTCCTAGGTTCTCTGTTACATAAGTAAACTAGGAAAAATAATCTTAATCATTATTCATTAATTTCTAATGCCTTTTTGATTTTCTCTAAGTTTTGGACAAAACAGCTTTAAATGAATAACTACATTATATTTTCCAGTGCTAGGGTTCCTACTAATTTTAAACAGTGTCTAAATGAGGTTTGAATACTCACAAATTTTCTTAAGTTTAGTACAGAAGAAAAACAAATTTTCCTTAATTAACCAGGGTTTGGTGGGTTTCTGTTTTTAATTTTAAACTCAAAAATTTAGAACAGAAAGCATAGGGTTTATTATTTTTAAATGGTAGTTCATAAAATTTAAGATCCAGCAAAATTGGTTTGACATCCTTTGACTTTGAATTCCTCAAGTTATGAATTTTACAAGTTCTTTGGTTATTTAAAAAGTATAACAGAATTGGTTTAATGAAAATCCACTTTGCACTGGGGTCCCTGGCGGGTTTTTAAATTTTCCTCGCGAATCAGTCCTTAGGCTACTATTCACATGAGTCACTGACGTGACAGAAAACCCCTCGGGTTCTACCAATCCTAACCCGAGGTGCTTCTTCTACCTTAACAGTAACCGCGGCGGAAGAAAAGGGCGGAGGGCTTACCGGCGGCGAGATTTGCTCCGGTGAAGTGGTCGAGGATGAAGGGGAGGTCTCGGGGATCACAACGATGTGCGGGTCGCCGCTGGAGATGGCCGGAGTCGATCGGTCCACGCACGCAGGCGGGGATGCTTGTCGGCGGCGAGGAGTCCGGCCTGGTCATGGCGAGATAGTTCAATTAGACGGGTTAGAGAGGTTCACGGGATGTCAGAGATGACACGAGCACAAGGAATTGGGCGGAGACTCACTGGATAGCCCGGTCCACGCGCGGCGGCGGAAGACCGAAGTCCGGTGAGGTCGATCTCGGGCCTCCGGTGAAGTCTGGTCAGGTCCGAGGGCTTGGCAAGCTTCACGGGCTACTGGTGGAGCTAGCCGAAGCACTGGCTTGACTTGAGGGTGGCTGGAGGGAGCTGGCCACGGTGGCCGAAGCTCTGGCGGCAATGGCGGGCGGAAAATAAGCTCCCCGGAGCTAAGGGAAAGTGGCTGGCCGGAGAGGGTGAGTGCGTGGCGAAGTGAGGCGCGCCCGGGGAGGCTTTATAGGCGCGGGCGTGCACGACCGAGGGCGTGAGCGCGCGGCGGACTTGACCGGACGCCGGGGTGAGCGCGCGCGCGGGTTGGGCGAGCTCTGGCGTGCCGACCAGGGTCGAACACGTGTGCCCGTGCGTTCTGCCCAAGTTCTGGCGCGTGTAGTCGCTCATCCGAGCCTGCTCTCGCCTTGGTCAGTGCACAAAACCTCTTCTCCTCCCTACAAGCTACCATTCTTGTGTGGGGGTCATAGGATTTTGCCTACTGGTCGCAGAGATATGGAGCCAGGAAATCCGGTCTGTCTCCCTGCCCAAATCCGAGGCAAATCCAAGGTTTAGTCGTGTCTAGGGCTCGCGTCCCAATGCTATCTTCTAGCACACGACAGAGGGGTTAGTTAGACACATTTTTGTCAATGGGGCCATTAGGATTCGAGTTAGGGATCAAGGTGAACATCCCTGATCTTTGGCTCAAGGTCTGAATTTCAGAAATCTGAAATTCAGAATTCTCATTAAGTCCCCACATGGAAAGCTTGATTTGGGGTTTTATTTGAGCTATTTTGGCTAAGCTTTCTCAACCTTTCTTGTTGCCCATTAAATATACTTCAATTTTTATAATTGGCTCAAGTCATAATTTTAAATTTTTCATCCCCTTTTTCTTATTTTCTTGAATTTCTGCTCATGGGGCTCACTTAGGGGTTTTTATTAGGGTTGTACCTCCTCATCTTTTGAAAGACTCAATTGTTTTGATCATGACACTTTTAAGTACATACTTGGTGAATTCTTTATTGCTTAAGTTATTTTGATGCTCATGCTTACTTTGATTCACATGAAATAAGGGTTCTTGGTTTGGCATTTGAGAGAAACCCTAGGTGACACTGGGGTGTCACAATCCATAAGTCACACAGACATGAAGTAAAATCCTTAACATTAGTGCATTTCATTTGAGAAAGAGGAACATGCACTTTTTAAGCATTTTAATAATCATTGGAGATTTTACTTCATCATATTGACTTTAGTAATCATTACTTGGAAGCAAATCAATATGATAACATATATAAATATTGCAAAGGCATTAAATAGATTCTAATGGACATGAGCATTTAAAAGAGTGAGATTGAATGCACGTCTAGCTGATTTAGATCCAATAAAGAATCTATTCCTCACATGGGTAGAATATGATAGTTTAGATTAAATAGCCATTGAGATGGGAACTAAATTTGATTAAGAAGATGAGTTCCCATACCTTTGCTTTTACCTTTCTTCCTTTGGGTGAAGAGCAACCCATGAGGCTTGTGCACTTTCTCTTTTGTATATATTCATAAGTAAGCTCAAGAGATACGTCGTTAGTAACATAAGCACTAGTTTCTATTGTTGTAATCATTTTTGATAAGGAATGAAAAGATGGATTACTCAAACATGAAAACTTCATAGCATGAACTAGATTATCCACAAATGATGTTATGCTCAAATTTAACTCATAAACCAAGCATAAATAATCCCTTAAGATTATGGGAATAAATCTAATTCATGATACAGAAAGCGATAAATGTGAAAGAATCATATCCAATTTAAGCAAGTAGAAACACATCATTAATCATTGGATTGATTTTTCTTTTCATGTTAGATTACGCATTTCCAAAGAGAAACTTATTCTCTAAAAGTGAGACTACTTGGGTTATTTAGATAAAATTATTAGTCTCACTATTCTAGTTATAGAGAGAGTTTTCCTTTTATAAGAGTCCTAAGGACTAAAAGTGAGACTACTTGGGTTATTTAGATAAAATTATTAGTCTCAGTATTCTAGTTATAGAGAGAGTTTTCCTTTTATAAGAGTCCTAAGGATTTGACTTCCTTACATGACACCTTATTCTTTTAAGAACATGAAATATCTCTCTATATCTAGAATCATGGCAATAATAGGAATATCAGTGTAAAACATGCCATGAGGTACTTCAACAATTTAATGCATGTAGATTGTCATAATATAGAAATAATGAATGCACAATTTACCATATAAGAGGAATTTCTTCAAAGAAGGGTGACATAATTTCAAAAACATCTTAAGTGCTTACTTTTTCTATGCGACTACACAAGACACATAAGAAATGATAATTTAAGATACTTGCACTTAAAAGTATAAGAGTTACCATCCTTTGGCATTCCTCAATGTTGTAGGCCTTGATTTTCCGCATATGATAATCTTTTATTTCCTACAACATCAATATCTTCCCGAGATGATATGAGTTTTGAATATAACAATTTGAAATAACTTTGGGTCAATCTTGAATATGTAGATCATTGGAGATTGATAGCTTGAGTTGATAAGAATTGAAATAACTCTCTCAAGCACCCCAAACCTTCATATCATCTCCTACAAAGCTTGTCAAGTATATTTTGGTACCCATCTCTTGATGGATCCATCAAGGTTAGTCAACAAAGATCTAGGGACCCAAATGTCCTTTGTGTTAGCACTTGGTAAACTCATTACCTTTCTAGCACAAGTTGCAATTTTGGGTTGCCTAGTTACATGAGAAGTAATTGACAAGCTAGGAGTGGGAGATTTACCTATGGGACAATCCTTGCATTGATGTCCCTTCTTTCGGCATATGTAGCATAGGCGATCTTCAACTCTTGAAGATTTCTTCCTTCCTTGTTTCTTGCTTGCTACATGGTTAGTGAATATTTTCTTTTCTAACATAATGCCTTTTTGTTTTAAATGGGGACAAGATCTAAATAAGTGTCCCTTCTTGGAGCATTTAAAACAAAGTCTATCATCTTTGTTAATAATCAAGCCATTTTTAATATAGGGACATGATCTAATCAAGTGCCCCTTTTCAAAAAATTCACTACATCTCTTGTTTCTATTTGTAAGAAGTGTGACTTGATTATTACCTTGGATGTTACCTTTTATGGAGGTATGGTTGAGGCTTTTGGAAGAGGTATTAATTTTCTTCTTTTGTTTCCTCTTCTTGGTAATCCTCAAGTCCTTGACATTTTCTTCAAGGGATTTAGTGCATGCTTCGGTTGTTTCATTCTCAAGCTTCTTCACCATGTGGTCACGGTTATCTTGAGAAGGTTGAGCAACACATTTCCCTTTAAGTTGTGTCAAGCTCATCTTTAGCTTCTCATTCTCTTCTTTGAGCTTTTGATATGTATCATCTTTTGTTCCTGCAATTTCTAGCTCAAAAGAAGATTTGCTTGTCGACGGACAACAAGCATTAGCACATGGTAATATAGTATCTATAAGGTCGAAGACCCCGTGGTGAAGGAGTCCGCCGGTGCCCTCTATGACCGGATGTGGGGTCTGTATGGTGGTGATGTGGTCAGGGAGCGGGCCGAGGCTGCGAGAGCTCAGGTAACGTTGTCGTTCGCCCGGCGTTTGCTGGATGTGGACTGTGCGTGTGTTTGCTGATTTTTTGTATGTTTTGTTTTAGGCGGAGCGAGGCGAACGGGTGGACGATTTCGGAGCACTGAACGACGCCCTGCCTGACCCGGAGCCGGCCCCGGAGACCACGGAAGACGCACCAGGCGCCCCCACACCTGCTGCGACAGTTGAAGACCTGCCCCTGAAGGTGGCCGAAGGCGCTCCCGATGCCCTCGCAGCAGCTGCGCCGACCGTCGAAGATCCGGCGGCGGAGGCGGTGGAAACAATGGCGGAAGTGGCGGCGGAGACAACGGCGGAGGCACCCGCAGCGTCAGGGCCCTCGCAGGTGGCATAGTGGTTGTTTAGGGTTGAGGATTTTTGGATGTTGTACTGAATTTTGGTTGCTGCGCAGGTTCAAGATTTTGGGCCTGCGCACGCAACCACTGCTACTGAGTTTTTGGCGGCCTCGACCGCGGAAGGTGGTAATCAATATAGTGGGTCTGCATCTGAGTTTTTTGACTTTGCTGACTCTGGGAGCTCGGTTGAGTGGACTGAGGAGTCGTCGGAGGAGGATTTGGATTATTTTGCGGCCTTGGACGTGGCTGCGGCGGAAGCCTCGCCACACGCCGCGGACGCGTCGGACGTGCCAGGCCCTAGCGCCGGGCGACGTCGACGAAGGGCGGTTGCAAAACGTAGGGTTAGCGCGGAGGAGCGGGTTCTGCTTCGTGTGAGTGGGGCTGGTCGGCAGGAACTGTTGTCTCTGCCGACCGCCGAGAGTGTGGGTGAAGGGGAACTGCGAAGGCTTTTTGCGGGTGAGGAGCTTAGGATAATGTTATTTAATTATAGGGAGATGGGAATTATTCCTAAGGTTGAGCCGATGTAGAGTGTGGTGCCCTCGCCTGTGTATGTAGAGGCTTGTATGGTGGAATTGTGTGCCCTCGCGTGCATGTGTGTGAAGGCGTTTTGTACTAACTGATTCGTTCGGCTGCGCTGTGCTTGCTTGATTATAATTGGTCTTGGCGTGAATGGTTCGATGTTGTCGTTTCGGCCGTTGTTGTGCTAGTCCAGGTGTACCCTTAAGTGTCTTCTGCACTGATAGTCTTCGCGATAGACTCAGATTTTTTCTGCACCTGTTGTGCTAATCCGGCTGCACCCTTAGGCGACTTTTGCGCGGATAGTCTTCGCGATAGACTTAGATTTTTTTCGCACTTGTTGTGCTGATCCGGCTGCACCCTTAGGCGACTTTTGCACGGATAGTCTTCGCGATAGACTTAGATTTTTTTCCCGGCTGCACCCTTAGGCGGCTTTTGCACGGATAGTCTTCGCGATAGACTTAGATTTTTTTCGCACTTGTTGTGCTAATCCGGCTGCACCCTTAGGCGACTTTTGCACGGATAGTCTTCGCGATAGACTTAGATTTTTTTCGCACTTGTTGTGCTGATCCGGCTGCACCCTTAGGCGACTTTTGCACGGATAGTCTTCGCGATAGACTTAGATTTTTTTTCCCGGCTGCACCCTTAGGCGACTTTTGCACGGATAGTCTTCGCGATAGACTTAGATTTTTTTTCCCGGCTGCACCCTTAGGCGACTTTTGCACGGATAGTCTTCGCGATAGACTTAGATTTTTTCGCACTTGTTGTGCTAATCCGGCTGCACCCTTAGGCGACTTTTGCACGGATAGTCTTCGCGATAGACTTAGATTTTTTTCGCACTTGTTGTGCTAATCCGGCTGCACCCTTAGGCGACTTTTGCACGGATAGTCTTCACGATAGACTTAGATTTTTTTTCCCGGCTGCACCCTTAGGCGACTTTTGCACGGATAGTCTTCGCGATAGACTTAGATTTTTTTTTCCCGGCTGCACCCTTAGGCGACTTTTGCGCGGATTTGTCGCACGCGAGGGTAGCTAACGCTTAGCCTCGCGGTGACCTCGTGGTGGTCGAATGTCGAAGACCGTCATCGCGGTCTTTTTCGACGCATGTCTTTTTGCGGGGGATTTTTTACGCATATATTACATGGCTCCGCCTCGTTAAAAATCTCACCCCCCGGGAGGAAAAGAGTGCGGGCCGGTGCAAGAATGTTTTTGCGAGTTAAAAGGGCGAAGACAGCCCTGATAGTGACTGTCTGGCGCAGAGGAGCTTCTCTTCTTCATGCGAAGTAAGGTCTTCGCTGATAGTGACTGTCTGCTTGGGCGTGGCCTGATCGAGGGGGACAGTCCTGGTTCCATCCTGACTCTGCAACTGAGCCTTGTCGTGGTGTTTGTCAGTTGGGCTGGCGGGCGCAGGGACCTCGCACTGTGTGGTGAGACAGTGCACGTTCCTCTAACCCGGCACGAAGTCTCGCTCTATGTTGCGCGCTGTCTGCTGGTTACCGAAGACTGTAATTACGCCTAGCGGGCCTGGTATCTTCATGCACAAATACAGTCCGTGGATGGCAGCTTCAAACTTATTGATGGAGCCCCGGCCCAAGATGGCGTTGTATGGATATACCATATCCACAATGTCAAAAGTCACCTGCTCACTTCGGGCATTGGGTGCTACACCGAAGGAGAGGGGCAATTCTATTTTGCCGACGGGGAAGGTGCCCTTGCCGCCGAAGCCATACAACGGGTTATCCGAAGGCTTAAGCAGGCTGTGGTTGATGCCCATGCGATCGAAGGCGTGGAGGAAAATGATGTCTGCCTGGCTGCCGTTGTCAACGAGGACCTTGTGTAGGTCCCAGCCTGCCACGCTGCAATTGATGACCATGGCATCGCAGTGGGGGGCGCTGCGCAAGTCGACGTCCCGTGCGTCGAAGGTGAGCGGTACGTGGGACCACTTTGTCTGTACAACTGGGCCCGTGACGGCGACATGGTTTATGCTGCGGTAGTGGTCCCGCTTCTACCGCTTGGTGTCGAAGTCGGTGCTGGACCCCCCAGTTATCATATGAATGACTCCGCGATAAGGTTGATCGGCGAAGTCCTCCTGCTTTGGGGCGTGGGGGATGTTTTGTTGTTGCTGGTGTGGTGGTGGAGGCGGAGGATGTACGATTTGTACTTCCTGATGATGTTGGTAAGCGTGGTGCGGTGGATGCGGGGCGGGAGCGTGGAGATATGGTGGAGGGGGTGGCTGGTAGTTATGCGCGACAATTCTGGGGTTGTCGGCTGGCTGCGCCCTTGCCATTCTGTCTCTGGTGGCCTTCACTTCGGGGCAGTCTTTGGTTGGGTGGGCGCAGTCTTCGCCATGGAAAAGGCAGTAAAATCGGCGCGGTGGAGGGGGTGGCTGCGCACGCCCTCGGCCCCTGCCGCAAGTTCCACTTCCGCGGCCCTGGGGGGGATATTCCTGGCCGGCGGCCGGCTGCTGGTTGGCAATGTTGTGCACTTGCGGCTGACCGCGGCCATCTCGACCGGAGTCTGGTTGCGGAGTTCTTGTCCACGTGTGGCTGGACTGTGGAGCGTCTTTTGGCTTCCGCTGGGACTCAATCTTGCGCTGGTGGAGCTCCTCGGATCTGGCATACTTTTCAAACAGCTGGTACAGCTCTTGGAGGTTCTTCGGCGGATCTCTGATGCAGTGGATGTAAAAGACGCCAGCGCGAAGACCACTGATAGCATAGTGGATGGCAATCTGGTCATCGACTGAGGGTAGCTGTGACTTGAGTGTGAGGAATTTGCGGTAATATTCCCTCAGGGTCTCCCTCTCTAGCTGTTTGCAGAGCGAGAGCTCGGCCAGGGCGTCGGTGTCCGGGCGGTGCCCTTGGAAGTTGAGGAGGAACTTGTCCCGGAGACTTCTCCAGGAATCGATGGACAACGGAGGCAGCCTGGTGAACCAGGTGAGTGCGGGGCCCTCGAGGGCGATGATGAAGGACTTCGCCATTGTGGCGTCGTCCCCCCCGGACGATGCGACGGCGACCTGGTAACTCATTATGTATTGAGCCGGGTCGGTGCTGCCGTTGTACTTGGGGTAGGTCCCAGCCCGGAAGTTAGCTGGCCACGGCGTCACTTGCAGGTGAGGCGCCAGGGGACTTCGCTCATCGAGATAATTGACCCCTTGGAATGGCGCGGCATGCGGGAAAGTGAAGTCGCGCTGGGGTAAACGCGGGTCCTCCGGTTGCGCGCGGTGTTGCAGGGGTGGCTCATGCTGCAGGCCGGGGTGGCCTTCGCGCTGCATCAGCGCGATCTCCCGCTCGAGTTCCTGGGCCTTGTGCTCTTCGTCGCGTATCATCTGCCGCACTTTGGCGAGTGCGGACACACGCTGGCGCTTGGCCTCCAATATCTCCTTCTGCCTCTGGAGGTTGCGGTTCTTGAGGCGTAGAGCGCGCAGCTGTAGCTGTTCTTCTGCGGAGATGCCGAGGGCCTCACCGTCCTCGGCGAGGTCCGCGCCCTCCGGTGGTGCGAAGCCTGAGGGAGGTGCGAAGCCTGAGGGTTGTCCCTCAGGGTCGCAGGTGCGGAGGGTGTCGTCTTCAGTGGCCTCTTGGTGGGTGGATTGGGTGAGGGCGAGGGCCTTGCCCTTTCTTGCGGCGAGCAGTGCTGCCTTCGCAGCCTCGTCAGCCTTCGGGTTAGCTCTCTTGGGTGCCATCGCGGGTGGTTGTCCCATAGCACGAACGGTGGGCGCCAAATGTTGGAACTGTCTCTCGACAGCAAGGAGATCCAACACGGGTGAATGGTGATGGCAACAGGGCACTCGCGCGTGATGGCAAAAGCTCTGTTCCCCTAGCCTCTCACGGGCACTGTGCGGGGGTATTTATAGGTATCCGAGTGCACGACGCCTTGCATTAAGGACGCATGTGCCCTCAGGTACCTAGTTTATCCCCAGAATATTCCCATAAAGCGGGGTTACAAGCTGTAATTACAAGTACGCCTTTACAAATTAGGCCCGTAACACAAACGCGGCCACGCAGGGCCCGTTACAATGGGCCAGATCTCATGTGGGCCTCGGAGCTGACCGAGGCCGCGCCGTGGGGAGGCGTCGCCGCAGGCCTTCATCTGGTGCCGAATCGAGCGAAGGGTCTCCGTGTTGTCTCTGGTGCCGACAAGCGAAGGGTGTCCCTGCCTGCTTTGTCTGTCAGGGCAGGGGCTAAGCGGTGGAGACTTCGGGCGAAGGGTGGCGTTTCTGCCTTCGCTCCAACAAGGTTGTTAGGATTTTAAGTTTTCTATCACAACCTCATGAGCAATGTTTAATACGATATGATCATCTCTAAGATTTTCATGAGAGCATATGAGCATATCATATTTTTCTCGAAAAGCTAGATTTTCAATTTTTAGCTTTTCCACTTGGTCCTTAAGCAAGGTATTCCTATTTACTAATTGAGCGATACAATATAAAGCGTTATCTTGCTCAATTGAAATAGTTTCATACCTTTGGACCAAATCAACATGAGAGCACTTTAGCTCCTCATGTTCTTTAGTCAACTCGTCAAAGCATTGCATTTTCATGGAGAGAATACTTTCTAGCCTTTGACGAGCTTCGCTTTGCTCTCTTGCTCTTTCTAGAAGTTTGAGCATGACCGCCTTGTCTTCTTGGCTTAGGCGAGCGTAGAGTTGCATGAAGCTTCTTTCTTCCTCCTCATCCTCATTTGTGTTTCCGCTATCATTTTCATTAGCCACACAACATATGTGGGAATCAAAATGGGAAGACAAACCTCTTGGAGAGGTGGATTCATCGTTTGGTCTCCATCGTTTATTTTCTTCTTCTTCCTTGCAAGCGTTAGTATCACAAAGACCAAGGGAAGTAGAAGCACAAAATGAACTATCATGTTTGGACTCATCAAATTTGCTTTTAATTCTAGTCCAAATATCATGCACATCACAAATAGGTTTGTCATATTTTATTATGAAGGCATGATAATCTTCTTTGCTAAGGGATTTACTTAAGATGTCATAAGCTAGATAGTTTAAGCGTATACATCTTAAATCTTCTTCGGAGGCATTTTCCCTAGCATAGTTAGGAGGAATAATACTCTTGTCTAAAATTTGTTCTAATTGTGGATCTACCGTTCTAAAAGCATTTATCACCCTAGTAGACCAAGGATCATAATTAGAACAATCGGAACGTAATATCTCAAGAGTTACCTCCTTGTTCTCCTGGGTCTTCTTGTTCTTTTGGGATCTCCTACGAGCCATCACTTCGAGTTGTTAGACTCAAGATGAAGTGCCTAGCTCTGATACCAATTGAAAGCCGCCTAGAGGGGGGGTGAATAGGCGGAACCTGAAAATTAAAACTTTATCCCCCAACTAGATCCCTTGATTAGTGGTTAGAACAAGATATACAATTATCGGAGAATAAAAACTAAGTCCTTGCTTGAAAAGAGTATTGCTTTCAAATAATGCGGAATTGATAAGACAATACAACTAATAAGACTATGATAATAAAGCAAGAAGGCTTAAATGAGAAGAGCAATAAGTCAAGTTGTTTCTTGCGAAGTGTTGCTTCACTAAATGAGAATTTAACTTGAAGCAACACCAAATGATATTAACAAATAATAGCACAAGAAAACTTAGAGTAAGGGAAAGCAAACAAATCACAAGCAATAAACACAAATGACACGGGTGATTTGTTTTACCGAGGTTCGGCCCTCGAAGGCCTAGTCCCCGTTGAGGAGTCCACTAAGGACTGGTCTTTTTCAACCCTATCCCTCTCTCCACCAATCACACAAGGATCAGCGAGCTCTTCTTCTTCTCAAGGATCACTCTCGATCCCGCAAGGACCACCACACTCTTTGGTGTCTCTTGCTTGCTTTTACAAGCCTCCAAAACTTTGGAGGAAGTTCAATGGGAGTCAAAACTCCACGCACAAATGAACACAAAGATGTAGCACACACTATCTCTCAAGGAATCTCACAAGGCACTAGCGCTAAACTCAAGTGAGTAGCTCTCTCTTGCTTGCTTTCTCTTTTGTGACACTTGTGTTGGTTGTAGTGGTCTAAATCTTGTATATAGGATGGATCAATGAATATATGCGGTTGGGAGGGCTTGAGTATGTCAACTAGATGACTTGGAATGTTGCTTGGACTCCCACACCTTGAAGTGGCCGGTTGGGGTGGTATTTATAGCCACCAAACAAAATATGGCCGTTGGAGTAGTCTGCTGGTGATGGACGCACCGGACAGTCCGGTGCGCCACCGAACAGTGTCCGGTGAGCCGCCACGTCAGTCTGTTCGTCAGGGTTGGAGCTGATCAACCGTTGGAGGCTTTGTCCTCATGTGGCACCGGACAGTCCGGTGTCGCACCGGACAATCCGGTGCCCCTCTGACTTGCTGCTCTGACATCTGAAATCCACTGTTCACTTTGCAGAGTCGACCGTTGCGCGCAGGTAGCCATTGCTCCGCTGGTGCACCGGACAGTCCGGTGGCACACCGGACAGTCCGGTGAATTATAGTGGAGGTGCGCCTGGAAAACCCGAAGGTGAAGAGTTTGAAGTCGATCTTCTCTGGTGCACCGGACAGTCCGGTGCGCTAGACCAGGGAGCACTTCAGTTTCCTTTGCTCCTTTCTTCTTGAACCCTTTCTTGGTCTTTTCATTGACTTATTGTGAACCATTGGCACCTGTAGAACTTATAGACTAGAGCAAACTAGTTAGTCCAATTATTTGTGTTGGGCAATTCAACCACCAAAATCAATTAGGAAATAGGTGTAAGCCTAATTCCCTTTCACCAACCCCCTTAGGCCCTCCCCTAAACCAGGGAGTCCCTGATCATCCCACCCTTAAGGTGATGAGGGTGAATACCCTTCATCGCACGTTTCTTTTCACAAGGAATCTTATTTAAAGTAACATATTGACCTTTTTCCCAACCCACATCTCATATCCAAAAGACATATGTTAATGCGGGGTATCTCTCTGCTCACAATGCAAGTATCCCACCCTGAAAACCTGGCTTAGGTAGAGGTAGAAAGAATAGGTAATTTATGCATCAAGGGAACGATGGACTTGCCTTCATCGAAGCTTTCCTGGCACAAAAGCTCTACCTCCGGGAGATCGGGCTCTGGCCCTTCTTCCGGGGCTACGGGTTCTGGATCAACGGTCCCCGCTTCTTCAAGGCAAACAGGCAATAAAACAATACATCAATAGTGGTTTACAAATTTTAGTGTGTCATTTTCTAACATCATTATTACATGTGACCTTAGAAATCATTTTTGATAATTTTTGGTGCATAAAATATTGAGAAGTACTAATTAAAGGGGAATTGGCTGAAAAAGAAAAAGAAAAAGAAAAAGAAATTAAGCCTCTGGTGGGCCGTGGGGGGGGGGGAACTGGCCCAGCAGAGCGCAGAGCGCGCGCGGGCGCGAGTGCGCTGGCCCAGTTGTGGCCCAAGGCAGGAGACGGCGCGGGTGCACGAGGGTGACGGCGTCGCCGTGGGGCCCACACGCCAGAGAGAGCGGAAGGGGGAGAGAACGACGTCAGCGGTTGACGACGGGATGAACCGGCTGTCCGCGGGGGAGGACCCGGCCGCCGGTGGGCTCGGCGGCGATTCGCCACCGGTGACCCGGTTCTTGGGCAACAGGTAGGTGCCTTAGCACGAGGATGGGCTGGCAAACCTAGGGGCGGGCTCAATTTGGCTAGAGGGGGCCGGGAGGGGGCTGCCCACGGGGAGGTGGTGGAGCTCCACAGCGGGAGTCATTGCCGGTGAGCTTCGGGCGAGGACTGGGGTAGGGGAGTGGCGTTCCAAACTCGCGGTGGTGTGGCGAAGCTGATAGGCCTAGCTAATTTCTTGCTACGCAATCCAGAGGGGGAGGGGGAAGAGAGGGAAGGGCTCACCGGAGAGGGAGAAGACGGTTGCGCTTCGTGAATTGAGCTCGGGCGAGGGGGGGAGAGGGGTGGCTGAGGCCGGTGCGGGGAAGGTGCCCGGGGCGACCTTTTTATAGGCGCTCGAGGGAAGGGGAGCGGCGGAGCTCGGCGGGCGCCGGTGAGGTGCATAGCACCGGCATTAATGCCGCATAGCGTCGACGACGAGACCTCATGGCGGGGGAGGTGGTATCGGGCAAGGACGCGGTCAAGCGGCGAGGACGGGGCGGTGCCAAACTCCCCTATGCGGCGAGGGGATGGGCGATGGAGGGGACGGCGATGGAGGGGACGGCGGTGCATTGTACACGAGGAAGACGACGCAGCGGCTGACCGGTGGGGCCGGTCTGCCAGCGAGAGGGGGCGCGCGAGAGGGAGCGGCTGTCAGGTAGGGACGGCTCATCAGCGAAAGAGAGGGAGGGGAGTGGTGCGGCTACGCGCGCACGAGCGGGCCGGCAATTGGGCCGCAAGGGGGGGGGGGCAGCGGGGGCGCGAGGGGGGGGGGGGGGCGGCCGCGGCATGGGCCGGATTCGACGTAGCAGGGGGGAGTTTTCTCTTTTTCTTTTTATTTTCTAATTTCCATTTTTGTTTCTTTTCCTTTTGAACAATTTATTTAGTAGATAATCTAGGTGCTGGAAAATAAAAGCTAAGTGAGGTGCTCATATTCAAACAAAGTGTATGCATATGATGGGGAAAATCTAAGAGAGTTTTGGAATAGGTAATAAGAAAAAAAATAAGGGGGGGGTTAGGTTAGGGTTTCAAACCTGGGTTAGAATTTTGGGATGTTACACCGAGTGAGCTTCTCTTCTCAATCAATTGGGACACTAAGTCCCCACAAGGACCACCACACAATTGGTGTCTCTTGCTTTGATTACAAAGAACTTGGGAACAAGAAATGGGGAAGAAGAAAAGCGATCCAAGTGCAAGAGCTCAAAAGAACACGACAAAACTCTCTCTTCTAGTCACTATTGCTTTGAGTGGAATTGAGACTTGGAGAGATTTTGATTCACTCTATTTGTGTCTTGTATTGAATGCACTAGCTCTTGTATTGAATGTGTTGGCTAAAAACTTAGATGCCTTGAAGTGTTGTGGTTGGGGGGGTATTTATAGCTCCAACCACCAAAGTGGCCGTTGGGGAAAGCTGCTGTCGAAGGGCGCACCGGATAGTCCGGTGCGCCACCGTACACTGTCGAATGCGCCAGCCACATCACCCAACCGTTAGGGTTCGACCATTGGAGCTTTTGACATGTGGGCCACCGGACAGCCACTGTTCACTGTCCGGTGCGCCATCTGACACCTGCTCTGACTCTACGCGCGCAGCCGCGCACTGTTCACTGTTCCTGTAGCTGTTGCAGACAACCGTTGGCGCAGGTAGCCGTTACTCCGCATGGCACACCGGACAGTCCGGTGCTACACCGGATAGTCCAGTGAATTATAGCGGAGTGGCTCCCAGAATTCCCGAAGGTGGCAAGTTCAAAGTTGATCTCACTGGTGCACCGGACACTGTCCGGTGGTGCACCAGACACTGTTCGGTGGCACACCGGACAGTCCGGTGCGCCAGACCAGGGCAGCCTTCGGTTGTCTTTTGCTCTTTTTATTTGAACCCTTTCTTGGACTTTTTATTGGTTTGTGTTGAACCTTTGGCACCTGTAGAACTTATAGTCTAGAGCAAACTAGTTAGTCCAATAATTTGTGTTAGGCAGTTCAACCACCAAAATCATTTAGAAAAAGGTGTGAGCCTATTTCCCTTTCAGATATCAATACTTTTTTTTGCCTCTGATAGGCAATGACCAGTTATCCCAGACTAATCTTTTAAAATCCGATCTAAGTCTCCAGCACAATTCATACCTAAAATCTCTCTTCAAGGGGGGCGAGCAGTCAGTTCTGAGACATAAGGGCACATGATCAGAGAAGGTTCTACTAAGTCCAGAAACACTAACATTATTATAATGCAGATCCCAATCCGGACTAACAAGAAATGTCACACCCGGATTTTAGGGGTCCAAAACCCGGGCGCGAACATAATCACCAGGTGTGCTGGGACCAAGTCTCACACATATGATGAATCATGGCACAGGATCGAATGTCACATCTTTATATATAACAGGAGTTATATACAAAATAAATAATTACATTATAAGGAGACAACGGTCCAGCAACCCAAAGTTGACTGGGAGACGACGGCCTAGACCTCTCGCGAACACATCGCAGCATCCTCCATGCGCCTCATCCTGTGGTACCTGTTCTTGACCTGTGGGGGGGGTGTGAGACAGCAAGAGTGAGCTCACATACGTTCATCGCTCAACAAGTTGTGGGGAATAATGTGCATGAACTCGCCAAAGGTGGGAGCTCACGTGAAGTGTAAGGCTTACCAAAGAAGATGGTTAGAGCTGAGCATTGCTTTTAAAGTTGGTCAAAATTTTATTAGCAGTTACTAAGTATAAGTAAATACCAACCCAGTTAAGTAGTAGAACAAAAGTAACAACTTCACCTGCGATGCAATGCATATGACAAATTGAGTTTAAGTTCCATAATTTAATCATGTGAGGGTCCGAGCTGCTCATGACCGTGAGCACGACTAGTATACCAGTTTTACACTCTGCAGAGGTTGCGCATCTTTACCCATAAGTCATGTTACCCATCTGCCAAGGGATCGCGACTTCCCATACACCTCTACCGAGGAGGCGAGGCAGGGTAACACTACGAGGCCTTTACAAAGTTCCACTAGCTTCAGAAAACCCGCTACAGTTTATAGGAAGCTCCAATGCAGGAATCCCTTGCAGGACCGCCATCGCAGCAAAATCCTCCCGAGGGCCTCCCTACACTGACCACTCCCCTACTGCCCTTGCCCCTTTCGAGTAAGGTAGTCTTCCACTAGCTTTCCTAATTAATCAGCCAAGGGGTCCCATTCCTCCCTTGTGGTAGCACTGTTCTCCCGGGTGGTCGCTCCATGTTCCAATTAACATAATGATCTTATCATGAACAGTAATAATAAACAGATAATAAAAATATGATCATGAATAATGTATCTTCATACCCAAAACCACATAAAGCACTAGCAAGTACTACCCAGAAATTTAGTGGTGAACAAGGTATAAAGATAATCAAACTAGGGTAACCTGTTGGGTCCCATCAAATTAACCTATGCAGATCATTATGATTAATTAGAACATGAGTGGGTAAAAGAAGTGATCAAGGGCACAACTTGCCTGGGACTAGAGATTCCAGGTACCAGGATGATCTTCAGATTCTCGTGACCTCACTGCTATTCGTAGTAATACAAACAAACATGGGATAGGCAAAATTAACATTACACCAAACATATATGCAAAATACATATTAATAATCTACATATTTAAATAAGATCACAGGAACAGGAATTATTAATTTTGGAGTTATAGATTTTAAGCTATGGATTTGTAAAGATTCTATGTGCTTGGTACAAGATTAATTAGGATATCAATTTTAATATGGCTTTCATGTCAAAACAGTGATACAAAATGATAAACAATAATATTACAAAATTATAGAAACTAGAATGGGTTAATTCAGAGTTAGAATGAATTAAATATGAATTAAACAAGTTTATGAATTTATTTTTTTACTAAAAATCGATTTCCCTAATTATTTCTCTATTTTCATCTCCCTCTGAACTGCGCGCCAATTTCTGGAAAGTGCAGGGGCTATCTCGCAAGTTTTCCTAGACTCAGTGAACACCTAGAGAAGACTGCGGGTTAATTATTTAATTTCTTAGGGTCTCTTTTGAAATAAGGCTGGCCGAAGGGGTATCGACAACTGTGGGCTGTTGGATCATCATCGGACGGCTGCAAATAGATTGAAGTATTTACTGAACCGGTATGCTTTTGTGATCCTAGGATCTGAGATCTACGGCTCCGATTGATTACCCCAAATCAGAACACTACTTCTAATCCCACTCGTACGCTCCACATCCAAAGGCTCTCGCGTCTTCTTCTCTCCCACGCTGTTGCCCTCCATCTGAACGCACATGCAAAACTCTGGCAACAGCAAGCGGCACGACACCGTCGGCGTGGATGAGGGGGGCTCTCACCGTTGATGGAGGCAGGGCTGGCCGACGATGAAGCGCGGGTCACAGTGCTGCGCAGGCCCTGGCGTAGATGAAGTTCTTCGGCTGCGGCACGGTGCTTTGTCCATGGCGATGGAACCCTTCTTCTTCCGACACTGTAGCGATGGCGATGCTGCACACAACGCGATGCGGACCGGCAACGACGCCCAACTCCAGCGACTGGTTATGCCCATCGCGGACCAAGCCCCCGAGTAGTTGGCCCACCCGACCACCACAGTGTAGAAGCAATCGACGGCGATTGACGCCGGTTGTTCAAGTCGCAGCTGGGTGGAAGACAGGAGCCCAACATACGGTTTTATAGCCCAGGCGGCGAAGGACTTCCGTCCAGGAGGTGCCGAGCACTATGAACGGACTCCACGTATAGCGGGCGAGTCCAGTGCGGTTCTGTTATGGGGATGCTTAGCTTGCGCGATTTGGTGGTTACGGAAGATTCTGAAGAATCACGAATGTATCTGAGTTTGTTGTTTCTTTTTACAAATTCTATTTCTCACGGACGCAGACTCCGTTGACAAGATGATTCTGTTCAGCTTGGCCTACAGAACAACTATTGGAAGCGAGCTCGTGCACTACGTGAGGGATTTGCATGATGATGTAACGCGTGATGTCATGCGCGGCAAGGGGAATAAAAAATACAAAATAGGGATGTGGGCTGGCTGGGGGTGGGCTGCAACGCAAGTGAATCTTCCCCTTTTATTTTTTTTTCTTATCTTCTTTCCTATTTTCAGTTTTCAAATTCAATTTCAAGTGAGGTTTTGAAATCCAGACCCTATTTGAATGCACAAACAAACACCAATATGAAATGCATTATTTCACATTTATTTACTCCTCATTTACTTTGCTCATATAAGTATTTGTATGCATGAAATTTAATAAGCATGGAATTCACATAGTTATATATACTCAACAGAAGTAATTTATATAGAATGACTCACTATCCTATTTATTATAGTTTTTATATAGCCAACATTTTATATACTATTTATTAAATTTTAGGGAAGAAAGTCTCAATTCATAACTTTGTTATAATACGTTTGAGATTTTAAATCTTTAGGGAATTTTCTTAACTCACCAAGATACGATTTTTGGAGTGTTACAAGAAACCTGTTCAACTTCTCAAAAGTAGGGGGATCTCTGTTGTTAGACCAAGTATAAAGCCTATCATTCAGATCAAGCTCGATCAAGTTATGAAAGTCAATGATAGAGTTAAATAAAGAACTCCATTTATTTGTTCCTCCAGGTTTATTCTTGTCTGTCTCTTTCCATAAAATATTAAAATCACCACCAACCAACATTGGGTGAATGCACTTGAAACAGAAGGAAGACAATTCACTAAGAAATTTCTGTTTCTGATCATTTTGAGCAGCACCATAAACATTGATGAAATTCCAAATAAAGTCGTTTTCTTTATGAACCACAAGAATTCTGATCATGAAATCTCCCATTTCTTTTTCTCTCACATCAAAAGTATCTGCATCAAACCCCACAAGGAGGCCCCCAGATCTCCCATTTGGGGGAGACCAAAACCAGGCAAAGTTTCTATTGCCACTAATAGAGTTCAGCCAAGAATCCTCAAAGTTTTTTTATTGGTTTCTTGGAGTCCAATAAAATCAATTTTATCTTTCCTTATGATATCCTTCAGGAATTCGATTTTCACATCCTTACCCAGACCCTGACAATTCCATATTAGACCAATCATTCTAAAATGTTGAGGGTGAGCTCAGAATGCATACCCCTCCTTTTATTAGGTATATACCTAAGCTTAGGAGGAGAGTTATTTTTTTCTTCTTTTTGACAGATTTTTTTTTGTGATGAATTTTACGGCCTTTTCTTAAGACCATCACATTTTCTAGATCAGTCATTTCATTGTCCTTTTCCTCATTATGGATTATCTTATCCACATCAGAGTTAGGATCTACCAGATGGCTTGGATCAAGAGAACTCTTGACAGATTGCACTGCAAGATTTTTTCTGGATAGCTCTAAAGATTTTATCTATTATTAATTTACCACAGATTCATTAAAAGAACCTAATTCTATTCCCAAATTCAAAGCAACATCCATAAGAACAGAATTATTAGAATTGAGAATAGAAAAAGGGTTTGAAGACATACCCTTATTGATGAATTCATCCTTAGCCATAGCTCTCGCCGTAGCCTTATCAGCAATCTTCATCTCGTCATTTGATTCCAGCCTGCTGCTCCTTCTGATCCCTTCAACATGATCCACTTCCATATTCACACCTTTCTTTTCCCCAATATCTTTGGAAGCACCTTCAGTTTGTAGTTCAACTAGATTCATGTTTTCTTTCTCTTGAAGGGGGATAAAACTAAATCTTCATCTTTAGCAAATTCCTCCAGATCTTGAGAACACAATAGATCATCTTTGCTTTCATTAAAGTCATCCTCATCATTAACAAGATTATCATCGTACCCTTTATCATCATCAATAGTTTTCACATCATCTACACACTCTGTCATCTCAGAATGACGCCTAGAATCTTTACCTTGAGACAGAGGAACATCAATGTTTACAGGCCTCAAATCATCCATCACAGATTTTTCACCTACATTTCTAGCTTTTTTCCAGATTTTTCAAAGGGAGGATCACTGAAACCCTGTCTATCAACAGAAGCTCTCTTACCAAGATTTATAGAATCATCATTCCATCCCTCATCAGTAATATTATCAATTTTAAGATATATGTCATATAAGAAGGGTTTGACACCAACCTCAATAATTGGGGGATCATTGCAACACTTTTAACATGCACTTTGAACCTCACAATGTCCTTAGTGTCTAAGGATAAAATGTCAACTTCTTCCACAACACCAATTGTGAAGCCCGGCTCACAAATAACTTGATAATTCTGAAGTTCTTCAGGAACATTTTCCGCAACAATCCACACAGAATGCAATTTGGACTTAGGTTTAGCCTACGAGCTCTAAGAGGACACAAAAATTTTTGCCCAGACATTTTCATTTTCAGCTCAGGGAAGTTAATCATTTCATCAAGTCTTTCTTAGGAGGGAAACTGCATCAAGAAACCAGAGTGACACTTGGTAGCTTTCCAAGTTCTACCCCAAGGAAAATGGAAACCAAAATATTTTTCAAGATCTTCAGCTGAGATCAAACCCTCTACCACCTTCACCAACCCGATGAAGCTTCTCTTAGGGTTTTTTGACAAGGGTTTGGCAAAATGAGACGAATAAAACCCTAACCCATCCACCGCCATACCAACAATAGGCATACAAGGTTTGTTTTGCTTTGCTTTGGAAGAACACATCTAGCAGTCATATGCGTTTCTTTACGACAAATGTCGCACCACAAAGATTTGAAGAAGTCTCTGGCATGATGTCCATCCGCGCCACACTTTTGATAGAAAAAACGACGAACAATTTCATTCTTTTTTTCAAAACAGGCGGGGGGGACTTGAGAATACCTGATTGACTGCCATCACCAGAAGAAGATGTCATTATATCTTCCTTGTTCTCTGCTTTTCTAGGAGCCGATTTCAATCTCCAGCTGAGATTCTGATTCTTTTCCCACGTCTGAGAGCCTTGCGGGACCTCCTTCTGCCCCAACGATCCCAGCTAGTGTTCCTGCCCTTCGGATCCATCCGCGACATAGCAAAAGTGTGACCCGGGAGGGGCCACTCTTCTTCGACCACGGGAGGACGAATCGGGACGCAAACCAACCTCCTCTAAAGCTGGAACGCACCGTGAACGGAAGAGACCAGAGATGGGAGAGGAACGACGTGAAATGTGGGAAAGAATGAGCACCAATGAAATCTGAAGGAAACCCTTGAACCGTACCTCTTTTCTCCCCCGATCCGCACGGCGGCGAGTCACGATAGCCGCTATGGGCCGAGCCAGACGAGGCTACCCCCGAGGACCAGCCGATCCAACTTGCGTGCGAAGGAGAGGCGACTCTAGCCTCGTGACACGCGAGGGGATGCGGCCCATGGATATCAGACGCAAAAACACAGGTCGACGGAGCACAGGAGGAAGATGACAAAGGGATACCTAGCCGCCTCACCTTTTTTTTCCTACGACCCATCTGTTTGGGAATTCAGGCCCGCAATCACGAGACCAAGAAAATGCTAGCATTATAAATCTCTATATATACTAATAATTTTCTTCTCTTTATTTTATCTTAACTATTTTATACCGTATTAAATAAAGACTTATATAGAGTTACATAGATCAAGCCCCGGGCCACGGCCCAGGTGGCCTGGGGTGTAGATTCGCCCCTAGATGGCGGGGTGGGTCTTTATATAACGAAAAGGCTTGCGAGGCGGTTGCGGGACAAGTTGGAGCACACAAAATGTTTTATGGGAGAAGATGGGCGAGGTGGTTATGGTTACGTCCGAGTTAGATGCATACACGAGAAATATGTGACATGGTTTGGCGAGGCGAAACTGACACACGAGCTCGAGCTAGTGGGATATGTAGTGGCGATAAGCGCGTGTGGCCAGTGAGCAAGGGATGTGCGGTGCCCAGATGGCGCGACAAAGGCACATCGAGCGCACGAGGACGGATCGAACAGGCGCAAGTCAAGTTTGTGTAGGATCTAGGACACCGGCTAGAGTGGGGGGTGAATAGACGGTTTTGACTAGAATAAAAAGACTAGGAAAAATTTAATCAATAAAACAAGAGGAATAAATTTTCTAGTGACAACAAGTAAACAGTGTATGAGAATCAACTACGGTGATTGAATACTTGAGGAACAATATGCAAAATACTAATCACTTGTAAGGCAATAAGTAATGCAAGAAAGTAAAGACACCGAGTTTTATCCCGTGGTATCGGTGATTTGCCGATCACCCCTAATCCACGTTGAGGTGGACTTCAAGCTCTCACTTGCTCCTCTATCAAGACATGGCTTGATCTTTGAGCCAAGTGGACAAGAAATCACTCAATACCTCGATTCCACTAATGTCACCTTTGCCGCTCCGGCGAGGTAAGTGCGAACCCCTCACAATCAACACCGCGGCTTCTCCACAATCTTCTTGGAGAGCTCGACGGAGACAATCACCCGAGCCGTTTAGGAGGCGGCAACCTCCAAGAGTAACAAGTCGATGATGCTTGCTCGGTGTACCACCTAGTGCCTCAAGAATCACCGAAGGATGCAAATGCACTAGGAACCCTCAATCTCTCACTAGAATGCAATCTCAAGCAAAGAATGTGAGAGAGTGAGTTGGAGGATCACAAATAAGCTCAATGTGTGCAAGGAATGGCCAAGAGGGCTCTCTCACACGAGCTACCCTTCTATTTATAGTCCCCCATTAAAATCCAACCGTTATGTGCAAAAAGCACCAGTTCTGCGCACACGCGGACGGTCCGCGCCCTAGGGCCGGACGGTCCGCCGTACATATAACGGCTATAATTCCCGTTCGAAAACTGTCAGAGCTGTCTGAAAAAGTGGATCCGGACAGTCCGCCCTCCAAGGTCGGACCGTCCGTGACCTGGCAGCTTGAGGCACCCGAACCTCTGACCAAGAATAGTTAACACGGGCGGACCGTCCGCCTATAAGGCCGGACGGTCCGCGATCTGAGACAGTACTGTCCGGACTTGTCCCCCGGACAGTCCGTAGTACAAATCTACAAAATCACACAGTCCCTGTCCAAAACATGTTTGACACTTGCGGACTGTCCGCCCAACACAACCGGACGGTCCGCGCTATAATTCAGGGACTGGCCCGAAACCAGCCTTCTCTGGTCATGACTGTGGACGGTCCGGCCCTAAGGCCCGGACGGTCTGCAGTGCAATGGAACAAAGTGGCTTCCGAAGTGGTCAGACTTCGGACCCCTCTGGTGGATCGCGGACGGTCCGCCCTCAAGGCCCAGACGTTCCGCGCATCCAAGACTTTGCAATTTTTCAAACTCGCTTTTCAAAGAACTTTTAACTCAAGAAATTTGAAGCGATGTTAGTCCTCATGCAAATGCAACGACTTGATGCTGTATGAGGCACTAATCTTTACACAGATCAAAGTCATTGACCCCTCTTAATAGAACGGCTATCTAGCCTACTAATCCGGTCAGGTATCTTCTCTAAACTCCTCAAGACCGGCAAAAACGAAACCTATATTATACCTTTGCCTTTATTTGATCCATAACCAATGCTTATGATTCTCCAACATTTCTTGTTCTATGTGGTCCAACCCTGCATTCTTATTTCTCGAAGAATCGTTAGCCCACAAGTAGTTGTCATTAATTACCAAAACATCACCAAAGGGGCCTAGATGATTCACAATCTCCCCCTTTTTGGTAATTGATGACAACACTACAAAATATATTAAAGAGAAGTTTAGTTTTTCCAAATCTCCCTCATACCTAAGGTATAATATAGATTTTGGAGATGAGTTTCATAGGACTTATCTTGATTTGAAGTTCTGTCCGAGAGATAGATAAATCCCAATAAAAACTCAGTATGTAAGAAAGGCTCCCCCTAAGTGTGTGCAGGATTATTTGAAGTTGAAGATATAACACACATAATATATCGGAGTTTGATGGAGACTTTCCTACAATCATGGTTATCGAGGCATACAAGAGATGATACGTAGAGTAAGCGCAGCAATTATAATCACTCCTCGATTAACCACACACAGAGTAATTTGAACTAAAACATAGTTCAACCCACAGAATATTACAGATAATTGTCCATAGACATACGACATAGAGTTAACAGTTCAAGCCAGTTCCAAATGCATAAGACATAAACTAATGCATGCGACATAAAAAGGTAAATATGCATATGCACGGTCTTAATGTCCACATAGACCAACAACTCCCCCTGAAAGTGACACCTGACAACTTCTCTTCTCATCACTTCTCTCCCCCTTTGGCATCAATTGCCACAAAGGATAGGCCTCACTGATCACTGGGCGGAGGATGCATGTTGTAGTAGTGAGTGCTGAATGTGTCAAAAAGAGAGGAGAATTGGCCAAAATCTTGCTGGAGTTGCTGCTGCCTCTGACTGATATCATGCATGCTGTCATTTGTAGAAAGATTGTCAAATTGGCTGGAGAGAGCGCCCATGTTATCTTGAAAACTCTGCTACATATTATTCAGCCTGGTCATGATAGGATCAGTGACATTAGTGTGAATGTGATCACGAAACTCAGAAAACTCAGAGTTGAGCGCATCCCAGTTACTGTCAAAGCGAGACTGCATGTCATCTAGGCGGTGATCCATATGTGTCATCATGCCCTCAAAGCGAGTATCAATATGGGTCCAAGCCCCTGCTGTATATTGTGAAAATATGGATCAAAGTAGCCTGGACCAGGCTGCCAATACTGCTGAGGCTGAGGAGGAGGTGGAGGAGGAGGCATCTGCTCGGCCTCAACATCAGGATCTGCTCTTGCATCATAGCCAGGGTCTTCCTCAATATCTAGGAAGGGAGTGAGTGGCCTGGTGAGAAACCCTATCTCATTCTTAAAGGGTCTGAACGGTGTGTGAACAACCTCGCAAGGCCCCTCAAATCTTGTCTTAGCTTTGATGAGAGCCATAATATAAGGAGCATATGCTAAATTTTGGTTCTTGTCCATCTTCAAATCATTGAGCTGTCTCATCATGAATAGAACAACATTCATTACCTCACCGTTCATGATGTGATGGATAATGTTCCAGAATTTGTCCCGCATTTTGCTCTTATCCCCACTCTTGGGAAGAATAGTGACTCTGGCAATCTTGTTGATCACAGCAGGATGATGTCTAAGTCCTGTTGTCTCTCCAAACCTCCTGGGTATGCCCAGCCTTGCTGGCTCATAGAATTGCACAAAGTCCTCAAAATTATCCTCAGTGTAGAGATCCAGTCCAGCAGAAATGGTGCCATAATCCAGACTGTTGGCAGTGGCAAAGTCAGCAAAAAGAGGCAGAATAGCGCTTAAATCCAGTCATCCAAGTGATGGATTCTTCTTCTATATCAATCTCTGAGGTGGCCAGGAATTGCTTGACAGCCATTTCACTGAAGTCTGTTCGTTGCCCCATAAACTGATACAGTCCACATGTCTCAAACTTAGGGATCAGACTCTCCATGACTGATTGTCCTAGCATGAAGGAGCAATCAATCACCTGATGTTTATGAAAATTTGTATCCACCAAGGTGCCCCAAAAAACATCAAACTGCAGCTGAGTGTGGAAAAATTGAACATTGGTGTTAGATGGCAGAGTGTATTGGTTCACAGTCTGCCTTGAGCAGTACTCAGCCATAGAAAACCTCCGCTTTGGATATGTCCATCCTGTGATGTCAATGGGATAATCGGGATGGACATGAGGAAAGTCTTCAGTATCCATAGATTCAGTGCCCCCAGCTGAGGATTGGGCCTCTGAATCAGTGGTTGGTGTATAGTCAGCATCATCTCCACGAGGGCGCTTTGATTTAAAGCGACCTGCAAGTTTCTTGCGAAGACCACCCAAACCACTGCAATAATGTGACAGACATCCATAGATGAATAGTTGATACCAATCACCATAATAAAAAGGAATAGAACTGCATTGTTCTGCCAGGGTCCGGACGGTCCACGCCAGGGGGCCGGACTATCCGCGCTAGAGGCCCGGACGGTCCGCGCCCACCAGGCGGACGGTCCGCGACCGACCAGGGGCGACTCTCCAGAACCCTAGCCGCCACAAACGTTGAATTGATGATTTTGCAGAGAATATCCATCCAAACGAGTTCAAAATTTTGCACAACACTCACAGTGAGTAGAACTAACAATCCCACCAATTAGATTTGTAAAACTACTGCTCAATTCTAGATCAGAGAGGAAATCCAAACAATCTCAAAATTGAAGAGATTCGATGAAATCCATAAGATTATGAAATACCGTGATGAAGACATGTTGCTTGAACGTTTCCACTAGCTATCGGACTGTCCGTGCGCAACGCCACTTCTCCGTCCACGCGCAATCGACAAAGGGGACTATTTGGTGAGTGGAGAGTAAGAAAGAAAGGGGCAAAGAGCACAAATGACAAGTCTGCGACCTCTGCCCGACTTTACTTCCTATCATGGACGGTACGCGCAGGGGCGGCGGACGGTCCATGGCCAGATGAGTTCAAACGGTCTGCATTGCTGATCGGACTGTCGTTCCTGATGCTGCGGACGGTCCACGGTCCATGGGCGGACGGTTCGCGGCCTGATACTCAGATTTTCAATGTCTGTCCACTTTCTGATTTTGAATTGCAAATCCGAATTGGTGCTCATATATGGACATTTCGACCAATCCAAGGGTTAGTATGCATGCATATACATATTATGTAATTGAGTAATGCAAATTTTTGTATTAAACTATCTAGATCAATTTAGAATGAAAAATGCATCAAAAATACAAAATAGATAGCATAGAGAGCATATTTAGAACCGAAATGCAACACTACACATGCGTGATTAACTTCAAGCCACATTTGAGAGATCGATCACATTCATTTCACTTCTTAGAGAACAAAATCTTGTTTCATCCAAAGGCTTTGTAAAAATGTCTGCTAATTGATCATCCGTGCCAATGGAGTAAATAGAGATATCTCCCTTTCCAACATGATCCCTTAAAAAGTGATGTCGTATATCAATATGCTTAGTTCTTGAGTGTTGGACCAGATTGGTAGCCAATTTTACCGCACTCTCATTATCACACATGAGAGGCACATTCTTGAAAATAATCCCATAATCCAATAAAGTTTGTTTCATCCATAATAGTTGAGCACAACAATTTCCAGTCGATATATATTCCGCTTCGGCGGTAGAGAGAGCAACCGAATTTTGTTTTTTAGAAGACCATGAAACAAGAGATCTACCAAGAAATTGACAACAACCGGAGGTGCTTTTTCTATCAACTTTGCACCCCGCATAGTCCGAATCCGAATATCCAATTAATTCAAATTGAGCACCTTTGGGATACCATAGACCAATATTGGGAGTATACTTCAAATATCTTAGAATTCTTTTAGCGGCCTTCAAGTGAATCTCTCTAGGTGAAGCTTGAAATCGAGCACACATGCATACACTAAACATAACATCGGGCCTAGATGCGGTAATATAAAGCAAACTACCAATTATTGAACGATAAAGTTTTTGATCAACCATAGTACCTCCTTCATCTAAGTCTAGATGACCATTTGTTGCCATTGGAGTCTTGATAGGCTTTGCATTTTCTAAGCCAAACTTCTTGAGCATGTCCTTCAAATATTTTGATTGACTTATAAAAATTCCATCTTTCAATTGCTTGATTTGAAGGCCAAGGAAGAAGCTCAATTCTCCTATCATAGACATTTTCAAATTCTTTTGACATCATTTTTCCGAATTCCTCACAAAATAATTCATTAGTAGATCCAAAAATAATATCATCAACATAGATTTGACAAACAAATAAGTCTTTGCCAAATCTTTTAGTGAATAGAGTAGTGTCAACCTTCCCAATTTTGAAGTCTTTGGAAAGCAAGAAATCCCTAAGCCTTTCATACAAGCGCGTGGAGCTTGCTTAAGCCCATAGAGAGCTTTAGAAAGCTTGAACACATGGTTAGGTCTTTTGGGGTCCTCAAAACCGGGAGGTTGTTCAACATACACTAGCTCACTAATCTTACCATTTAGAAAAGCACTCTTTACATCCATTTGGTAGAGCTTGATATTATGTGCACAAGCATAAGCGAGAAGAATCCGGATTGCTTCTAATCTTGCCACGGGAGAAAATGTCTCCCCAAAATCCAATCCCTCAATTTGAGTATATCCTTGTGCAACTAATCTTGCCTTGCTTCTTACTACCACACCATCTTCATTGTGCTTGTTGCGAAACACCCATTTTGTACCAATAACATTGTGGTTCTTTGGTCTCTCAACAAGCTCCCAAACTTCATTTCGAGCGAAGTTATTTAATTCTTCATGCATTGCATTCACCCAATCAACATCAAGTAGAGCTTCATCTACACGGTTAGGTTCCATACAAGATACGAAAGAGAAATGTTCACAAAATGAAGCTATGCGAGAGCGAGTTTGAACACCCTTACTAATATCACCCACAATTTGATCAACTGGGTGATCCTTCACAATGGAATGATGAATTCTTGATACCATTTGATAATTGCTAGTTGAAGCATTAGGAGGAACTGAATGTCTTGAAGTACCTTGATCATGAGTATCCATAGTTTCATCATGTTGTTGGCTTTGGTGATCTTCCTCATTTAGAGTTGAGGATGAAGGAATGACAACCGCACTATTTTCATCATCATCTTCCTTTGGCTTTATTTCACCAATGGCCATTGTTTTCATTGCATTTATCAATTGAGTTCCACCAACATCATCAAGATTATCACTCTCATCTTGAGACCCATTTGTTTCATCGAATTCAACATCATATGCTTCATCAATAATACCATGAATTTTGTTGAAGACTCTATAAGCTTTACTATTTGATGAATATCCAAGAAGAAAACCCTCATCACATTTCTTCTCAAATTTAGAAACCCGACTTCCCTTTCTTAAAATATAAAATTTGCAACCGAATACCCTAAATATGAGATATTTGGCTTTCTACCAATGAGCAATTCATATGGAGTTTTCTTCTGTAACACCCTGAATTTGGGGGTATAAAATTTCTTTGCTCATATTCACAAATTCAGGTGTTACTTCTCTTTTCACACCTTTCCCAATCCTCTCTTTCTCTTTTCTATAGAAGAAAAGGGGCTATTTACTTTGTGTAATTAAAGTTTATTAGACTAAAACTCCAAGGGGTATGAAATGTTGCATCATGTCAAACCCTAAATTCTACTTTTGTTTGGTGCATAATTCTTAGAAATGTTAATTTGAATTTGTGGCTTATTTGGATTTGAATCAAATAGAGTAAATAAAAAGAAAAAGGGAAAACAAATGCCAGAATAAAAGAAAAAGGGAAAGAAGCCCAACCCTGCCGCCCCCTCGGCCTTTCGGCCCAGCCGGCCCAACCCCGCGCGCGCGCCTCTCCCCCCCCCCCCCGCTCTCTCTGCCCTGGCGGGCCCGCCCGTCAGCGCGGCCGCCGTCTCCGCGCCCGCCTCCCTCTCTCTCTGCTCGCGGGCCCGGCCTGTCAGCCCCGTCTTCCCCGCGTAACCGCCGCCCGCGCTGCGCGTTGCCGCGGTCTCCGCGCCCACGTCGCGCGTGGAGCTCGCAACCGCCCCGCCCCCGGCCACTTGAGCCCAGGACCCCACTCGCCCTCTCCCCCTCCCTCATTTGCGCACCTGCAGGCCTCTCTCTCACCTCCCCCTCGCTGCGCGCACGCCAAAGCGCCGCCGCCATTAAACCGCCGCCGTCCCGAGCTCGTTCCTCCGTCGCCGTTGGAGCCCCGCCGTGCCCTCTGCCACGGTGAGCTTCGCCCCGACGTCCGCAACCCGGGACGCGCTCCAATTTCCCCTTCCCCTCCCTATTTCCCTCTGCCCGCGCTCACCCGCCGTCCTCCGTGCAGCCGCGGAGGTCCGCCACCGCCGACCCGGGCCGTCGTCGCGCCATTGCCGCCACCGAGGAGTCCCCGGAGTCCGTCTAGAGGTAAGGAACCTCCCCTGCCCTCTCCCTTCCTCTCTATGGCTCTCTACTGCGCTTAATTGCTCGCCGGAGTCCCATAGCGCCGCCGCCGAGCCGCTTCGCCGTGGACCGCCCCCCTCCGGTGCCCCTGCCCCGACCTAGCCCCCACCGGACGATTCCCCGCGCCCTCCCCAACCTTCCCGGCCGCTCGGGTCACCCCAAAGACCCGCAGAGCGCCCGCGCCCCTCGTCTCCGGCGAGTCCTCCGCCGCGGAGACGAGCGCCGCCGCCTCTGCTAGCCGTAGGAAAGGCCAAGGCCGGCCACCCGACCCCCGCCGTTCATCCCAGATCGGGCGGCCCTGATTCAATTAGCCCGGGCCCAATCCTGGCCGTCCGCCGGAGATCCAACGGCCCAGGGCCGCTTCCCTCACACCCCGCGCCCGCTCTGCCGCCTGGCCCCGCCTGTCAGCCCGCCCGTGCCCGCTCTGCCGCCCGGCCCCGCCTGTCGGCCAGCCGCCCCGCGCTGCTCACCCGGCCCCGCCTATCAGCTGTCCGCCCCGCGCTGCCCGCCCGGCCCCGCCTGTCAGCCGCTCAGGCCGCCGCGCGCTCGCGCGCCCGCCCGCGAATCTAATCTCGGGCGTTGATCCGAGATCCGACGGCTATAAAAGCCCGATACCCCTTCGCCCGCGCGTTTTCTTAAAGAGACCCCCGGCTTCCTGAAAATTAACCCGCCGTCCCTGGATTCTCGCAGTTAGGTCCTCGGACCTTTTATTTAATTCAAAATAAGCATTTAGGGTATATTTTTAATCCCTAAACTTGTAAAATTCATAACTTTGTCATATGAACTCCAAATTAGGTGCTTCAAATTGCAAAATGCTCATAGTATTTTTGTCTACCTATTTAACCAATGTTTCCCTGCTGTTTTTATGTCCCAATTAATAGTTGATCATTAGGATAAGATTAAGGTTATTGGAACCCCTATCTGAGATAAATAAAAGATAGAAGACTTTAATAAAAGTGGGAGCAACTAAGTTTATGGACTTAAAACCATGTAATGATTTAACCCCACCACTGACTTAAACCTGATTAGTGGATAATGAATCACTTTGTATAGTCCTCCACCCTAGACCTAGGGAATACTAGAGTACCAATCCTTTTCTATTGTGAACTGGTGATCTCTGTGCTGCATATGTTTGGTATATTGCTTTTGTTTGTTACTTCCCAAGTGCATAGTGTGAATGATTACTTTACATAGACAACGAGCAGTCTGTGTTTTCCGAGGAAGTTGCAGAGGAAGTTCCTGATCAACAGTTTGGTGAAGGCAAGTGTCCTCTGACCCATTATGTCCTATTCATTTATAACTTACTACCCCGCATTACTTACTTGAAACCTAAGGATTGACTAGCTTTACACTTTACTTTATCCTTGATGACCTTATGGGCTGTTATGGTTAGCATTCTGCTATTGCCTTAACTTAATCAATGAACATGATGTGACTATTTACGATACTGTTATCCTGATGATATTGATGATCTTGTGATACTCTAGGGGGCTCAGGCTGTTTCCTGAGTACCTCTCCGTAAGGACCTGTTCGTTGAGAGACAACCCGGGATAACAGTGCAACCATGAGGGTGAAATGGGGTGCCCTTAGCTAATTAATTAGAGGAACTAGAGGTGTAGTTGCTTCGCCGTCGTGCCGTCAATGGGGTCCAGGCACAGTGCTTGCTCTGCCGAGGCTGAGTGCCGAGGTTCTTTCGTTTTGCTTTTGTTAGTCACTCTCCTGCGGGGAGGAGCACTGTGTTTATCAAACTGGAGAAACCTAACGGGCAGCTATGATCTCTAGGGAATCTTTGTAAAAGCTACGTAGTGATACCCTGCCGGACCACCTAGGTAGTGGTCAATGGGGATTAGCTCTCCCCGGGCAGAAAGGGAATCATGACTCATGGGTAAAGTGTGCGACCTCTGCAGAGGGTAGTGAAACTGATATATCAGCCGTGCTCACGGTTAAGAGCAGCCTTGGGATCCTCTTTGATTAGAGATACAGATGGTTCGAGATACAAGGATTATGTTATGGTTTTGGTTCGAATATGATGATGTTGTTCCTCGATGAGGAAATGGTTCATGGGTTGGTTAATGCTAAAATCTGGCTTCTACTAATGATAAATACCTGACCAACTAAAAGCAACTGTTTGAGCCTAACCCCACATAAAGCTAGTCCACTTCAGCCAAACGGGACATTTGCTGAGTACGTTGATGTGTACTCATCCTTGCTTTACCACAAAACACCAGGTTGTCCGCATTGTAACCACTGCTCAGGAGAAGGCGAAGCCGTGGAAGGAGACTTCCAGGAGTTCCAAGACTACGACGAATTCTAGGCGTGGGTTGGCGGCAACCCCCAGTCAGCTGCCTGTGAAGGCCCTATCTTTACTGCGTTTTGCTAGCACTTTGATTTAACTGTTAAGTTGATGACTATGTGGATGTCTATGACTCTGTGATGTAATAAGTTAAAACTCTTTTAAGTTATTATTCGAGCAATGTGCATTGATGTTCATTTATGTAATCGCTGTGCACGTGAGTTCTGATCCTGGCACGTACATAGTTCGCACTTGGTTTGCCTTCCAAAACCGGGTGTGACATAAGTGGTATCAAAGCCGTGCTGACTGTAGGACCGCTGACCTAGAGTAGCACTGGTCGTACTAAGGACTATTGAACTTCCCCCTCACCTTGACCTCTGATGTTACTTCAAAAGTCGGTCACCTCGACCAACCCTATGTTTTACTACATATATATATACTATATTATACCTTGTTAAAATTTTTATCTTATTCTGTCTATGGTTTATTCACTTGTCATATTAGTTCTGCTCTTACTCTTATGCTTACGGTGTCTTTTGTAGATGGCTCGTCTTAGACACACTGCACGTAAGTCGGTGATTCCTTTCCTGCCGTCTCGACTTGCGGAGCGTCCTCTGCACCGCACCGTGTCCGGTCAGTCGAGTCACCTGGAGAGACTGCACCACCGCCTGCGTGAGGAGCAGGAACGCCGGCGCCAGCACAGAGAGCAGCAGGGCTCTTCCTCCCCACCCCAGCAGGAGGTGGAGTCCGTGAGGCCCCGTTCCTCTGTTGCCCAGCTGGAGGCGCCCCCTGCACCACCGCGGGACGCCTCGGCTGTTGGAGGAGCTACCGGAGGAAGTCCTGGAGGAGACCCCGACGACGATGACTCAGACCACAGCACGGAGTCTTCTGAGCCGTAGGAGGCGGAAGGATGGGTCGCCCGACCCATCACCCGTGACGCCGCTCGCGGTTGTCACTTCCACGACGCGCTCTACACCTTGCTGCGCCAGGCTTTTGACCGGCACACCTGGTCGATCGAGTATCGTTGTGTAGTCTACCAGCACAGTCGCGGGAGGTACCCGGACCGCTGGGAGGCTACCTGCCTAGTTCGCCGTCCGGAGGATGACCTCCGGGGTGCGGAGGCCGTTTCGGAGCACTATTCCATCTCCGAGAGGGACACTGCAGAGGCGGCTATGCAGGATGCAGCACGACGTGCACTCTCCCAGTACTGTTCTTTGTTCGGTGGGGTGGCCGACGGTCTTAACCTTCGGTACTACCCCCGCCTCCCTACTGGCAGCACAGAGAGTGTGGTTGTCTCACCTGTTGGTGAGGCTAACCCTAGGTTGAGCAGCACAGTCAACCTAGTCGCAGTGCTTAACACTGAGCTGGATCACTCTCTGGACGAGCTGAGCAGGGCTCGAACGGAGATTGCGGAGTTGCGTGCTGAGCTGGCAGAGCGCCATCACTAGGAGGGTGGTTCTCCTGCTCTTGTTGGGACTCAGCACCCTTACCGCTCGCCGCCACGTGGTCACCACACTTACGGTTCCCCTGCCTGTAAGACCAGGATAGATCTGGATCCTTAGATCGTTAGCGTCGAAGTTTGTAATAATTCTTAAGTCAGATGTCTCAGTCTTAAATAGTTAGTTTAGTTTGCTTATCAGTTGTTCCCAATTAGCTTAGTTTGCTTATCAGTTGCTTGCATGCTTGTTATGATGAACTTGTGCTGGATTTGAATCTTTGTAATGACTGTTGCCAACCTGTGGGTTTCCCCTGCAGTTTGGCCTAGCTAGTAATGTTAATGAAGTGTAATACCCAACTTGCAATTTGTGGAAGATAGCCTAAGAGGAGAAATGATATTCCTTTGTATATATGTGTGTTGTCCATATTTATCATCTCATGAGAACATCACAGGAGAACAAGTAAATAAATAATAAAAAGATATACTATTAAATCATGTGACATGCTGGAGTTTATTGTTTGTGCATTTAATGAAAGAGTAATGCCACTAATAGGAATAAATTAGTGGCAAAAGCAAGGATTTAATACCTAATTTGAGAGTTTGAAAAAGAGAAAATATATAAAATATAAAGAAAGTTTATGTGTATTTCCAAAATTAGTACCTTATGGTCACAGTATAACTTGAAGATAAAGTTTGGCAAAAGATTTGAATGTAAATTTGAATTAAAGAAATTGAAAAGGGAGAAAAAGAAAACAGAAAATAGAAAAGGAATAAACACTAACTGGGCCGGCTGCTACCAATTCGGCCCACCCAGGAAAGCCTCACCGCGCGGCCCAACTATCCCCCTCACGCCGCGCGCCTGCCTCACCCTCACTCACTCGCGGGCCCCACCCGTCGGTCGCACACCGCGCGTGTAACACCCGGATTTTAGGGGTCCAAAACCCGGGCGCTAACAAAAACACCAGGTATGCTGGGACCAAGTCTCAAACAGATGATGTATAGTGGCACAGGATCGAATGTCACATCTTTATATAACAAGAGTTCTATACAAAATAAATAATTACATTATAAGGAGACAACGGTCCAGCAACCCAAAGTTGACTGGGAGACGACGACCTAGACCACTCACGAACTCATCACAGCATCCTCCATGAGCATCATCCTGCAGTACCTGTTCTTGACCTGTGGGGTGTGTGAGACAGCAAGAGTGAGCTCACATACGTTCATCGCTCAACAAGTTGTGGGGAATAATGTGCATGAACTCGCCAAAGGTGGGAGCTCATGTGAAGTGTAAGGCTTACCAAAGAAGATGGTTAGAGCTGAGCATTGCTTTTAAAGTTGGTCAAAATTTTATTAGCAGTTACTAAGTATAAGTAAATACCAAACCCAATTAAGTAATAGAACAAGAGTAACAACATCACCTGCAATGCAATGCATATGACAGATTGAATTTAATTCCATAATTAACCATGTGAGTGTCCGAGCTGCTCATGACCGTGAGCACGGCTAGTATACCAGTTTTACACTCTGCAGAGGTTGCGCATCTTTACCCACAAGTCGTGTATCCCATGTCGCCAGGGTTTGCAAAGCCCTTAGACACTTCCGAGGTGAATGGCTAGGGATCCACTACGAGGCCTTTACAAAGTTCCACTAGCTTCCGAAAACCCGCTACAGTTTATAGGAAGATCCAGTGCAGGAATCCCTTGCAGGACCGCCATCGCAGCAAAATCCTCCCGAGGGCCTCCCTACACTGACCTCTCCCTTACTGCCCTTGCCCCTTTCGGGTAAGGTAGTCTTCCACTAGCTTTCCTAATTAATCAGCCAAGGGCGTCCCATTCCACCCTCGTGGTAGCACTGTTTTCCCGGGTGGTTCTCCATGTTCCAATTAACATAATGATCTCAACATGAACCATAAATAACAACTGATAACAAAAGTATAATCATGAATGGTGTATCTCCATACCCAAAACCACATATAGCACTAGCAAGTACTACCCAGAAAGTTCAGTGGTAAACAAGGTATAAAGATAGACAAACTAAGGTAACCTATTGGGTCCCATCAAAATTAACCTATGCAGATCATTATGATTAATCAGAACATGGCTGGGTAAAAAGAAGTGATCAAGGGCACAACTTGCCTGGGCCTTGAGAATCCAGGTACCAGGATGATCCTCAGATCCTCGTGACCTCACTGCTAGTCGTAGCAATACAAACATACATGGTATAGGCAAAATTAACATTACACCAAACATATATGCAAAATACATATTAATAATCTACATATTAAAATAAGATCACAGGAAAAAGAATTATTAATTTTGGAGTTGTAGAATTCAAGTTATGAATTTCCTAAGATTTAAGGTGATTATAATATGATTAAATGATAAATAAATTTTCTGACAGAGTTCATGTCAAAACAGTGATTCTAAATGGTAGAGAATATTATTACAAAATTTTAGGAATTGGAATGACTCAATTTGGAGCTAAAATGAATTAGTTATGAATTAATTAAGTTTCTGGATTTATTTTAACACTAAAAATCATTTTCTAAATCATTTTCTATGATTTTCCTATTCACTGGACTGGGCCTCAATTATAAGAAAAGTCAGGGGGCTCGGGGTAAGTCGTCCCAGACTCAGTCAACAGTGACATATGGACGGCGGGTTCTATTTCTGTAAAACCCAGGGGCTCTTTAATAAATTTCCTGACCGAAAGGGTATCACGCGATCTGAGCCGCCCGATCTAACATGAGCGCCCCAGATTAGAACTGGGTATCCCTGAACCGGTATGCAATCCCCGCGGTTGGATCTAAAATCAAGGGCAGGGATTTAAAGAAGTCGAGATCCCCCCAGAGCCACACGATCGAGATCAAACGGCCCATAACTATTCTGGGTGAATCGGTATCCACATCTAATCGTGGCCACACGTTTGAGATCCAACGGTCTCTACGTCTCTCCCCAAATCGATACCGACGACGGCGGCGCCGCCCACCCCGCACGGCGGAGCACGCCGGCGAGGATTTCAATTGGCCATTCCCGAGCTCCAATCTCCAATTAAACTGAGCTACACGATGTATGAACAAGGGCGAACATGTTAACGGCAAAACGTACCCAAGATAGTAGCGCAGAGATGCTTGCCCACGGTGCGAGCGGATCCGCGGCGGAGCCTTCACCACGGCGAGCAATTGCCGGTCCCCTGCGCCCCAATCGGGCCAGCCGAGACCACGCACGGTTCGCAGGGATCGGGAGGGAGTGCACAGGCTAGCTACCCTGACCGGTCGCGAGCACACCACGAATTGAGCCCGCGGCGGCGCTATTCTTCTTCTCTCTCTCGGTGTTACGGCAGTGGTCGCCGTCGTAGGTGGATACGGGAGGGGAGGCGAGCTTGGTGAGCTTTATACCCGGAGCAAAGTCCGAGCGAGGAGGAGGCGGTGACCGGTAGGAGCGCGATCCTCGGCGGCGAGCTCGCGCGATCCGTTGGTTGAAGATCGGACTGACGAAGCGGGCCCCGCGGACCAGAGAGAGGAGAAGCAGGCGAGCGCGCGCGTGAAAGGCTGACGAGGAGGGCCCAGATGGCATACACCCAACGCGCGCGTGGGTTGGAGCGCGCCGACAGGCGGGTCCCACAGGTCAGCGCCGCAGAGTGGAGCTGGGCCGTGCGCGTGTGGAGAGGAAAACAGTAATGGGCCGAATTGCAGGATTCCGGCCCAGGTATGCTTTTCTTCTTTTTCTTTTTCTTTTCTATTTTCTTTTCTCCATTTTCAAATCCAATTTGAGTTCAAGTTTAAATTCAAACTTTGTGTGGATCTTCATTTGTAAACTCTATTTTTGCAATTAAAAATATTAAGCCTGAAGATATTTATTTATATATTTTATTTATATTTTCATATCTCTTTTCTTTTCCTTATTTCCAAAACCCTAATTTCAAATCTAGGGTTTAATCAAGCTTCAAATAAGTATTACCTTATTATTTTTATCCTCATGGTTTTATTTAATGCACAACACATAAAACTCCCACATGAGAGCCAAATATGGTCTTATTTATTATTTTATTCACTTAAGCCAATGCTTTTAAATAGGGAGATGAGTCTTCAAATGTTATGAGAATTCTAAAGGGAGAGAAAAAGAAAAATTCTAATGCAAGATTTTTGAAAATTTTTACTATATTCTCAAAATTATATTTAGGGTGTTACAGCGCGCGCCCCTCCTTTACTTCACACGCGCGCGCGGGTCTGGCACCCTTCCTTGCGCCACTTCCAGGTGGGGTCGCATGGTCAGCCTTCCGTCTTCCTCCCGTGAACCTCGCTGGGTCGTTGAAGCGGAGCGGAGAAATCGGCTGGGGATCCGGTGCTCCCTCAAGGCTATTTAGGCGGAGCTTCTTGCCTCTACTGCGCCGGTCGACCATTGCGAAACTAGGTGTCCACAATTGAGAAGCCGAGTCCTCTCCTCCACACCGCGCGCCGCCGCCATTACCGCGGAACCAAGCTCTTCCGTGGTCGGGTGTCACTGCTCCAAAATCGCCGGTGTGTCCCCATCCGCGTGATTCGCCGGGGCCCGTGGAATGCGTCGGTGGTAGATTGGCGCCGGTTTAGCCTCTGTCGTCGACTGAATTGCTCACCGGAGCAATTACTCCGCCACCAAATCGCCGTGGCGCGTGGGCAGCTATCTCCGTCGACTGAGCTTCGGTGAGTTACCTCTTACCCGTTCGGCCTTGGCTCGGTGATCGTGTGGGTTCAATCGGGGCGGATGCTGATGCGGGATTACGCTTGGGCGACTCGCCGGAGAGTTCGCCGTCGTGGCCAGTCGCTGCGGGCGCCGTGCTCCGCCGCCTGGGCGCGCTCGGGTTGGGGATGGAAATCGCGCGCCCCGCATCGGCCGTTGGATGTGGGGTTAACGGCTGGCATTGAAGCTGGGTACCTGTTCGATCGGGGTGATTGGCGACCGTTGGATCCAAATCGCGCGCACACGTGTAGATCGGAGCATTTAAAAATCGTGACCGTGGATCTTGCATCCGATGGCTGGGAGTGAATACCGGTTCAGGGTGATAGAAGTCTAATCTGGGCCGTCGGTTTAGATCTGACGGCTGATATCACGCGATACCCTTTCGCTCTGGCGTTTTGCTTAAGAGACCCTAGGTTCCTTTGAAATAGAACCCGCCATCCACTTGCACTGTGCTCTGGGTCTCTGGATTTTTACCCCGAGCCCCCTGGGTTTCTCTGGATTTGCCCAGTCCAGAGATTGTTTAAATGGGATAAATGAAATAGAAAATAGATTTTTAATGCAAAAATAATTGCTAGAACTTCAATAATTCATAGAAAATTCATACTAGCTCCAAATTAATCCATTCCAGTTCCTAAAATTTTGTAATTTTATTCTCTAGCACTTAGTGTCTCTGTTTTGGCATAAAAACAGTAAGGAAATTTATTTATCACTTAATCCATTTAAAGCACATAAAACCTTTGAAAATGCATAACTTAAAATCTATAACTCAGAAAATTATGATTCCAGTTCCTAGGTTTCTATTTTAGTATGTAGAATATCTCTGTGCATTTTGTTTATATGTTTGGTGTAATGTTAATTTCTCTATATGCACTGTGCTTGTTTGTATTGTGGCGAGTAGAAGAGCCCGTTGCTGAGGACCCTGGTGAGCAGCAAGTTGAAGTAGCTGAGCAGGAGCTCGTTGAAGGCAAGTTGTGCCCTTGACCACTTTTTACCCAATAATGTTCTTTAATATCACATACTCATGCATAGGTTAATTTTGATGGGACCCAATAGGTCACCCTAGATTGTTTATCTCATTACCTTGTTTACCCCTGAATCACTTGGGTAGTTTGCTATTGCTTTACATGGTTTTGGGATAATCATTTATTACCTCTATGTTCCAATTCTTGTTGTTATTCTGTTTATGTTCATGTTGTTATCATTAATGTTAATTGGAACATAGAGCTTAACTTGAGAACCACGTGCCACCACAAGGGTGGAATGGGACGCCCTTGGCTGACTAATTAGGAAAGCTAGTGGAAGACTACCTTACCCGAAAGGGGCAAGGGCAGTAGGGGAGAGGTCAGTGCGGGGAGGTCCCTGGTTGATTTTGCTGCGATGGCAGTCAGCCAGGAACCCTTTACTGGATCTTCCTATAAACTGTAGCGGGTTTTCGGAAGCTAGTGGAACTTTGTAAAGGCCTCGTAGTGTTGCCCTGCCGTGCTTCCTAGGTAGAGGTATATGGGGAGTCGCGACCCCTTGGCAGATGGGTAACATGACTTGTGGGTAAAGGGTACAACCTCTGCAGAGTGTAAAACTGGTATACTAGCCGAGCTCACGGTCATGAGCGGCTCAGGACTCTCTGATGTTTAATTTATGGAACCTAAATTCAATTTTGTCATTTGCATTACATGGGTTTATTATAAATTGTGTTCTACTACCTTATTTATGGTTTGGTATTTACTTACACTTAGTAACTGCTAATAAAATTTTGACCAACTACTTAAAAGCAATGCTCAGCTTTAACCTCTTTCATTGATTAGCCTTACACATCACATGAACTCACACCTTTGTGAGTTTATGTCCACTGGTTCCCCACAACTTGTTGAGCTATGATCATGTGTGAGCTCACCCTTGCTGTCTCACACCCCCCCCACAGGAGAAGATCAGGTGGTTCAGGAGGAGCCGCCTATCACTGAGGAGTTCGATCTAATCTAGGTGGCGTGTCCCAGTCGACATTTGCGCCAACGATCCTTAGTTCGTTTTATCTTTATTATTTTATTTTGTAATAAGTCTTCCGCTATGTAATAAATACTCTGATGTTAATGACATTTATCTCTATACACTCTGTTATTATATATGTTGTCTTCTTGGCGCATGTATGAGATGCACCTGGCTTTGTTCCTTAAAGCCGGGTGTTACAGAAGTGGTATCAGAGGAAATGTTGACTGTAGGACGAGACCTAGATAGAAACGGACAAACCCTTACCTACTTATCTCATTCTGATTCATTCCATACTTACCTTACTCTGGTTCTTTCTTATCTTGATCCTGTCTCACCTTCTACTGTTCTACCCTGGTTAATCTTATCTCTTCTACTCTAGGACAAGATGGGTTTCAAACCTTGGAATCCCTACCCCTATGACATTCTTAAGAGATAGGGAACCTAAGACAAAATTAAAACTATTTTCTCTATTAAAAATATTGGTTGATTGTTCTGATGATCAATGCCTGATTTGCTTCTTTGATTGATTGAAATATTATATATGGACATTTTAGCATGTACCACTATAAGGTACTGTATTAGCTTTAGTAGGTGACACACTAATCTACTTAGCTAATAAGTCCCCCACAGAAACATGATTGTAATTACTGCCTTGTCTACTGTTCTTTCTTACCTTATCTAACTCAGATGGTCAATACCAGGAAAGGAAAGATTATCACGCGACAGCAAACAGACATGAATCCTCCAAATTCTTCACCTGTTGAAACCGAGCAAGTGATCGCAACCCAAAGGCTGGTAATACAGCAATTGACAGACATGATGACCGAAATGCAAAACCAGATAAGACAAGAACGCGAGGAAATACGTCAGGCCCGTCTGGAGATACAGCAAGAAATAAGGCAATCACGGTTGGAGAGACAACGACAAGAGCAACCACCATCTCCACCACCACCGGCTCCACCAAGCTACATAAACATATATGTAAATTACTACTATTTGTAGGATCTACATGTTCCTTTAGTTAGTATTAGGTATGATACCATTTTAGGAGGAATAAAAAGGTCTATTTGACCCCATGAGTTGCTAATAAAATTATGCGTTATGCTGAGATTTTGGTTTGGGCATATGTGTTGGACAATATGAGGAAACCCATGAGAGTAATTACACCTAAAGGGACTGAAGAATTAGTGAACGGAATTACAAGAGGCAAGTTACTTACGTCCGAGTTCCTCACCTTGGAGAGTACCAGTTTTGTTTGTAAAGAAGAAAGATGGATTGCAAGGGATTGGTATGGACTTCATTACTGGATTGCCTCGCACCCAGAAGGGATATGATGCTATATGGGTGATTGTGGATAGATTGACTGAAGTGGCTCACTTTATTCCTGTCAAGACTACTTATAAAGGTTCTCAACTAGCAGAGTTATATATGGCTCGGATTGTGTGCTTACATGGAGTACCAAAGAAGATCATTTTGGATTGAGGATCACAATTTACCTCCAGATTTTGGAAAAGTTTTTATAAGAGTATGGATACGAAGTTGAATCATAGTTCGACCTACCTCAGACTGATGGACAGACTGAAAGGACTAACCAAGTACTGGGAGATATGTTGAGAGCTTGTGCCCTTCAGCATGGTAGTAGTTGGGACAAGAGTCTACCTTATGCTGAGTTCTCATATGATAATAGTTACCAGGCCAGTCTAAAGATGTCACAGTTCGAGGCTCTATATGGCAGGAAATACATGACTCCTCTATTTTTGGACCAGACTAGAGGAAGACAATTCTTTGGACCCAAACTTATTCAAGAGGTAGAAGAACAAGTCTGTATAATCAAGGAGAATTTGAGGGTAGCTCAGACTAGGTAAAAGAGCTACACTAATAATAGAAGAAGACCACTAGAATTTGAGGAAGGTGATCATGTGTACCTCAAGGTGTCACCACTTCGTGGAATGAGGAGATTTAAAGTCAAGGGCAATTGTCCCCTCACTTTATTGGACCATTTTGAGTTTTTAGGCGAGTTGGGGAGATGGCATACCAACTCGAGTTACCTGCTAGTCTATCGGATGTGCATAACGTGTTCCACGTGTCTCAACTAAAGAAGTGTCTCCGTGTGCCCAAGGAACAGTTACCCATGGATGAGCTCAGTGTTCAATGAGATTTGACTTACACGGAGTACCCGATCAAGATTTTGGATACATTGACTCGAGTTACAAGGAATAAGGTGATAAAGATGTGTAAAGTGCAATGGAGTCACCACAGTGAAGATGAAGCAACTTGGGAAAGAAAAGAAGAGCTTCGCATAGATTTTCCCCATCTTTTCTCTAGTTCTTCTTAAATCTCGAGGACGAGATTATTTTTAAGGGGGGTAGGATTTGTAATACCCAACTTGCAATTTGTGGAAGATAGCCTAAGAGGAGAAATGATATTCCTTTGTATATATGTGTGTTGTCCATATTTATCATCTCATGAGAACATCACAGGAGAACAAGTAAATAAATAATAAAAAGATATACTATTAAATCATGTGACATGCTGGAGTTTATTGTTTGTGCATTTAATGAAAGAGTAATGCCACTAATAGGAATAAATTAGTGGCAAAAGCAAGGATTTAATACCTAATTTGAGAGTTTGAAAAAGAGAAAATATATAAAATATAAAGAAAGTTTATGTGTATTTCCAAAATTAGTACCTTATGGTCACAGTATAACTTGAAGATAAAGTTTGGCAAAAGATTTGAATGTAAATTTGAATTAAAGAAATTGAAAAGGGAGAAAAAGAAAACAGAAAATAGAAAAGGAATAAACACTAACTGGGCCGGCTGCTACCAATTCGGCCCACCCAGGAAAGCCTCACCGCGCGGCCCAACTATCCCCCTCACGCCGCGCGCCTGCCTCACCCTCACTCACTCGCGGGCCCCACCCGTCGGTCGCACACCGCGCGCGCCCCTCCTTTACTTCACACGCGCGCGCGGGTCTGGCACCCTTCCTTGCGCCACTTCCAGGTGGGGTCGCATGGTCAGCCTTCCGTCTTCCTCCCGTGAACCTCGCTGGGTCGTTGAAGCGGAGCGGAGAAATCGGCTGGGGATCCGGTGCTCCCTCAAGGCTATTTAGGCGGAGCTTCTTGCCTCTACTGCGCCGGTCGACCATTGCGAAACTAGGTGTCCACAATTGAGAAGCCGAGTCCTCTCCTCCACACCGCGCGCCGCCGCCATTACCGCGGAACCAAGCTCTTCCGTGGTCGGGTGTCACTGCTCCAAAATCGCCGGTGTGTCCCCATCCGCGTGATTCGCCGGGGCCCGTGGAATGCGTCGGTGGTAGATTGGCGCCGGTTTAGCCTCTGTCGTCGACTGAATTGCTCACCGGAGCAATTACTCCGCCACCAAATCGCCATGGCGCGTGGGCAGCTATCTCCGTCGACTGAGCTTCGGTGAGTTACCTCTTACCCGTTCGGCCTTGGCTCGGTGATCGTGTGGGTTCAATCGGGGCGGATGCTGATGCGGGATTACGCTTGGGCGACTCGCCGGAGAGTTCGCCGTCGTGGCCAGTCGCTGCGGGCGCCGTGCTCCGCCGCCTGGGCGCGCTCGGGTTGGGGATGGAAATCGCGCGCCCCGCATCGGCCGTTGGATGTGGGGTTAACGACTGGCATTGAAGCTGGGTACCTGTTCGATCGGGGTGATTGGCGACCGTTGGATCCAAATCGCGCGCACACGTGTAGATCGGAGCATTTAAAAAATCGTGACCGTGGATCTTGCATCCGATGGCTGGGAGTGAATACCGGTTCAGGGTGATAGAAGTCTAATCTGGGCCGTCGGTTTAGATCTGACGGCTGATATCACGCGATACCCTTTCGCTCTGGCGTTTTGCTTAAGAGACCCTAGGTTCCTTTGAAATAGAACCCGCCATCCACTTGCACTGTGCTCTGGGTCTCTGGATTTTTACCCCGAGCCCCCTGGGTTTCTCTGGATTTGAGGCCCAGTCCAGAGATTGTTTAAATGGGATAAATGAAATAGAAAATAGATTTTTAATGCAAAAATAATTGCTAGAACTTCAATAATTCATAGAAAATTCATACTAGCTCCAAATTAATCCATTCCAGTTCCTAAAATTTTGTAATTTTATTCTCTAGCACTTAGTGTCTCTGTTTTGGCATAAAAACAGTAAGGAAATTTATTTATCACTTAATCCATTTAAAGCACATAAAACCTTTGAAAATGCATAACTTAAAATCTATAACTCAGAAAATTATGATTCCAGTTCCTAGGTTTCTATTTTAGTATGTAGAATATCTCTGTGCATTTTGTTTATATGTTTGGTGTAATGTTAATTTCTCTATATGCACTGTGCTTGTTTGTATTGTGGCGAGTAGAAGAGCCCGTTGCTGAGGACCCTGGTGAGCAGCAAGTTGAAGTAGCTGAGCAGGAGCTCGTTGAAGGCAAGTTGTGCCCTTGACCACTTTTTACCCAATAATGTTCTTTAATATCACATACTCATGCATAGGTTAATTTTGATGGGACCCAATAGGTCACCCTAGATTGTTTATCTCATTACCTTGTTTACCCCTGAATCACTTGGGTAGTTTGCTATTGCTTTACATGGTTTTGGGATAATCATTTATTACCTCTATGTTCCAATTCTTGTTGTTATTCTGTTTATGTTCATGTTGTTATCATTAATGTTAATTGGAACATAGAGCTTAACTTGAGAACCACGTGCCACCACAAGGGTGGAATGGGACGCCCTTGGCTGACTAATTAGGAAAGCTAGTGGAAGACTACCTTACCCGAAAGGGGCAAGGGCAGTAGGGGAGAGGTCAGTGCGGGGAGGTCCCTGGTTGATTTTGCTGCGATGGCAGTCAGCCAGGAACCCTTTACTGGATCTTCCTATAAACTGTAGCGGGTTTTCGGAAGCTAGTGGAACTTTGTAAAGGCCTCGTAGTGTTGCCCTGCCGTGCTTCCTAGGTAGAGGTATATGGGGAGTCGCGACCCCTTGGCAGATGGGTAACATGACTTGTGGGTAAAGGGTACAACCTCTGCAGAGTGTAAAACTGGTATACTAGCCGAGCTCACGGTCATGAGCGGCTCAGGACTCTCTGATGTTTAATTTATGGAACCTAAATTCAATTTTGTCATTTGCATTACATGGGTTTATTATAAATTGTGTTCTACTACCTTATTTATGGTTTGGTATTTACTTACACTTAGTAACTGCTAATAAAATTTTGACCAACTACTTAAAAGCAATGCTCAGCTTTAACCTCTTTCATTGATTAGCCTTACACATCACATGAACTCACACCTTTGTGAGTTTATGTCCACTGGTTCCCCACAACTTGTTGAGCTATGATCATGTGTGAGCTCACCCTTGCTGTCTCACACCCCCCCCACAGGAGAAGATCAGGTGGTTCAGGAGGAGCCGCCTATCACTGAGGAGTTCGATCTAATCTAGGTGGCGTGTCCCAGTCGACATTTGCGCCGACGATCCTTAGTTCGTTTTATCTTTATTATTTTATTTTGTAATAAGTCTTCCGCTATGTAATAAATACTCTGATGTTAATGACATTTATCTCTATACACTCTGTTATTATATATGTTGTCTTCTTGGCGCATGTATGAGATGCACCTGGCTTTGTTCCTTAAAGCCGGGTGTTACATGAAGTCAGTTGCTTAGTTGGGAAACCATTTATCTCTACTTTCCTTCTTATCTGAGAAGCTGTGTTGAATCGTAATGAGGATCAGTGAAGCTCTTTGTTCACTCAGTGTCATGAAGAATTCTGTATTCTCTTTTCTTATGCTGGAGGGTTGTAAGATCAATGCTGATGTATGAATGTCTTCCACAGATGTCTGACAACAGGCGCCGATGCAACAGGTGTGCTCAGCAAGAGCAGCATGACCAGCAGGAGGAACAACAGAGGCAGCCTCCCCCACCACCCCCGATGTCAGTGGAGCAGATGTTCTTGATGCAGACTCAGGCAGTGCAGGCCATTGGGCAGACTCTGACAGCCATGCAGCAGGCTCAACAGCAACCCCAACCCCAATTGCAAGTGCAGATGCCCCAGATGCCACGGGATAAGCGTGGTGAGTTCATGAGAGGGCACCCTCCTACCTTCGCCCATTCTGCCGACCCCATGGATGCAGAAGACTGGCTGCGCGCAGTGGAAAGAGAACTACGCACCGCTCAATGTAACGACAGGGAGAAGGTTCTGTATGGTCCCCGTCAGCTAAGGGGAGCAGCCCAGTCCTGGTGGGAGTCCTACCTCGCCACACATGCTGACCCCGAAGCCATCACCTGGGAAGAATTCAGCGAGAGTTTCCGCAGGTACCATGTGCTAGAGGGACTGATGATCGTGAAGAAGGAGGAGTTTCTGGCTCTGAAGCAGGGACCCCTGTCTGTTAGTGAATACAGAGACAAGTTTCTGCAGCTATCTCGGTATGCACCTGAGGATGTCAACACTGATGCTAAAAGGCAGTACAGGTTCATGAGGGGTATGGTGGATCCCCTGCATTACCAGCTGATGAATCACACCTTCCCCACCTTCCAGCACCTGATCGATAGGGCAGTTATGACTGAGAAGAAGCGTAAGGATATGGAAGATCGGAAGCGCAAGATGAGTGGACCCCAGACCGGAGGCATCAGCCGTCCACGTTTCTCAGGCAGTTCATCTCAGCAAGGCAGGCCTGGTCACCCACAAGGATATCAGAATCAGAACCAGCGTCCGCATCAGCAGCAGTTTCAGAGGCAGTACCCACAGCAGCAGCAGCAGTATCGTCAGCACAGCCAGCAGGGAGGTAATCAGTATCAGAAGCAGAACAACCAGGCACCTCGCCTTCCTGCCCCAACAGCAAACCAGAGCAACCAAGCATCCACAGCACAAGGAGGAGGCAGAGGATGTTTCCACTGTGGAGAACAAGGCCACTGGGCGATGCAGTGCCCGAAGAAGGCGGCGCAGCAGCAGACCAACCCCAATGCTCCAACAAGGCAAGGTGTACTGCAGCCGACAGCAGGCAATCGTAACCAAGCGTACAACCGTGGAAAGGTGAACCACTTGGAGGCCGAAGCGATCCAGGATGCACCAGATGTGGCAGTAGGTATGTTCTCAGTCGAATCTCATCCCACGAAAGTGCTATTTGATACTGGTGCAACTCATTCATTTGTCACTGCAACCTGGGTAGAATTGCATAACATCTCAGTAGAGGCAATGATGCCGCCCATGAGGATTAATTCGGTTGGTGGCAAGGTGCAAACAGATAAAATATGCTCAAATATAAGGGTGGAAATAAGGGGGATAGGGTTCCCCAGTGATCTAATAGTAATAGACACCCCTGGGATAGATGTCATTCTAGGGATGAATTGGTTAATGAAGTATGAAGCGAATGTTAGCTGTGACAAGAGGACCGTAACATTGAAGTCCCCGTTAGGAGAAGAGGTAGTGGCCGAGCTAAGGATGCCTAAATCAGCGGAGGGTGTCTGTCACCAGATTTCAGTTGATAGTAAGGAGCCCAACCCACTCGAGGCTATCAAGGTTGTGTCGGACTTTCCGGACGTATTTCTCGAGGAGCTAACGGGCATGCCACCCGAGAGAAAAGTCGAATTTGCCATAGAGCTTATCCCTGGTACCGCCCCCATTTCCAAAAGAGCCTACCGAGTGTCTAGACCAGAATTGGTGGAACTCAAGAAGCAGATAGATGAGATGTTAGAGAAGGGTTACATCAGACCAAGTACCTCGCCTTGGGCCGCTCCGGTGTTGTTTGTAGAGAAGAAAGATGGTACCAAAAGGATGTGCATAGACTACAGAGCCTTGAATGAAGTCACTGTCAAAAACAAGTACCCCCTGCCAAGGATAGAAGATTTGTTCGACCAGCTCAGAGGTGCCAGCGTATTCTCGAAGATAGATATGAGATCAGGTTACCATCAACTCAGAATCCGACCCTCAGACATACCGAAGACAGCATTCATCACCAAGTACGGGTTATATGAATTCACAGTTATGTCCTTTGGTTTGACAAATGTGCCAGCCTTCTTTATGTATCTGATGAACAGCGTGTTCATGGATTATCTGGACAAGTTTGTGGTAGTGTTTATCGATGATATTCTCATATACTCTCGAAGTGAGGAAGAACATGTAGAGCATTTGAAGATGGTATTGCAAAGACTTCGAGAGCATCAGTTGTATGCCAAGCTGGGCAAATGCGAGTTCTGGATTCATGAAGTCTTATTTCTGGGTCACATCATAAACCAAGATGGGTTGGCAGTGGATCCAAAGAAAGTAGCAGATATCCTGAACTGGAAAGCACCAAAGGATGTTCGTGGGATCAAGAGCTTCATTGGAATGGCTGGGTATTACAGGCGTTTCATCGAAGGCTTCTCAAAGATTGCTAGACCAATGACAGCGTTACTAGCGAAGAAAGTTGAGTTTAAGTGGACCCAAAAGTGTCAGGAAGCATTTGAAGAACTGAAAAATAGATTGACTACAGCTCCGGTGTTAGTCCTGCCTGATGTTCACAAGCCATTCTCAGTGTATTGCGATGCTTCTTACACCGGATTGGGATGTGTGCTAATGCAAGAAGGAAGAGTTGTAGCATACTCATCTCGACAGTTGAAGATCCATGAGAAAAATTATCCCACACACGACCTGGAGTTGGCAGCAGTGGTTCATGCTCTAAAAACATGGAGACATTACCTGTATGGGCAGAAGTGCGACATTTACACAGATCATAAAAGTCTGAAGTACATATTCACCCAGTCAGAGTTAAACATGAGACAGCGAAGATGGTTGGAATTGATCAAGGACTATGAGTTGGAGATACATTACCATCCAGGCAAAGCCAATGTGGTTGCAGATGCTCTGAGCAGGAAGAGTCAAGTCAATATGATGGCCACGTACCCAATGCCATATGAGTTAGCCAAGGAGTTCGACAGACTGAGTCTCGGTTTCCTGAACAGTACGCAAGGAGTAACAGTGGAATTAGAGCCCACCCTAGAGCGGGAGATCAAAGAAGGGCAGAAGGATGATGAAAACATCAACAAGATCCGGCAGCTAATCTTAGAAGGAAGAGGCAAAGACTTTCGAGAGGATGAAGAGGGAGTAATATGGTTCAAGGATCGATTGTGTGTCCCCGACCTCAAACCTATTCGGGAACTGATCCTAAAGGAAGCTCATGAGACAGCCTACTCCATACACCCGGGAAGTGAAAAGATGTACCAGGATTTAAAAAGGAGGTTTTGGTGGTATGGCATGAAAAGAGAAATCGCAGAATATGTCGCCATCTGTGATAGCTGTCAAAGAACCAAAGCAGAGCATCAAAGGCCCGCCGGATTGTTGCAGCCATTGCGGATTCCTCAGTGGAAGTGGGATGAGATCGGGATGGATTTTATAGTTGGCCTACCTCGTACCCGGGCCGGTTATGATTCCATCTGGGTGGTTGTGGACCGCTTAACAAAGGTGGCCCATTTCATACCTGTGAAGACCACATACACCGGAGCAACGTTAGCTGAGTTATACATGTCACGGATAGTCTGCCTTCATGGTGTGCCGAAGAAGATAGTGTCAGATCGAGGAACACAGTTCACCTCTCATTTTTGGCAGCAGCTACAAGAAGCTTTGGGCACCCATTTGAACTTCAGCTCGGCTTATCACCCGCAGACAGACGGTCAGACTGAAAGAACTAACCAGATCCTAGAAGATATGCTGAGAGCCTGTGCATTGCAAGACAAGTCAGGATGGGACAAAAGGTTACCTTACGCAGAATTCTCCTATAACAATAGTTACCAGGCCAGCTTGAAGATGCCACCGTTTCAGGCACTCTATGGACGGAGTTGTAGGACTCCGCTGCATTGGGACCAACCTGGAGAGAGACAGGTGTTTGGCCCCGACATTTTGCTTGAAGCCGAAGAGAATATCAAAATGGTTCGGGAGAACCTGAAGATAGCCCAGTCAAGACAGTGAAGCTATGCGGACCGAAGAAGAAGAGAACTGAGTTTCGAAGTGGGGGATTTCGTATATCTGAAGGTGTCACCTATCAGGGGAGTCAGAAGGTTCGGAGTTAAGGGCAAGTCAGCACCCCGGTACGTTGGACCATATCAGATTCAAGCAAAGCGTGGAGAAGTGGCTTACCAACTCAACCTACCAGAAAGTTTGTCGGCAGTACACAATGTGTTCCACGTGTCGCAATTGAAGAAGTGTCTGCGAGTACCAGAAGAACAGTTGCCAGTGGAGGGTTTGGAAGTCCAGGAGGATCTGACATACATAGAGAAGCCAACGCAGATTCTGGAGTTCGCAGACAGAGTCACCCGGAGGAACACCATCAGAATGTGCAAAGTCAGATGGGGTCACCACTCCGAGGAAGAAGCAACCTGGGAACGAGAAGATGATCTGAAGGCCAAATACCCTGAACTCTTTGCTGACCAACCCTGAATCTCGGGGCGAGATTCTTTTAAGGGGGGTAGGTTTGTAACACCCTGAATTTGGGGGTATAAAATTTCTTTGCTCATATTCACAAATTCAGGTGTTACTTCTCTTTTCACACCTTTCCCAATCCTCTCTTTCTCTTTTCTATAGAAGAAAAGGGGCTATTTACTTTGTGTAATTAAAGTTTATTAGACTAAAACTCCAAGGGGTATGAAATGTTGCATCATGTCAAACCCTAAATTCTACTTTTGTTTGGCGCATAATTCTTAGAAATGTTAATTTGAATTTGTGGCTTATTTGGATTTGAATCAAATAGAGTAAATAAAAAGAAAAAGGGAAAACAAATGCCAGAATAAAAGAAAAAGGGAAAGAAGCCCAACCCTGCCGCCCCCTCGGCCTTTCGGCCCAGCCGGCCCAACCCCGCGCGCGCCTCTCCCCCCCCCCCCCGCTCTCTCTGCCCTGGCGGGCCCGCCCGTCAGCGCGGCCGCCGTCTCCGCGCCCGCCTCCCTCTCTCTCTGCTCACGGGCCCGGCCTGTCAGCCCCGTCTTCCCCGCGTAACCGCCGCCCGCGCTGCGCGTTGCCGCGGTCTCCGCGCCCACGTCGCGCGTGGAGCTCGCAACCGCCCCGCCCCCGGCCACTTGAGCCCAGGACCCCACTCGCCCTCTCCCCCTCCCTCATTTGCGCACCTGCAGGCCTCTCTCTCACCTCCCCCTCGCTGCGCGCACGCCAAAGCGCCGCCGCCATTAAACCGCCGCCGTCCCGAGCTCGTTCCTCCGTCGCCGTTGGAGCCCCGCCGTGCCCTCTGCCACGGTGAGCTTCGCCCCGACGTCCGCAACCCGGGACGCGCTCCAATTTCCCCTTCCCCTCCCTATTTCCCTCTGCCCGCGCTCACCCGCCGTCCTCCGTGCAGCCGCGGAGGTCCGCCACCGCCGACCCGGGCCGTCGTCGCGCCATTGCCGCCACCGAGGAGTCCCCGGAGTCCGTCTTGAGGAAAGGAACCTCCCCTGCCCTCTCCCTTCCTCTCTATGGCTCTCTACTGCGCTTAATTGCTCGCCGGAGTCCCATAGCGCCGCCGCCAAGCCGCTTCGCCGTGGACCGCCCCCCTCCGGTGCCCCTGCCCCGACCTAGCCCCCACCGGACGATTCCTCGCGCCCTCCCCAACCTTCCCGGCCGCTCGGGTCACCCCAAAGACCCGCAGAGCGCCCGCGCCCCTCGTCTCCGGCGAGTCCTCCGCCGCGGAGACGAGCGCCGCCGCCTCTGCTAGCCGTAGGAAAGGCCAAGGCCGGCCACCCGACCCCCGCCGTTTGTTGGGGACTTGTTCTCAAATGCTTCGGTTTAAGAACAAGGCAACATAAAAAGTGTTAAATGTTAAGGCCCTTCGTCCTACCAAACATTATTCCCCTTCGGGAATAATGAGTTCCGGACGAAGGTCACAAGAGACATACCTTCGTAAATATAACAAGTAATAACGAAGGATTCATACAAAACATGAAATGTAAATCATAGAATCATTTCTATTTTATTAACACAGAGAAATAGAAATGATTACAAATTACAAATGTACCTTCGGTCTTGAGAGAAGGTAAAAAGTACAAGCGTGACGCAAATGCCAATGCCAAGTCAGCGTGAACAGTACGGGAGTACTGTTCATCTATTTATAGACGCGGGACACAGCCCACGTAAAATTACATCCATGTCCATTACATTTGTTAATGACTTATGGAAATCTGTCAAGGCCCACGTAGTCTTTTCATCTTTAAGTCGGTTCCCCTTTCCGCTATCGCGACGAAGCTTCCCTGCGCACAGCTTCGGCTGTGCACCATCCTTCGTAGAGCCTGGTAATCAGCTCGTCCCTCGTCTGGTTCAGGCTTCGTCCTGACCGTGCTTTATGTTCATAATCCTGAGTCCGAAGATACCTGTTCACATAATCCACTTGGAAAACAGTCAAATCATGTTTTTGAGGACCTTCGGAGGACGAAGGCCCCCAACAGTAGCCCCTCGCAATATTAATTTGTTAATAATAAATTCAGATTGCGATATGGACGAAGGCCTTGAGCCGAAGGTCCGAAAAAACACCTTCCCTTTGCTAGAATAGCAACATTCACTGACAAGCGGGGTCTTTCAATTTTCAACGCCCTAGGCGTATAAATAAGATCACATCGCGAACTCATTTGGTACGCATACTTGCCATCTGCTTCGGTCCACTAAATTTTTAGCTCTTGTGCTTTAGGATTTGCTGGTCTTTTTGATTTTGAAGCTTCGGCCTCTAGAGCAGTTTTTTAGCGTTTCCGAAGATGTCTGAAGGTAAGAAGATTCCTGCTGATACGAAGCTGAGTCTCGAGGAAGAGAAGAATCTGGGGTTCCTTATTGCGATGGCGGAGACCAATACAGAGAAAATCACCAAAGAGATTCTCGAAGGTTTGTCCGAAGATACTGATGACAGCGACAGCTATGATGTAGAAAGTGGTGGGGAAGAGGCCGAAGATCGACCATGGCGGCCAAGTCACACGGTTTTCGGGAAAACCACTATCAAGCAGAGTCATATTGATAATATGAGGGGGCGGTATTTTCGAGAGATATCTATTGTGAGGGCTGACGCTGGAGAAAAAACTTCTCCCACCCCGGAAGAAGATGAAGTTGTAGTCTTCCGAAGCTTTCTCAAGGCTGGGCTTCGATTCCCCCTGAGCAACTTCGTCGTTGAGGTACTGAAAACATTTCAAGTCTATCTTCATCAACTTACTCCCGAAGCTATCATAAGAATGGGGATGTTTGTCTGGGCTGCAAGAAGCCAAGGTTTAGAACCAAATGCTAAAAGTTTTTGCAACATTCATGAATTGTTATATGAGACGAAGCCGTGGGGAAAAGAACAATATCACAATAATTTTGGGTGTTACAGCTTCGGTGCCCGCTCCGGGTCAAGCCGCCCTGTGCCAACCTTTCGGAAGAGATGGCCCGGAGCCTGGATGACTGAATGGTTTTATGTAAAAAATGACTTAACAGCGCAAGAAAATGTCAAGAGTATCATTATGCGCCCCATCTGGCAACGCTTCGGACTTCGAAGGCCGAAGGTTGAAATGGACGAAGCAGCCGAGGAATGCCAAAGAGCCTTCGGCATAGTCTGCTCTTTCATTGGGACAAGGGACTTGGTCCAAGAGCACATTGCCTTCAGGGTATGGCTACTTGCAGAAAAGTGGGAAATGCCGAAGGAGACCATTAAAGAGTCCGACGAAGGCGGACTGGTCAGACTGAAATACACATTCAAATATGCAGACAAATTTGTTGAACCTGATGATGACTGGCTGAAAAGCATTGAAACATTAAGTGACGAACTGCTTGGGGCATACTCGAAGGCTGAAAATACTGCGCTATCAGCAGCCTTCGGAGGTCGAAAGAAGAAAAGGCTCAACCGTGTGTTTGACGCAGTCGGGTTTATCTACCCTGACTATCACTATCCGGTACTGGGTCGCAAAAGAAAAATTACTTCTCCTGTGACAGAAGCTACCACAAGTGCCACTAGTGAGCCAGCGCCGCAAAGAAAAAAGGTGAAGGTGCTCACCCACCGAGCGCGCTTTATTGAGCCGGCCACAGTGCCAGAATTTATTGGTGAAATTTCTCTGGCCTCTGAAGCTACAGAACCAGCTTCAGTGCCGAAGATAGTAGAAAAAGCTGAAGCGCCTTTAGCAGTAGAAAAACCGAAGACTGAAGGGCCAAAAACATCAGAAATTTTAAGTCCTTCAGCAAATGTCGACACAACAAAAAATCAAAAGGGCCCATTGGTGACCCCAAGAAGAAAAAGAATGGTGAACGTACTGGATGTCTTGGAGACAATTAAGTCTTCAAGCACAACCGCAAAGGAGTCTGTTAAACTCGCTGAAGCATCTACAGAAGCTTCGAAACAACCAGCTGAAGCTGAAGCCGAAGCTGGGCCTTCAGAGCCCGCCAAGGAACAATCCGAGAAAATATCAGAACCAGCTTTAGTCGAAGAAATTGACACTGCCGCCCCCGAAGCTCCCTCCAGCATACGCGATTACATCGTGCGACATGCTTCGGGGAAGAAACTTTCTGAAGAAGAAATCTATGAAGCGAATCACTATGCTAGAGAGTTAAAGTATCCGAAGGGGGCAGTAGTATTTAATGGGACAAACGAAGATGATTTCTTGTACTGTCTCCCAGACAATAAAGAATTATCCGTGTGCCGAGAAATGGCTAGAAGCATGGGGTTCCCAAAACTCGAAGCTGGATTATGCGCCATGACAAAAGAGGATCTCGCAGACAGTCTTGCATATAATAGCCTAAAGGTATGGGAATTAGTCGTTTGAAAAAATTTTACAATACATAATTCATTCCTTTATCCTTATATGGACTCTTTCTTTTATAGGGTTTAATTCTGAGCAACGCATTGAGAGCACAAAAGAGCGCCGAAGATGAAAGCTATGACATTGCGTTTAACAATTTACGCTCCGAAGTTATCAAACTGAGAAACGAAGCTCTGGAAAAGGATAAAATTCTGCTTACACTGGTAGATAAAGTGAAGAAGGACGAAGCTGCTTCAAAGGCCCAGGCCGAAGCTCAAAAACGTGAAATTAAAGATCTTCAGAAACAGCTAACTAGAGCCAAAGAGGAACGTGTGCTTGAGGAAACGAAACGAGAACTTAGTGATTATATGGTCAGCAAATTGGAGTTAAGTGTTAAAGAGCTTCGTGCTTCTCAGAGGAACTGTTATGTTAAATCTGTAGAATGCGTGAATAAAATTAAAACCAGCTTCGCCAGCGTGGGCGCCTTTTCCAGCGAAGAGAATTTCTCTCGAGGCAATCCCGAAGGTCCACTGGAATGGATTAGTCACGAAGCAGAGGCCTTCGAGGAGATCCTGAGCAGTCGTGGCGACATCTGCGCTTTTTCGGGCGCCAGAGGAATTGCTTCTGTCTTAGAGAAGAAAGGTTGCGGGCATGTAAAATTTTTAGCTCAGTCCGAAGCTGCCTTATCTTCCGAAGACATCAAGGACCCCTCGGCCGAAGCAAGCGTGGTTAGTGGCAAATTTTTTACTGATATCTGGAACGACGGCGGCCGAGGAATGGCGCAAGAAATCATCCAAAGGAGCGAAAAAGGCATCCATGATGCCAGGAAAGTGGCAGAAGCTGCCGAAAGAAGTACAGAGCCCGAAAGGCAATTAGGTACCAATTAGTCGCTCTTATTGTGTTGTAATTTTTATTTCAAACTTTGCTCAAGGTTTGTAATAGTAATGAAGAAATGTTCTCTTCCCTCAGAAGCTGCTGGATCGACTGCCGACCCCCACACAAAAGGGGATGATGAAATTAAACAAATGGCCGAAACTATCATGGACAAAGTTGTTGATCAACTTCTAAATGAAGCCGCCGAAGCAGTATTAAGAGAAGACTAGATGCTATGTAGAAAAAACATTTAAAGTGTGATCTATGTAACATTTTGTACATTCGAATGTAATATACAAGTCTCTTTTCATTATTCAATTCTTTACGATGCATGAAACTCTACATACATACCATTTTTGAGCCTTCGGCGAAAAAACACCTTCCCTTCTTTTCATGCTTCGTGAAGAAGACATTCTCCGTTAAAATTATTCTGATGAAGCACATTCATACTTCATGAAAACATTCTCCGAAGCTATACAATTTCGATATTGCTCTGATGAAGCTCGTCCATGCTTCGTAAAAATATTCTCCGAAGCTGTATTCCGAAGATTATCATTATATTCCCTCGTGACTTTACACAATTTTCACTTTCTCAAAGCGTCCTTTCGAAGGTTGATACTGTGTCCCCTTCTTTTGCCAAATGCAATATGATGTATGATGCTTATGTTATGCAAAATGATGTGATGATGTTATGTTATGCAAATGACATTTGTTCCGAAGATACACACAAAATATATTCGTAAGCTCTGCATTCCCTTAGGAACGTCTTTGGAGCTTCTTCGCCTTTCACTTAGACGGTATAAGCTCTGCATTCCCTTAGGAACGTCTTTGGAGCTTCTTCGCCTTTTACTTAGACGGTATAAGCTCTGCATTCCCTTAGGAACGTCTTTGGAGCTTCTTCGCCTTTTACTTAGGCGGTATCAGCGTTGACTTTTCGCTGTATGCTCTGCATTCCCTTAGGAACGTCTTTGGAGCAAAAAACTTACACTGCGCTCCCTTTGGAACGGCTTTTTGTAACTTCGGCAACTTACTCTGCGCTCCTTAGAGCGACTTTTTGTTGCTTCGAAGGATTTTTAATAATCCGAAGGTCCTCCTTGTTACCGCAAATTTTTAAGCTTCAGCAACTTAAGCCTGTAGAGAAGATAGGTTTTTCTGATAACCAACCACGAAACTATTATATGAAAACTGAAATGTTCTTTATTACACCGAAAACAGAACTTAAACGGAAAAGACTGCTATCAAAGTAGGATATTTTGTCAATAAATGTGCTTCGACTCCGGCACAGTACTGTTGGCTGTACGGGCTTCAGATTGCTCTCTGAGGTCCCTTTGGTGCGCAACATATTGGCTCCCTTCTGGCTGCTGGCCTTGTTGCAGCGGAGGTGGAGGCGGGGGCTGTTGCCATGAAGCTTGAGGTTGACTTGCCGAAGCTACGGAGACTGCAGGGTGGTTGCCCACGTACTCCGGGATGTAAGGCTGATGATACGAAGCAGTATGCATGACCTGCTTCGGCTGTCCCTGTTGCGCTGCAGCTTCTGCTAGCTCCTTTTGTTTCTGGATGGTAACATGGCACATCCTGGTGGTATGGCCCTTGTTCTCACCGCAGAATAAGCAAAATGTCCTCCTTGGTTGATCTCCAAATCTCCCGCCGAAGCCCCTGGCGCCTCTGCCTCTTGGAGCTGGTGGCCGAAAGAAAGTTTGCTGCTGCCCCGAAGCCTGTGAGGAGCACTGCGGCCTGTTCTGCTGACTCCCCTTGTCATCATTTTGAGTGGAGTTGTGAATGGACCTGACATGCCTCGGATAGAATCTTCCCCCGAAGCCCCTAGTCATCTCAGAAAATCTGAAGGCCTCCTCCCTTCTTTGGCGAAAGTCATTATCAGCACGAATGTACTCATCCATCTTTTGGAGCAGCTTCTCCAAAGTCTGAGGAGGCTTCCTAGCAAAGTATTGAGCTGCAGGTCCAGGACGAAGTCCCTTGATCATGGCTTCGATGACAATTTCATTGGGCACCGTTGGAGCCTGCGCCCTCAAACGCAAGAACCTTCTGACATACGCCTGAAGGTATTCTTCATGGTCCTGAGTGCACTGGAACAAGGCTTGAGCAGTGACCGGCTTCGTCTGAAATCCTTGAAAGCTAGTTAACAACATATCCTTCAGCTTCTGCCATGAGGTGATCGTTCCTGGTCGAAGGGAGGAGTACCAGGTCTGAGCAACATTCCTGACGGCCATGACGAAAGACTTCGCCATGACTGCAGCATTGCCCCCATACGAAGACACTGTTGCTTCGTAGCTCATCAAGAACTGCTTCGGGTCTGAGTGGCCATCGAACATGGGAAGCTGGGGTGGCTTATAGGATGGAGGCCAAGGTGTAGCCTGCAGCTCAGCGGACAAAGGAGAAGCATCATCGAAAACAAAATTTCCCTGATGGAAATTGTCATACCAGTCATCTTCGTTGACGAAGCCCTCCTGATGAAGGTCTTTCTGCTGAGGCCTTCTGTTTTGCTCATCTTGAGTAAGATGGCGAACTTCCTCAGAGGCTTCGTCTATGTGCCGTTGCAACTCAGCTAGCCGGGCCATCTTCTCCTTCTTCCTCTGCACCTGTTGATGTAGCATCTCCATATCCCTGATTTCTTGGTCTAGCTCTTCCTCCTGAAGCGTCGGGCTGACGACCTTTCTCTTCTGGCTTCGAGCCTCCCGAAGAGAGAAGGTCTCTTGGTTGTGGTCCAGCGGTTGCAGTGCTGCAGCCCCAGCCGCTGAAGCTTTCTTCGGTGCCATAGCGAAGGTCTACAGCTTCCGAAGGTGTTCAAAAAACTCGAAGTGGAAGTGAGTTCACCGGAGGTGGGCGCCAATGTTGGGGACTTGTTCTCAAATGCTTCGGTTTAAGAACAAGGCAACATAAAAAGTGTTAAATGTTAAGGCCCTTCGTCCTACCAAACATTATTCCCCTTCGGGAATAATGAGTTCCGGACGAAGGTCACAAGAGACATACCTTCGTAAATATAACAAGTAATAACGAAGGATTCATACAAAACATGAAATGTAAATCATAGAATCATTTCTATTTTATTAACACAGAGAAATAGAAATGATTACAAATTACAAATGTACCTTCGGTCTTGAGAGAAGGTAAAAAGTACAAGCGTGACGCAAATGCCAATGCCAAGTCAGCGTGAACAGTACGGGAGTACTGTTCATCTATTTATAGACGCGGGACACAGCCCACGTAAAATTACATCCATGTCCATTACATTTGTTAATGACTTATGGAAATCTGTCAAGGCCCACGTAGTCTTTTCATCTTTAAGTCGGTTCCCCTTTCCGCTATCGCGACGAAGCTTCCCTGCGCACAGCTTCGGCTGTGCACCATCCTTCGTAGAGCCTGGTAATCAGCTCGTCCCTCGTCTGGTTCAGTCTTCGTCCTGACCGTGCTTTATGTTCATAATCCTGAGTCCGAAGATACCTGTTCACATAATCCACTTGGAAAACAGTCAAATCATGTTTTTGAGGACCTTCGGAGGACGAAGGCCCCCAACACCGTTCATCCCAGATCGGGCGGCCCTGATTCAATTAGCCCGGGCCCAATCCTGGCCGTCCGCCGGAGATCCAACGGCCCAGGGCCGCTTCCCTCACACCCCGCGCCCGCTCTGCCGCCTGGCCCCGCCTGTCAGCCCGCCCGCGCCCGCTCTGCCGCCCGGCCCCGCCTGTCGGCCAGCCGCCCCGCGCTGCTCACCCGGCCCCGCCTGTCAGCCGTCCGCCCCGCGCTGCCCGCCCAGCCCCGCCTGTCAGCCGCTCAGGCCGCTGCGCGCTCGCGCGCTCGCCTGCGGATCTAATCTCGGGCGTTGATCCGAGATCCGACGGCTATAAAAGCCCGATACCCCTTCGCCCGCGCGTTTTCTTAAAGAGACCCCCGGCTTCCTGAAAATTAACCCGCCGTCCCTGGATTCTCGCAGTTAGGTCCCGGACCTTTTATTTAATTCAAAATAAGCATTTAGGGTATATTTTTAATCCCTAAACTTGTAAAATTCATAACTTTGTCATATGAACTCCAAATTAGGTGCTTCAAATTGCAAAATGCTCATAGTATTTTTGTCTACCTATTTAACCAATGTTTCCCTGCTGTTTTTATGTCCCAATTAATAGTTGATCATTAGGATAAGATTAAGGTTATTGGAACCCCTATTTGAGATAAATAAAAGATAGAAGACTTTAATAAAAGTGGGAGCAACTAAGTTTATGGACTTAAAACCATGTAATGATTTAACCCCACCACTGACTTAAACCTGATTAGTGGATAATGAATCACTTTGTATAGTCCTCCACCCTAGACCTAGGGAATACTAGAGTACCAATCCTTTTCTATTGTGAACTGGTGATCTCTCTGCTGCATATGTTTGGTATATTGCTTTTGTTTGTTACTTCCCAAGTGCATAGTGTGAATGATTACTTTACGTAGACAACGAGCAGTCTGTGTTTTCCGAGGAAGTTGCAGAGGAAGTTCCTGATCAACAGTTTGGTGAAGGCAAGTGTCCTCTGACCCATTATGTCCTATTCATTTATAACTTACTACCCCGCATTACTTACTTGAAACCTAAGGATTGACTAGCTTTACACTTTACTTTATCCTTGATGACCTTATGGGCTGTTATGGTTAGCATTCTGCTATTGCCTTAACTTAATCAATGAACATGATGTGACTATTTACGATACTGTTATCCTGATGATATTGATGATCTTGTGATACTCTAGGGGGCTCAGGCTGTTTCCTGAGTACCTCTCCGTAAGGACCTGTTCGTTGAGAGACAACCCGGGATAACAGTGCAACCATGAGGGTGAAATGGGGTGCCCTTAGCTAATTAATTAGAGGAACTAGAGGTGTAGTTGCTTCGCCGTCGTGCCGTCAATGGGGTCCAGGCACAGTGCTTGCTCTGCCGAGGCTGAGTGCCGAGGTTCTTTCGTTTTGCTTTTGTTAGTCACTCTCCTGCGGGGAGGAGCACTGTGTTTATCAAACTGGAGAAACCTAACGGGCAGCTATGATCTCTAGGGAATCTTTGTAAAAGCTACGTAGTGATACCCTGCCGGACCACCTAGGTAGTGGTCAATGGGGATTAGCTCTCCCCGGGCAGAAAGGGAATCATGACTCATGGGTAAAGTGTGCGACCTCTGCAGAGGGTAGTGAAACTGATATATCAGTCGTGCTCACGGTTAAGAGCAGCCTTGGGATCCTCTTTGATTAGAGATACAGATGGTTCGAGATACAAGGATTATGTTATGGTTTTGGTTCGAATATGATGATGTTGTTCCTCGATGAGGAAATGGTTCATGGGTTGGTTAATGCTAAAATCTGGCTTCTACTAATGATAAATACCTAACCAACTAAAAGCAACTGCTTGAGCCTAACCCCACATAAAGCTAGTCCACTTCAGCCAAACGGGACATTTGCTGAGTACGTTGATGTGTACTCATCCTTGCTTTACCACAAAACACCAGGTTGTCCGCATTGTAACCACTGCTCAGGAGAAGGCGAAGCCGTGGAAGGAGACTTCCAGGAGTTCCAAGACTACGACGAATTCTAGGCGTGGGTTGGCGGCAACCCCCAGTCAGCTGCCTGTGAAGGCCCTATCTTTACTGCGTTTCGCTAGCACTTTGATTTAACTGTTAAGTTGATGACTATGTGGATGTCTATGACTCTGTGATGTAATAAGTTAAAACTCTTTTAAGTTATTATTCGAGCAATGTGCATTGATGTTCATTTATGTAATCGCTGTGTACGTGAGTTCTGATCCTGACACGTACATAGTTCGCACTTGGTTTGCCTTCCAAAACCGGGTGTGACATCTTCAAAAGCTTGTGACAATATAGTCTATTTGATGAATGACAAGCGATGTTTATTGAATAATCATCCAAGAAGAATCTGATATATTATATTCCGCTAACATAGACCTAGCCATATCAATGAGAGTTCTATTCTTTCTTTCAACAATACCATTTTGTTCCGAGGTATATTTGGAAGAGAATTCATGTTTAATACCCTTGTCATCACAATATTCATCAATTCTTGCATTTTTGAATTCCGACCCATTATCACTTCTAACCTTTTTGATGTCGAAATCAAATTGATTTTGAGCCAATATAGCAAATGACTTGAAAGTTTCAAACACATTAGATTTGTCTCGAAGAAAATAAACCCAAGTAAATCTTGAATAATCATCCACAATCACAAGACAATAAGAATTACCACCAATACTCACAAAAGATGTGGGCCCAAATAAATCCATGTGAAGTAATTCCAAAGGTCGATGAGTGGACATTTGACTTTTATTTGGATGAGTGTTTGCCACTTGCTTCCTGGCTTGACAAGAGCTACACAATTTGTTCTTCTCAAACTTCACATCTTTTAAGCCACGAACTAAGTCATGCTTGGTTAACCGATTGAGTTGCTTCATTCCAACATGACCAAGTCTTCTATGCCATAACCAACCTAGTGAAGCTTTCGAGAATAAGCAAGTTGTGAGCTTTGCCTCATTAGATGAGAAATCAACAAGATAAAGATTTTCATGTCTAAAACCTTTAAACTTAAGATTGCTACCATCAACACTAGAGATAATAACATCTTCAACCGTGAAATTGCAGCAAAATCCTAAATCACATAGTTGAGCTACGAAAAGTAAATTAAAATTTAAAGACTCAACCAAGAGCACATTTGATATGGAATGATCATTTGAAATAGCAATTTTACCCAAACCTTTAACCTTTCCTTTGCGATTATCTCCAAATGTAATACTATCATAATTTGAGCAATCTTCCTCACTCATTTTGGTGAACATTTTCATATCTCCAGTCATGTGTTGAGTGCATCCACTATCTAACACCCAATGATTCCCTCCCGCCTTGTAGTTCACCTTAGCATCTCCCTTTGCCATGAGACAATGGGGAGATGAGAAGAGTGAGGGAGCTTCCTTGATGGCAATTCCGGCATTAAGCTTGAATGAGGTGTCATCATCATCATCCGAGCTATCATCCGAGTCCCATTCAACTAAGTAGGCTTTGCCATCTTTCTTCTTGTTGTAGTATTTCTTTTTCTTCTTGTCACTTTCATCTTTGCCCTTCTTCTTGCTTGGGCAATTCATGGCAATGTGACCGGGTTCCCCACACTCAAAACACTTTCTATCATTGAAGGCATTTCTTCTTGATGTTTGACTTCTTCTAGGTTGACCTCTCTTCATCTTCATGAATTTATTGAATTTTCTTACAAATAGAGCCATGTCACCATCACTCTCACTTTCATTTTCTTCATCATTACTATCTTCTTTTTCAATTGCCTTTGAGGCCTTAGCTTTGAGAGCAATTGATTCATTTTTCACCTTCTTTGCCAAACTTAAAGCATCGGCTTGAGACTTCTTAAATATATCTTGAGTAAGAATTTCTCCCAATACTTTGGTTGGAGAAGTTGTAGATAGATCACTCCTTACTAACATTGTCACAATGGTCTCATATTTCTCCGGAAGTGATCTAAGGAACTTGTGAGTGAAATCCACATCCGGTACATTAAAACCAAGTCCCTTGAGTTCATTCACTATCTCATTTAACCGATTGAACATATCGGATACACTCTCATCTTTTTTCATAATAAATTGCTCAAACTTTCCTTTACACACATATAGTTTGGCACTCTTCACAATTGTAGTTCCTTCATGAATTTCCATTAGCTTAATCCAAATCTCATGAGCGGTTGTGAGATTCTTGATGCGATTGAACTCATTTATATCAAGAGCATCATAAAAAACATTCATGGCTTGATCATTTGTGAGGATATTCTCATTGTCACTAACGGATGGTTCATCTTCTTTCAACACAACAAATCCATCCCTGACAATTGGCCAAATTTTTCCACCCATTGCTCTAAGATGCATTGACATTCTTATTTTCCAATAGTCATAATTATTCCCATCAAAATGCGGTGGCTTCCCAATGTGCACATTGTTGTTACTAGCCATTTTGTCCCACTCCGGGATGATTAGATCCACAAACAATGGAGTCCTCGGCTCCGATACCACTTGTAGGATCTAGGACACCGGCTAGAGGGGGGGTGAATAGACGGTTTTGACTAGAATCAAAAAGACTAGGAAAATTTAATCAATATAACAAGAGGAATAAATTTTCTAGTGACAACAAGTAAACAGTGTATGAGAATCAACTACGGTGATTGAATACTTGAGGAACAATATGCAAAATACTAATCACTTGCAAGGCAATAAGTAATGCAAGAAAGTAAAGACACCGAGTTTTATCCCGTGGTATCGGTGATTTGCCGATCACCCCTAATCCACGTTAAGGTGGACTTCAAGCTCTCACTTGCTCCTCTATCAAGACACGGCTTGATCTTTGAGCCAAGTGGACAAGAAATCACTCAATACCTCGATTCCACTAATGTCACCTTTGCCGCTCCGGCGAGGTAGATGCGAACCCCTCACAATCAACACCACGACTTCTCCACAATCTTCTTGGAGAGCTCGACGGAGACAATCACTCGAGCCGTCTAGGAGGCGGCAACCTCCAAGAGTAACAAGTCGATGACGCTTGCTCGGTGTACCACCTAGTGCCTCAAGAATCACCGAAGGATGCAAATGCACTAGGAACCCTCAATCTCTCACTAGAATGCAATCTCAAGCAAAGAGTGTGAGAGAGTGAGTTGGAGGATCACAAATAATCTCAATGTGTGCAAGGAATGGCCAAGAGGGCTCTCTCACACGAGCTACCCTTCTATTTATAGTCCCCCATTAAAATCCAACCGTTATGTGCAAAAAGCACCAGTTCTGCGCACACGCGGACGGTTCGCGCCCTAAGGCCGGATGGTTCGCCGTACATATAACGGCTATAATTCCCGTTCAAAAACTGTCAGAGCTGTCAGAAAAAGTGGATCCGGACAGTCCGCCCTCCAAGGCCGGACCGTCCGCGACCTAGCAGCTTGAGGCACCCGAACCTCTGACCAAGAATAGTTAACATGGGCGGACCGTCCGCCTATAAGGCCGGACGGTCCGCGACCTGAGATAGTACTGTCCGGACTAGTCCCCCGGACAGTCCGTAGTACAAATCTACAAAATCACACAGTCCCTGTCCAAAACATGTTTGACACTTGCGGACTGTCCGCCCAACACAGCCGGACGGTCCGCGCTATAATTCAGGGACTGGCCTGAAACCAGCCTTCTCTAGTCATGACTGCGGACGGTCCGGCCCTAAGGCCCGGACGGTCCACATTGCAATGGAACAAAGTGGCTTCCGAAGTGGTCAGACTTCGGACCCCTCTAGTGGATCGCGGACGGTCCACCCTCAAGGCCCGGACGGTCCGCGCATCCAAGACTTTGCAATTTTTCAAACTCGCTTTTGAAAGAACTTTTAACTCAAGAAATTTGAAGCGACGTTAGTCCTCATGCAAATGCAACTACTTGATGCTATATGAGGCACTAAGCTTTACACAGATCAAAGTCATTGACCCCTCTTAATAGAACGACTATCTAGCTGTCGGGGACCATAATTAGGGGTACCCTCAAGACGCCTAATTCTCAGCTGGTAACCCCCATCAGCATAAAGCTGCAGAGGCCTGATGGGTGCGATTAAGTCAGGGATCAGTCCATACGAGCGACTCGATCACGCCTCGCCCGAGCCTAGCCTCGGGCAAGGGCAGCCAACCCTGAGGTGTTTCCGTCTCGCCCGAGGCCCCCTTTTTACGGCAGACGCACCTCCGGCTCGCCCGAGGCCTTGCCTTCGTTAAGAAGCAACCCTGACTAAATCGCCGCGCCGACCGACCAAGTCACAGGGGAATTTAACGCAAAGGTAGCCTGGCACCTTTATCCTGACGCGCGCCCCCTGGCAGAGCTGAAGTGACCGCCGTCACTTCGCCGCTCCACTGATCGGTCTGACAGAAGGACAGCGCCGCCTGCGCCATCCCGACTGCAGTGCCACTTGACAGAGTGAGACTGACAGGCAGCCAGGCCTTGCCAAAGGCGCCATAGGAAGCTCCGCCCGACCCAGGGCTCGGACTCGGGCTAAGGACCCGGAAGACGGCGAACTCCGCTCCGCCCGACCCAGGGCTCGGACTCGGGCTAAAGCCCCGGAAGACGGCGAACTCCGCTCCGCCCGACCCAGGGCTCGGACTCGGGCTAAGGCCCCGGAAGACGGCGAACTCCGCTCCGCCCGACCCAGGGCTCGGACTCGGGCTAAGGCCCCGGAAGACGGCGAACTCCGCTCCGCCCGACCCAGGGCTCGGACTCGGGCTAAGGCCCCAGAAGACGGCGAACTCTGCTCCGCCCGACCCAGGGCTCAGACTCGGGCTAAGGCCCCGGAAGACGACGAACTCCGCCTCGCCCGACCCCAGGGGTCGGACTCCGCCCTGGCCTCTGCCGAACGACCTCCGCCTCGCCCGACCTAGGAGCTCGGGCTCGGCCTCGGCCATGCAGGACAGACTCGACCTCGGCTTCGGAGGAGCCTCCACGTCGCCCGACCTAGGGCACAAGTCCGCCACGTCAACAGGAAGCGCCATCATCACCCTACCTCGAGCCGACTCGGGCCGCAGAGAACAGGACCGACGTCCCATCTGGCTAGCTGCGCCAGATAGGCAATGATGGCGCCCCGCTAGACCCATGACGACGGCGGCTCTCAGCTCCCTTACGGAAGCAGGGGGACGTCAGCAAGGGCCCAACCGCTCCGACAGCTGTCCCTCCACCAGGCTCCGTTACTCCTCCGACAGCCACGACACCACACCAGCTGGGTGCCAAGATCTCTCCGGCTGCCACATTGGCATGTACCTAGGGCGCTAGCTCTCCCCCGCTAGACACGTAGCACTCTGCTGCACCCCCATTGTACACCTGGATCCTCTCCTTACGCCTATAAAAGGAAGGACCAGGGCCTTCTTAGAGGAGGTTGGCCCCGCGGGAACGAGGGCAGGGGCAGGCGCTCTCTTGGGGCCGCTCGCTTCCCTCACCCGCGCAGACGCTTGTAACCCCCTACTGCAAGCGCACCCGACCTGGGCGCGGGACGAACACGAAGGCCGCGGGATCTCCACCTCCCTCACGACTCGGCTCCGGCCACCTCGCTTTTCCCCCCTTCGCGCTCGCCCACGCGCTCGACCCATCTGGGCTGGGGCACGCGGCACACTCACTCATCGGCTTAGGGACCCCCCGATCTCGAAACGCCGACAGTTGGCGCGCCAGGTAGGGGCCTGCTGCGTGTTGACGAGCAGTTTCCCGTCAAGCTCCAGATGGGCAGTCTCCAACGCCCTCTCCAACCCGGGACGGTGCTCCGTTTCGGGAGTCTCGAGTTCATGTCTTTCGACGGCGGCTACGACATGATACTCCTTCCACCGCCGCACGACGGCGACAATGGTGGCCGACAACCCGCCCGCCGGCGGCGGAATCGACGACGTCTTCCCCGCGTGGGGGAAGAACAACATTCGAGCTCGCCCCATCCTCTCCCTCGCCATCGGAGGAGGAGGCGGGGCAACCAGGGCCGAGCGGGAGGCTGCGCTCCGTCGACTGTCGAGCGAATCGACATCCCCAGCGCCCCAACGGAGGACGCGTCGGGCGTCACCCTCGCGTTTGAGGCGAAGGCGAGCGCCGTCCCCCCGCAACACGCCAACCCCGAGCAAGTGGACGACGCCAGCACGCTCACGGAGGGCCTGCAGGACGTCGCCCTCGTACCCAAGATGACGGCGCGATCAGTCCCCGACGTGACTTCATCGCTCCTCGTCGACCAAAAGGTACCGACTGATTCCCATCCTTCGTCATTTCGACTCGACCTCAACCCGCCTAGCGACCTCGCTCGGGCGGGCGCTCACGCTGAGGCGAGTGCAACCTCTTTTGGGTTTCGTGTGCGGTCGCCTTGGGACCGATTGACGGGCGTCTCGACCTACGGGCCCTCTGGGTCCGAGGAAGATGACGACCCCAGCATCTGCTGGGATTTCTCTGGATCTGGCAACCCCAGTGCCATGCGGGACTTCATGACCGCATGCAACTACTGCCTCTCCGACTGTTCCGACGGCAGCCGCAGCCTTGACGACAAGGACTGCGGCCCGAGCCGCGAATGTTTCCACGTCGAGCTAGGGGATCCCTCCGGAGGCAACCGTCTCGGCATGCCGGAGGATGGTGATCTCCCTAGGCCAGTGCCTCGCGCCGACATCCCGCAGGAGCTAGCTGTGGTCCCCGTTCCGGCGGGGGGTCACGACCCACACCTCGAGCAAGTCCGCGGGGCGCAGGCCGGGCTCGACGAGGGGGCAGGAGCGCTCGAGTTGATCCGCCGGGACGTCGGGCAGGTATGGGCGGGCCAGCCCCCAGCCGGAGAAATACGTCACCTGCCCCAGGGTCTCCAGCACCGCATCGCCAACGATGCCAGGGACAGGCCGCCACCCGCATCCAGCGGAACCGGTCAGGACCTGGCAGCCGCAGCGATGCTCCTCCGCGCGATGCCGGAGTCATCAACCACCGAGGGTCGGCGAATCCAGGGAGAGCTCAAGCATCTCCTGGAAGGCGCTGCGGCCCGGCGGGCCGAGAGCTCTGCCTCCCGCAGGCAGGGGTACCCCTCGGAACCTCGTGCCGCGACTTCCCGACTCATGCGGGAAGCCTTGGTCTACACCGGGCGCACGCGCAACACCGCGCCTGTGGCCCCGGGCCACCTCGGCGACGAGCACCCTCATCGCGACCATCGGGCCCGCCTCGACGAAAGGGTGCGCCGAGGCTATCACCCCAGGCGTGGGGGACGCTACGACAGCGGGGAGGATCGGAGTCCCTCGCCCGAACCACCCGGTCCGCAGGTCTTCAGCCGAGCCATTCGGCGGGCGCCGTTTCCAGCCCGATTCCGTCCCCCGACTACTATCACAAAGTACTCGGGGGAAACGAGACCGGAATTGTGGCTCGCGGACTACCGCCTGGCCTGTCAACTAAGTGGAACAGACGACGACAACCTCATCATCCGCAACCTCCCCTTGTTCCTCTCCGACACTGCTCGCGCTTGGTTGGAGCACCTGCCTCCGGGGCAGATTTCCAACTGGGAGGATTTGGTCCAAGCTTTCGCCGGCAACTTCCAGGGCACGTACGTGCGCCCCGGGAATTCCTGGGACCTCCGAAGCTGCTGGCAACAGCCGGGAGAGTCTCTTTGGGACTACATCCGGCGATTCTCGAAGCAGCGCACCGAGCTGCCCAACATCACCGACTCCGATGTCATCGGCGCGTTCCTTGCCGGCACCACTTGCCGTGACCTGGTGAGCAAGTTGGGTCGCAAGACCCCCACCAGGGCGAGCGAGCTGATGGACATCGCCACCAAGTTCGCCTCTGGCCAGGAGGCGGTCGAGGCCATCTTCCGAAACGACAAGCAGCCCCAGGGCCGCCCGTCGGAGGATGCTCCCGAGGCGTCTACTCCGCTCGGCGCCAAGAAGAAAGGCAGCAGGAAGTCGCAAGCGAAACGCGACGCCGCCGACGCAGACCTTGTCGCCGCCGCCGAGTACAAGAACCCTCGGAAGCCCCCGGAGGTGCCAACCTCTTCGATAAGGCACTCAAGGAGACGTGCCCTTACCATCAGGGGCCCGTCAAGCACACCCTCGAGGAGTGCGTCATGCTTCGGCGCCACTTCCACAAGGCCGGGCCACCCGCAGAGGGTGGCAGGGCCCGCGACGACGACAAAAGGGAAGATCACCAAGCAGGAGAGTTCCCCGAGGTCCGCGACTGCTTCATGATCTACGGAGGGCATGCGGCGAATGCCTCGGCTCGGCATCGTAAGCAAGAGCATCGGGAGGTCTGCTCGGTGAAGGTGGCGGCGCCAGTCTACCTAGACTGGTCCGACAAGCCCATCACCTTCGACCAAGATGACCACCCCGACCACGTGCCGAGCCCGGGGAAGTACCCGCTCATCGTCGACCCCATCATCGGCGACGTTAGGCTCACCAAGGTCCTGATGGATGGGGGCAGCTGCCTCAATATCATCTACGCCGAGACCCTCAGGCTCCTGCGCGTCGATCTGTCCTCCGTCCGAGCAGGCGCTGCGCCCTTCCACGGGATCATTCCTGGGAAGCGCGTCCAGCCCCTCGGACGGCTCGACTGTAACACCCTAAATTTGGGGGTATAAAATTTCTTTGCTCATATTCACAAATTCAGGTGTTACTTCCCTTTTCTCATCCTTCCCCAATCTTCTCTTTCTCATTTCTATAGGAGAAAAGTGGTTATTTTATTTGTAACTATAGTCCATTAGCTCAAACTCCAAGGGAGTATGAATTGTTGCATCATGTTGAACCCTAGATTTCACTTTTGTTTGGTGCATAATTCTTAGAAAGTCTAATTTGAATTTGTGGCTTATTTGAATTGGAATCAAATAGAGAAAATAAAAAGAAAAAGGGAAAACAAATGCCAGAATAAAAGAAAAAGGGAAAGAAGCCCAACCCTGCCGCCCCCTCGGCCTTTCGGCCCAGCCGGCCCAACCCCGCGCGCGCCTCTCCCCCCCCCCCCCGCTCTCTCTGCCCTGGCGGGCCCGCCCGTCAGCGCGGCCGCCGTCTCCGCGCCCACCTCCCTCTCTCTCTGCTCGCGGGCCCGGCCTGTCAGCCCCGTCTTCCCCGCGTAACCGCCGCCCGCGCTGCGCGTTGCCGCGGTCTCCGCGCCCACGTCGCGCGTGGAGCTCGCAACCGCCCCGCCCCCGGCCACTTGAGCCCAGGACCCCACTCGCCCTCTCCCCCTCCCTCATTTGCGCACCTGCAAGCCTCTCTCTCACCTCCCCCTCGCTGCGCGCACGCCAAAGCGCCGCCGCCATTAAACCGCCGCCGTCCCGAGCTCGTTCCTCCGTCGCCATTGGAGCCCCGCCGTGCCCTCTGCCACGGTGAGCTTCGCCCCGACGTCCGCAACCCGGGACGCGCTCCAATTTCCCCTTCCCCTCCCTATTTCCCTCTGCCCGCGCTCACCCGCCGTCCTCCGTGCAGCCGCGGAGGTCCGCCACCGCCGACCCGGGCCGTCGTCGCGCCATTGCCGCCACCGAGGAGTCCCCGGAGTCCGTCTTGAGGTAAGGAACCTCCCCTGCCCTCTCCCTTCCTCTCTATTGCTCTCTACTGCGCTTAATTGCTCGCCGGAGTCCCATAGCGCCGCCACCGAGCCGCTTCGCCGTGGACCGCCCCCCTCCGGTGCCCCTGCCCCGACCTAGCCCCCACCGGACGATTCCCCGTGCCCTCCCCAACCTTCCCGGCCGCTCGGGTCACCCCAAAGACCCGCAGAGCGCCCGTGCCCCTCGTCTCCGGCGAGTCCTCCGCCGCGGAGACGAGCGCCGCCGCCTCTGCTAGCCGTAGGAAAGGCCAAGGCCGGCCACCCGATCCCCGCCGTCCATCCCAGATCGGGCGACCCTGATTCAATTAGCCCGGGCCCAATCCTGGCCGTCCGCCGGAGATCCAACGGCCCAGGGCCGCTTCCCTCACACCCCGCGCCCGCTCTACCGCCTGGCCCCGCCTGTCAGCCCGCCCGCGCCCGCTCTGCCGCCCGGCCCCGCCTGTCGGCCAGCCGCCCCGCGCTGCTCACCCGGCCCCGCCTGTCAGCCATCCGCCCCGCGCTGCCCGCCCGGCCCTGCCTGTCAGCCGCTCAGGCCGCCGCGCGCTCGCGCGCCCGCTCGCGGATCTAATCCTGCGCGTTGATCCGAGATCCAATGGCTATAAAAGCCCGATACCCCTTCGCCCGCGCGTTTTCTTAAAGAGACCCCCGGCTTCCTGAAAATTAACCCGCCGTCCCTGGATTCTCGCAGTTAGGTCCTCGGACCTTTTATTTAATTCAAAATAAGTATTTAGGGTATATTTTTAATCCCTAAACTTGTAAAATTCATAACTTTGTCATATGAACTCCAAATTAGGTGCTTCAAATTGCAAAATGCTCATAGTATTTTTGTCTATCTATTTAAATAATGTTTCCCTGCTGTTTCCATGTCCCAATTAATAGTTGACCATTTGGATAGGATTAAGGTTATTGGAACCCTAATTGAGATAAATAGAAGATGGTAGACTTTAATAAAAGTGGGAGCACCTATGTTTATGGACTTAAAATCATGTAATGATTTAACCCCACCACTAACTTAACCTGATTAGTGGATAACGAATCACTTTGTATAGTCCTCCACCCTAGACCTAGGGAATACCAGAGTGCCTATCCCTTTTCTATTATGAACTTGTGATCTCTCTGCTGCATATGTTTGGTATATTGTTTTTGTTTGTTATTTCCCAAGTGCATAGTGTGAATGATTACTTTACGTAGACAACGAGCAGTCTGTGTTTTCCGAGGAAGTTGCAGAGGAAGTTCCTGATCAACAGTTTGGTGAAGGCAAGTGTCCTCTGACCCATTATGTCCTATTCATTTATAACTTACTACCCCGCATTACTTACTTGAAACCTAAGGATTGACTAGCTTTACACTTTACTTTATCCTTGATGACCTTATGGGCTGTTATGGTTAGCATTCTGCTATTGCCTTAACTTAATCAATGAACATGATGTGACTATTTATGATACTGTTATCCTGATGATCTTGTGATACTCTAGGGGGCTCAGGCTGTTTCCTGAGTACCTCTCCGTAAGGACCTGTTCGTTGAGAGACCACCCGGGATAACAGTTGTCGGCGTTCCGAGACCGGGGGGTCCCCGAGCCGACGAGTGAGAGTGCCGCGTGCCCCAGCCCAGATGGGTCGAGCGCGTGGGCGAGCGCGAAGGGGGGAACAGAGAGAGAGGTCGGTGGCCGGAGCCGGGTCGTGAGGGAGTCGGAGAATTCCCGCGGCCTTCATGTTCGTCCCGCGCCCAGGTCGGGTGCGCTTGCAGTAGGGGGTTACAAGCGTCCGCGCGAGGTGAGGGGAGTGAGCGGCCCCGAGAGAGCGCCTGCCCCTGCCCTTCGTCCCCGCGAGGCCAACCTTCTCTAAGAAGGCCCTGGTCCTTCCTTTTATAGTCGTAAGGAGAGGATCCAGGTGTACAAGATGGGGGTGTAGCAAGGTGCTACGTGTCTAGCGAGGGAGAGCTAGCGCCCTATGTACATGCCAAGGTGGCAGCCAGAGAGATCTTGGCACCCTATTGGTGTGGCGTCGTGGCTGTTGGTGGAGTAACGGAGCCGGACGGGGAGACAGCTGTCGGAGTGGCTGGGCCCTTGCTGACGTCCTCCTGCTTTCGTAAGGGAGCTGAGAGTCGCCGTCGTCATGGTCTAGCGGGGCGCCATCATTTGCCTATCTGGCGTGGCTGGCCAGATGGGACGCCGGTCTTGTCCTCTGCGACCCAAGTCGGCTCAGGGCAGGGTGATGATGGCGCTTCCTGTTGACGTGGCGGTCTCGCGTCCTAGGTCGAGCGTCGTGGAAGCTCCTCCGAAGCCGAGGTCGAGTCCATCCTGCAAGACAGAGGCAGAGTCCGAGCCCTGGTCGGGCGAGGCGGAGATCGTTCGGCAGAGGCCGAGGCGGGGTCCGAGCCCTGGGTCGGGCGAGGCGGAGTTCGTCGTCTTCCGGGGCCTTAGCCCGAGTCCGAGCCCTTGGTCGGGCGGAGCGGAGTTCGCCGTCTTCCGGGGCCTTAGCCCGAGTCCGAGCCCTGGGTCGGGCGGAGCGGAGTTCGCCGTCTTCCGGGGCCTTAGCCCGAGTCCGAGCCCTGGGTCGGGCGGAGCGGAGTTCGCCGTCTTCCGGGGCCTTAGCCCGAGTCCGAGCCCTGGGTCGGGCGGAGCGGAGTTCGCCGTCTTCCGGGGCCTTAGCCCGAGTCCGAGCCCTGGGTTGGGCGGAGCCTCCTATGGCACCTCTGGCGAAGTCTGGTCGCCCGTTGGTCTTACCTTTTGCGTTAAACGCCCCGGTGACTCGGTCGGTTGGCGCGGTGATTTAGTCAGGGTTTCTTCTTATCGAAGGCGGGGCCTAGGGCGAGCCGGAGATGCGTCTGCCGTGAAAGAGGAGGCCTCGGGCGAGACGGAGTCATCTTAGGGTCGGCTGCCCTCGCCCGAGGCTAGGCTCGGGCGTGGCGTGGTCAAGTCACTCGTATGGACTGATCCCTGACTTAATCAAACCCATCAGGCCTCTGCAGCTTTATGCTGATGGGGGTTACCAGCTGAGAATTAGGCGTCTTGAGGGTACCCCTAATTATGGTCCCCGACAGTAGCCCCCGAGCCTCGAAGAGAGTGTTAACACTCGCTTGGAGGCTTGCGTCGCACTTTTTTGCAAGGGGACCAGCCTTTCTCGGTGGTACTTTGTTCCGTTGGGTGCGCGCGAGCGCACCCGCCGGGTGTAGCCCCCGAGGCCTCGGAGGAGTGGTTTCACTCCTTCGAGGTCTTAATGCCTCGCGCAATGCTTCGGCTGGTCTGGCGGTTCCCTCATGCGAGCAGGGCGTAACCCAGGTGCACTGTCGGGGCCCAAGTTCTCGGGCTGGTATGTTGACGCTGTCAACGGTTCGGCCGGAGCCGGGTTTGCGAGAGCAGCCCCCGAGCCTTCGCACGGAGCGAGAGGACGATCAGAGACAGACTCGACTTTTTATATACGCCCCTACGTCGCCTTTCCGCAAGGAGGAGGGGGGGAGTGCGCCATGTTACCCTCGATGGGCACCGAACATGGTGTCTCCGGTGAGCTGCAATCGGGTAATCCGAGTGGACGTCCGTGCCCCGTTCGTTGGGGGTCGGCTAGGGGCCCGGAGGCACGCCCAAAAGTACCTGCGGGTGATCTGCCGGACCCGGTCCCCTAGCGACGGGGTCCGAGGGCTCGTTGCCTCCCTCCGATGGGATTCCGTTACAGAGTCGTTCCCGCTGGTCTCGGAAATGTCCTAGGGTACCTCGGGAGCGCAGCCCGAGCCTTGGTTATGTATCGAACGTACCCCTGGTCATCCCTCGCTCGGCGTCTGAGGCGACTGTGAACCCTTCGACAGGCCAGCCTTCGAACCCCTGATCAGTAGGGGGCACGGAGCCCTAGTAGCCTGAGGCGGTCATGGAACCTTTCGGGAGGCCGACCTTCGAACCCCTGACCAGTAGTGGGTGTCGGGCCCACGCGATCTGAGGCGGCTGTTGAACCCCTCGGGGGGCCAGCCTTCGAACCCCTGATCAGTAGGGAGGCTCAGAGCCTAGTTCCTTCTCGGGGAAGGATCCCTTTGGGGTTATCCCCCTTCTCGGTCCCTGTTGCAAGAGATAGAGAAAGAAGGAAAAGGGAAAAAGGATTCGAAATTGAACGTCGGGGCGTACCTTTTTCGGCGTGGTCGTTTTGGCGAAGGCGAAACGTCACCAGCCGCTCCCGCCCGTAGCGCTGTCCGCCGAGCCGCGGAGTTAATGCGCCGGGGTGAGTAGTTGGCGAGGTTGCCGTTGCGCGTGTGCGAGCCGTTCGAGGTACAGGTCACGGGCGCGTCGTCTTCACGCCGTGAGAGGTGGCTCTCTTGCTGCCTCCGGATGGGACATGAGCTTGGCAGATGGCGTGACCGCTGCTCTCGCGCGCCTGCCACCGTCATCACTGCCGGCCCATTTTTGACCGCTTTTGACCGCTGCGCCAGGCTGGCGCTGCCGGGTCGCGGGCTGGGTCGCCTCGAATTGCGGTATCGGTTCCGCAATCGAGGAGGTGCGGTGGTGGAGCGAGTGGCGTAGCGGTTCGCATGCAGCGCCCGGCGCGCCAGTTGCACGACGCGTGGGCTTGAGCCGTCGCGCTGGCCTGTCAGGAGTCGGAGAGGCGCGTCCACTTGGCGCGGTTGCATGCCGCCTGCATGGCCGCCTGCCCCTTTCGCCCGCTGGTCCGGACAAAAGTGGAGGGTTACTTGTAACCGCTGGGTGGTTGCGTGCGTCGTGCGCGGCGGTTCGGCTTCTTCTGCTTAGAGCCGGTCTGCATGACAGGCGGGCCCCAGCCCCCGCGCCGCAGGGAAGGGCTTTGGAGGCGTGTTGGAGAAGACTCAGTCCATGACGGTTGAGGGCGCAAGCAGGGGGAGTTGCCTTTAAAAGGAGGGCGACCCCCTTCGTGAGGTAACCATGTCTCCTTCCTCCCCAATGCATTGTGTCTCTCCATCTTCCGAGCCCCCGGATGGGGGGAAACCGCCGTCTTTTCGCTCCATCGCTGGAGGAACGCAACTCCGTGGGAGTTGGTACCTTTCAGCCATCGTTCGGCTTCAAGGATTTTCATCATGCAGCCCGGCTGCACCCCTCCACCGGCGGTCGCCCAAGAGGGCGACCTCCGGCTTGATGGTGGGGGAAAGCGAGCCGGGCTGCGGCATCCGCCCCTTCCTCAGCCTCAAGGATTTTCATCACCAGGGCTGAGGAGGGGCGTGTGCCGGGTCGGGGTTGGCCCTTGCGCGGGTGGTGACCCGCTCCTTCCCTCAGTGATCGGGGGGAAGGGCGGGAGTCGTCCGTGGCGCCAATAGCTGCAGCGTGCCCGGCTCTCTGAGCCGAGCAATCTCGGAGCCGCCCCCGGTGTCGCCTTCCGCCACGGCAGCTGGAAGAGGTTCTTCCGCCGGCGCGACGGCCGAGGTTGGCCACGGACCGACCCCCGACTCTACGGCCTTCTGCCCGTCCTTGCCTCTTGAGTTTGGGCAAGGGCGGGGGCCTCCCAGCAGCAGTATCCACCCTGAGGCCATCACTGCTGCTGTTGGGCCCCTCGGGACAGACGTCTTCATCGTCGCCGCTGCCGGGGCGGGGCGGCGACGTGCCGTTCGTCGGTTTTCTGTTGCCCCGCAGGCCCTCCCCCATCGAGTGGGGTTGTTCGTACCTGCGGGGGGGAACCGGAGTTCCGTTTGTAATGGCACTTCGAGTGCCGGGTTTTTCGTTCATTTCGGCTTTCGGGGCCTGAACATGTATGTAACTTCGGCACAGAGCCGTGTTTTTTTCCTCATTTCCGAGCGCTAAGACTCGTCCGCTGATTGTCTAAACCGCTTCACTAAGCGTGAGTTGCCCCGTGTCAAGGTGACGAGTGAGGTATCCGTATCCCGGAGGCATAGGAATCCCTCGGCTCGGTCGGACCTGTTGTCCGAGGCTCCTCTAGCTTAGTTAAAGAGACCCCTCGGCCGCTCTTCGACGAGCCGAGGCCAGGGGTAGCGATATCAGCATGAGCAGAGGCGTTGTTGGCTCGGAAATGAAACCTGGTTGGCCGGGGCCTAGCCGGGTTGCCCGTTGGCAGGATCGACGTCGGAGCTGTTCATCCGAGGCTTCGGACCGAGCTGGCGCCCTCGGAAGGCGGTCGGCCGAGGCCTCGGAGGTGGCTGGCCGAGCCGTCCGCTCGGGCCGAGTTCTCGGAGAAGTCCCTGGCAGAGATTGCTCGAGCGTGGTGATGACGTCGTCCTTCGGAGCGGAGGCCTTCGGACCGCGTCGCCGTCCGAGGCTAGGTCGGGCCTTGCCGAAGGTGCTGTTGATGCCGAGGGTGTCATCGCCCTCTTCCAGCGTCAAGATCCGAGCCTGCAGGGTCAAATCGTCTTGTAGCGTGGGCCTTGCGCGGCCGTTGAGGCCAGAACACATACCCTTGTTGCATTATAAAGCTGCGTCTCTTTTCCTCTCGTTTCGAGTATCTGGACTTTTTGTCGGTAGCAGGGATGTTAGTGCGAGCAAGAGTTGCTTCTCGCGGAAGGTGATGAGTGAGGTATCCGTATCCCGGAGGCGTGGGAGTCCCTCGGCTCGGTCGGCCTTGCCGCTTACGCGTACTTTTACCCGCCCATGAAGCCTTGTCACCGACTTGGTCGAGAAGGCTCGAAGAATCGCTTCGACAGAAGAGCTCCCGTACCTAAAGACTTGTTCGATCCGCGGATTCGCCTTATCCGAGCGCGAGTTACTTATCGCAGAAGGTGATGAGTGAGGTATCCGTATCCCGGAGGCGTAGGAGTCCCTCGGCTCGGTCAGCCTTGACTGCTTACGTGTACCCCGTCGTTTCCAGGACCCGCTTTTCGAAGTAGTCAAAAAGCACGAAAGATGTTCTGGTAAAAGAGATTTTTTGTTCGAGGAAAATTTTGACGCAGAGGGGGTTTCCCCCCTTTTAGCCCCCGAGGGAGGGTCGGGCTCCGCCGAGGCGAGGCTGACCCTTCCTTGTTGACTAAACTTTGCGTGGGTGCGAGGTATGTAAACAACTTGGAAACATCTTAAGGGTAGAAGCGACGTAGCTGTTGGATGTTCCAAGCGTTGCCGTAGACCTCGCCTTGACTGTTGGCCAGCTTGTACGTTCCGGGCTTCAGTACTTTGGCGATGATGAACGGCCCCTCCCAGGGGGCGTGAGCTTGTGCCTCCCTCGGGCGTCTTGCCGCAGCCGAAGCACCAGATCGCCCACCTGGAGATCTCGGGGTCGGACCCCTCGGGCGTGGTAGCGTCGCAGGGACTGCTGATACCGCGCCGAGTGTAGTAAGGCCCTGTCCCGAGCCTCGTCCAGCTGGTCCAGCGAGTCTTCTCGGCTAGCTTGGTTGCTTTCTCCGTTGTAGGCCCTCGTCCTCGGGGAGCCGTATTCCAGGTCCGTGGGCAAGACGGCCTCGGCCCCGTAGACCAGGAAGAACGGCGTGAAACCCGTGGCCCGGCTTGGCGTCGTCCTCACGCTCCAGACCACCGAGGGGAGCTCCTTCATCCATCGCTTGCCGAACTTGTTGAGATCATTGTAAATTCGAGGCTTGAGCCCCTGTAGAATCATGCCGTTGGCACGTTCCACTTGCCCATTCGTCATGGGGTGAGCTACGGCGGCCCAGTCTACCCGGATGTTGTGATCATTGCAAAAATCCAAGAATTTTTTGCCGGTGAACTGGGTGCCATTGTCGGTGATGATGGAGTTTGGGACCCCGAAGCGATGGATGATATTGGTGAAGAACGCCACCGCCTGCTCGGACCTGACGCTGTTCAGGGGTCGGACCTCGATCCACTTGGAGAATTTGTCGATGGCGACCAGCAGGTGCGTGTAGCCCCCGGGCGCCTTCTGCAGAGGGCCGACGAGGTCCAGACCCCACACAGCGAAGGGCCAGGTGATGGGTATCGTCTGCAGAGCCTGAGCGGGCAGGTGGGTCTGCTTCGCATAGAATTGGCACCCTTCGCAGGCGCGGACAACTCTAGTGGCGTCAGCCACCGCCGTTGGCCAGTAGAAGCCTTGGCGGAAAGCATTCCCGACGAGGGTTCGGGGTGCTGCATGATGACCGCAAGCCCCCGAGTGTATTTCCTGCAGGAGTTCCTGGCCCTCGGCGATGGAGATGCATCGCTGGAGGATGCCCGAGGGGCTTCGGTGGTAGAGCTCCTTCTCATCGCCCAGCAAGACGAACGATTTGGCACGTCGCGCTACCCGCCGAGCCTCGGCGCGGTCGAGGGGCAGTTCTCCTTGGCGGAGATATTGCAGGTACGGGGTTTGCCAATCTTGATCTGGCACGACCCCGTTCTGCTCCCCCTCGATGCGCAGTGCCTCGCCCTCGGGCTCCGAGGGTTCCTCGGGGTGAGCCAAGGATGGCTCGGGCTGGGCCGAGGTCACCTCGGACGAGGCCGAGGGTGCCTCGGGCTCGGGCGCGTCATCTATCTTGACGGAGGGTTGGTGCAGATCCCGGGAGAAGACGTCCGGGGGAACCGTCGTTCGCCCCGAGGCTATCTTCGCCAGCTCGTCCGCAGTCTCGTTGTAGCGCCGAGCGATGTGGTTAAGCTCGAGCCCGTAGAACTTGTCTTCCAGGCGTCGAACCTCCTCACAGTAGGCCTCCATCTTCGGGTCGCGGCAGAGGGAGTTCTTCATGACTTGGTCGATGACGAGCTGCGAGTCGCCGCGCGCATCGAGGCGTCGGACCCCTAGCTCGATGGCGATTCGCAATCCGTTGATCAGAGCCTCGTACTCAGCCACATTGTTGGACGCCGGGAAATGGAGGCGAAGCACGTAGCGCAGGTGTTTCTCGAGGGGCGAGACGAAAAGCAGGCCCGCGCCAGCTCCCGTCTTCATCAGCGACCCATCGAAAAACATGGTCCAGAGCTCTGGTTGGATCGGAGCCGTTGGTAACTGGGTATCGACCCATTCGGCTACGAAATCCGCCAGTACCTGGGACTTGATGGCCTTCCGAGGGGCAAACGAGATTGCCTCGCCCATGATCTCCACCACCCACTTCGCGATCCGCCCCGAGGCTTCCCGGCACTGGATGATCTCCCCCAGGGGGAAGGATGACACCACAGTCACCGGATGGGACTCGAAGTAATGTCGCAGCTTTCGCCTCGTCAGGATCACTGCATATAGCAGCTTCTGGACTTGTGGGTAGCGGATCTTGGTCTCGGACAGCACTTCGCTGACGAAGTAAACTGGCCTCTGAATGGGCAAAGCATGCCCCTCTTCCTGCCTTTCGACTACGATCGCAGCGCTGACCACCTGAGTGGTTGCGGCGACGTAGACCAGGAGGGTTTCTCCATCAGCTGGGGGTACCAAGATGGGCGCCTGGGTGAGGAGCGCCTTCAGGTTCCCGAGGGCTTCCTCGGCTTCGGGAGTCCAAGTGAAGCACTCGGCCTTCCTTAAGAGGCGGTACAGGGGCAGGCCTCTTTCGCCGAGGCGCGAGATGAAGCGGCTCAAGGCCGCGAGGCATCCCATGACCCTCTGTACGCCTTTTAAGTCCTTGATGGGCCCCATGTTTGTGATCGCTGCGATCTTCTCCGGGTTGGCTTCGATGCCCCGCTCGGAGACGATGAACCCCAAGAGCATGCCTCGGGGCACCCCGAAGACGCACTTCTCGGGATTGAGCTTGACGCCCTTCGCCTTGAGACACCGGAATGTCAGTTCGAGGTCGGAGAGAAGGTCGGAGGCTTTCCTCGTCTTGACTACGATGTCATCGACGTAGGCCTCGACCGTGCGACCAATGTGTTCGCCGAACACATGGTTCATGCACCGCTGGTATGTCGCACCCGCGTTCCTCAAACCGAACGGCATTGTGACATAACAGTACATGCCGAAGGGCGTGATGAAAGAAGTCGCGAGCTGGTCGGACTCTTTCATCTTGATTTGATGATACCCTGAGTAGGCATCGAGGAAAGACAGGGTTTCGCACCCTGCAGTGGAGTCCACAATTTGGTCGATGCGAGGTAGAGGGTAGGGGACCTTCGGACACGCTTTGTTGAGACCAGTGTAGTCTACACACATCCGCCACTTCCCCCCTTTTTTCCTCACAAGTACAGGGTTGGCAAGCCATTCGGGATGGAATACCTCTTTAATGAACCCTGCTGCCATCAGCTTGTGGACCTCCTCGCCTATCACCCTGCGCCTTTCCTCGTCGAATCGGCGCAGAGGCTGTCTGACCGGCCGGGCTCCGGCCCGAATATCCAGCGAGTGCTCGGCGACATCCCTCGGTATGCCGGGCATGTCCGAGGGACTCCACGCAAAAACGTCGGCGTTTGCGCGGAGAAAGTCGACGAGCACTGCTTCCTATTTGGGGTCGAGCCCGGAACCGATCCGGATCTGCTTGGAGGTGTCGCCACTGGGGTCGAGAGGGACGGCCTTAACCGTCTCCGCTGGCTCGAAGTTGCCGGCATGCCGCTTCACATCCGGCACCTCTCGGGAGAGGCTTTCCAGGTCGGCAACGAGGGCCTCGGACTCGGCGAGGGCCTCGGCGTACTCCACGCACTCCACATCGCATTCGAATGCGTGTTTATACGTGGGGCCGACGGTGATGACCCCGTTGGGGCCCGGCATCTTGAGCTTTAGGTAAGTGTAGTTGGGGATGGCCATGAACTTCGCGTAGCATGGCCTTCCCAACACTGCGTGGTAGGTTCCTCGGAACCCGACCACCTCGAACGTCAAAGTCTCCCTTCGGAAGTTGGAGGGTGTTTCGAAGCAGTCAGGGAGGTCGAGCTGTCCGAGGGGCTGGACGCGCTTCCCGGGAATGATCCCGTGGAAGGGCGCAGCGCCTGCTCGGACGGATGACAGGTCGACGCGCAGGAGCCTGAGGGTCTCGGCGTAGATGATGTTGAGGCAGCTGCCTCCATCCATCAGGACCTTGGTGAGCCTGACGTCGCCGATGACGGGATCGACGACGAGCGGGTACTTCCCTGGGCTCGGCACGTGGTCGGGGTGGTCGTCCCGGTCGAAGGTGATGGGCTTGTCGGACCAGTCTAGGTAGACTGGCGCCGCCACCTTCACCGAGCAGACCTCCCGACGCTCTTGCTTACGATGCCGAGCCGAGGCGTTTGCCGCATGCCCTCCGTAGATCATGAAGCAATCGCGGACCTCTGGGAACTCTCCTGCTTGGCGATCTTCCCTTTTGTCGTTGTCGTGAGCCCTGCCACCCTCTGTGGGTGGCCCGGCCCTGTGGAAGTGGCGCCGAAGCATGACGCACTCTTCGAGGGTGTGCTTGACGGGCCCCTGATGGTAGGGGCACGTCTCCTTGAGTGCCTCATCGAAGAGGTTAGCACCTCCGGGGGGCTTCCGAGGGTTCTTGCGCTCGGCGGCGGCGACAAGGTCTGCATCGGGAACGTCGCGTTTCGCTTGCGACTTCCTCCTGCCTTTCTTCTTGGCGCCGCGCGGAGTAGACGCCTCGGGAGCACCTTCTGACGGGCGGCCCTGGGGCTGCTTGTCCTTTCGGAAGATGGCCTCAACCGCCTCCTGGCCGGAGGCGAACTTGGTGGCGATGTCCATCAGCTCGCTCGCCCTGGTGGGGGTCTTGCGACCCAGCTTGCTCACCAGGTCGCGGCAGGTGGTGCCGGCGAGGAACGCGCCGATGACATCGGAGTCGGTGATGTTGGGCAGCTCGGTGCGCTGCTTCGAGAACCGCCGGATGTAGTCTCGGAGAGACTCCCCCGGCAGTTGCCGACAGCTTCGGAGGTCCCAGGAATTCCCGGGGCGCACGTACGTGCCCTGGAAGTTCCCGGCGAAAGCCTGGACCAAATCTTCCCAGTTGGAAACCTGCCCCGGAGGCAGGTGCTCCAACCAGGCACGAGCGGTGTCGGAGAGAAACAGGGGGAGGTTGCGGATGATGAGGTTGTCATCGTCCGTCCCACCCAGTTGACAGGCCAGGCGGTAGTCCGCAAGCCACAATTCCGGTCTCGTCTCCCCCGAGTACTTCGTGATAGTAGTCGGGGGTCGGAATCGGGGCGGAAACGGCGCCCGCCGAATGGCTCGGCTAAAGACCTGCGGACCGGGTGGTTCGGGCGAGGGACTCCGATCCTCCCCGCTGTCGTAACGTCCCCCACGCCTGGGGTGGTAGCCTCGGCGCACCCTCTCGTCGAGGCGTGCCCGACGGTCACGATGAGGGTGCTCGTCGTCGAGGTGGCCCGGGGCCGCAGGCGCGGTGTTGCGCGTGCGCCCGGTGAAGACCGAGGCTTCCCGCGTGAGTCGGGAAGTCGCGGCACGAGGTTCCGAGGGGTATCCCTGCCTTCGGGAGGCAGAGCTCTCGGCCCGCCGGGCCGCAGCGCCTTCCAGGAGATGCTTGAGTTCTCCCTGGATTCGCCGACCCTCGGTGGTTGATGACTCCGGCATCGCGCGGAGGAGCATCGCTGCGGCGGCCAGGTCCTGACCAATCCCGCCGGATGCGGGTGGCGGTTTGTCCCTGGCATCGTTGGCGATGCGGTGCTGGAGACCTTGGGGCAGGAGACGTATTCCTCCGGCCGGGGGCTGGCTCGCCCACACCTGCCCGATGTTCTGGCGGATTGCCTCGAGCGCTCCTGCTCCCTCATCGAGCCCGGCCTGCGCCCCGCGGACTTGCTCGAGCTGTGGGTCGTGACCCCCCGTCAGAACGGGGACCACAGCTAGCTCCCGCGGGATGTCGGCGCGAGGCGCTGGCCTAGGGGGATCACCATCCTCTGGCATGCCGAGACAGCCGCCTCCGGAGGGATCCCCTAGCTCGATGTGGAAACATTCGCGACTCGGGCCGCAGTCCTTGTCGCCAAGGCTGCGGCTGCCGTCGGAACAGTCGGAGAGGCAGTAGTCACATGCGGTCATGAAGTCCCGCATGGCACTAGGGTTGCCAGATCCGGAGAAATCCCAGCAGATGCTGGGGTCGTCATCTTCCTCGGACCCAGAGGGTCCGTAGGTCGAGACACCCGTCAATCGGTCCCAAGGCGACCGCACACGAAACCCCAGAGGGGTTGCACTCGCCTCAATGCGAGCGCCCGCCAAAGCGAGGTCGCCAGGCGGGCTGAGACCGAGTCGAAATGACGAAAGATGGGGAGCAGTCGGTACCTTTTTGTCGACGAGGAGCGATGAAGTCACGTCGGGGGCTGACCGCGCCGTCGTCTTGGGTACGAGGGCGACGTCCTGCAGGCCCTCCGTGAGCGTGCTGGCGTCGTCCACTTGCTCGGGGTCGACGTGTTGCGGGGGGATGGCGCTCGCGTTTGCCTCGAACGCGAGGGCGACGCTTGGCGTGTCCTCCGTTGAGGCGCCGGGGATGTCGATTCGCTCGACAGCCGTCGGAGCGCGGCCTCCCGCTCGGCCCCGGTTGCCCCGCCTCCTCCTCCTCCGATGGCGAGGGAGAGGATGGGGCGAGCTCGAAAGTCGTCCTTCCCCCACGCGGGAAAGACGTCGTCGATTCCGCCGCCGGCGGGCGGGCTGTCCACCACCAATGTCGCTGTCGCGCGGCGGTGGAAGGAGCATCATGTCGTAGTTGCCGTCGAGAGACATGAACTCGAGGTTCCCGAAACGGAGCACCGTCCCGGGTTGAAGAGGTTGTTGGAGACTGCCCATCTGGAGCTTGACGGGAAATCGAACGTCAACACGCAGCAGGCCCCTACCTGGCGCGCCAACTGTCGGCGTTCCGAGACCGGGGGGTCCCCGAGCCGACGAGTGAGAGTGCCGCGTGCCCCAGCCCAGATGGGTCGAGCGCGTGGGCGAGCGCGAAGGGGGGAACAGAGAGAGAGGTCGGTGGCCGGAGCCGGGTCGTGAGGGAGTCGGAGAATTCCCGCGGCCTTCATGTTCGTCCCGCGCCCAGGTCGGGTGCGCTTGCAGTAGGGGGTTACAAGCGTCCGCGCGAGGTGAGGGGAGTGAGCGGCCCCGAGAGAGCGCCTGCCCCTGCCCTTCGTCCCCGCGAGGCCAACCTTCTCTAAGAAGGCCCTGGTCCTTCCTTTTATAGTCATAAGGAGAGGATCCAGGTGTACAAGATGGGGGTGTAGCAAGGTGCTACGTGTCTAGCGAGGGAGAGCTAGCGCCCTATGTACATGCCAAGGTGGCAGCCGGAGAGATCTTGGCACCCTGTTGGTGTGGCGTCGTGGCTGTTGGTGGAGTAACGGAGCCGGACGGGGAGACAGCTGTCGGAGTGGCTGGGCCCTTGCTGACGTCCTCCTGCTTTCGTAAGGGAGCTGAGAGTCGCCGTCGTCATGGTCTAGCGGGGCGCCATCATTTGCCTATCTGGCGTGGCTGGCCAGATGGGACGCCGGTCTTGTCCTCTACGACCCAAGTCGGCTCAGGGCAGGGTGATGATGGCGCTTCCTGTTGACGTGGCGGTCTCGCGTCCTAGGTCGGGCGTCGTGGAAGCTCCTCCGAAGCCGAGGTCGAGTCCGTCCTGCAAGACAGAGGCAGAGTCCGAGCCCTGGTCGGGCGAGGCGGAGATCGTTCGGCAGAGGCCGAGGCGGGGTCCGAGCCCTGGGTCGGGCGAGGCGGAGTTCGTCGTCTTCCGGGGCCTTAGCCCGAGTCCGAGCCCTTGGTCGGGCGGAGCGGAGTTCGCCGTCTTCCGGGGCCTTAGCCCGAGTCCGAGCCCTGGGTCGGGCGGAGCGGAGTTCGCCGTCTTCCGGGGCCTTAGCCCGAGTCCGAGCCCTGGGTCGGGCAGAGCGGAGTTCGCCGTCTTCCGGGGCCTTAGCCCGAGTCCGAGCCCTGGGTCGGGCGGAGCGGAGTTCGCCGTCTTCCGGGGCCTTAGCCCGAGTTCGAGCCCTGGGTTGGGCGGAGCCTCCTATGGCACCTCTGGCGAAGTCTGGTCGCCCGTTGGTCTTACCTTTTGCGTTAAACGCCCCGGTGACTCGGTCGGTTGGCGCGGTGATTTAGTCAGGGTTTCTTCTTATCGAAGGCGGGGCCTAGGGCGAGCCGGAGATGCGTCTGCCGTGAAAGAGGAGGCCTCGGGCGAGACGGAGTCATCTTAGGGTCGGCTGCCCTCGCCCGAGGCTAGGCTCGGGCGTGGCGTGGTCAAGTCACTCGTATGGACTGATCCCTGACTTAATCAAACCCATCAGGCCTCTGCAGCTTTATGCTGATGGGGGTTACCAGCTGAGAATTAGGCGTCTTGAGGGTACCCCTAATTATGGTCCCCGACAACAGTGCAACCATGAGGGTGAAATGGGGTGCCCTTAGCTAATTAATTAGAGGAACTAGAGGTGTAGTTGCTTCGCCGTCGTGCCGTCAATGGGGTCCAGACACAGTGCTTGCTCTGCCGAGGCTGAGTGCCGAGGTTCTTTCGTTTTGCTTTTGTTAGTCACTCTCCTGCGGGGAGGAGCACTGTGTTTATCAAACTGGAGAAACCTAACGGGCAGCTATGATCTCTAGGGAATCTTTGTAAAAGCTACGTAGTGATACCCTGCCGGACCACCTAGGTAGTGGTCAATGGGGATTAGCTCTCCCCGGGCAGAAAGGGAATCATGACTCATGGGTAAAGTGTGCGACCTCTGCAGAGGGTAGTGAAACTGATATATCAGCCATGCTCATGGTTAAGAGCAGCCTTGGGATCCTCTTTGATTAGAGATACAGATGGTTCGAGATACAAGGATTATGTTATGGTTTTGGTTCGAATATGATGATGTTGTTCCTCGATGAGGAAATGGTTCATGGGTTGGTTAATGCTAAAATCTGGCTTCTACTAATGATAAATACCTGACCAACTAAAAGCAACTGCTTGAGCCTAACCCCACATAAAGCTAGTCCACTTCAGCCAAACGGGACATTTGCTGAGTACGTTGATGTGTACTCATCCTTGCTTTACCACAAAACACCAGGTTGTCCGCATTGCAACCACTGCTCAGGAGAAGGCGAAGCCGTGGAAGGAGACTTCCAGGAGTTCCAAGACTACGACGAATTCTAGGCGTGGGTTGGCGGCAACCCCCAGTCAGCTGCCTGTGAAGGCCCTATCTTTACTGCGTTTCGCTAGCACTTTGATTTAACTGTTAAGTTGATGACTATGTGGATGTCTATGACTCTGTGATGTAATAAGTTAAAACTCTTTTAAGTTATTATTCGAGCAATGTGCATTGATGTTCATTTATGTAATCGCTGTGTACGTGAGTTCTGATCCTGGCACGTACATAGTTCGCACTTGGTTTGCCTTCCAAAACCGGGTGTGACATAAGTGGTATCAAAGCCGTGCTGACTGTAGGACCTCTGACCTAGAGTAGCACTGGTCGTACTAAGGACTATTGACCTTCCCCCTCACCTTGACCTCTGATGTTACTTCAAAAGTCGGTCACCTTGACCAACCCTATGTTTTACTACATATATATATACTATATTATACCTTGTTAAAATTTTTATCTTATTCTGTCTATGGTTTATTCACTTGTCATATTAGTTCTGCTCTTACTCTTATGCTTACGGTGTCTTTAGTAGATGGCTCGTCTTAGACACACTGCACGTAAGTCGGTGATTCCTTTCCTGCCGTCTCGACTTGCGGAGCGTCCTCTGCACCGCACCGTGTCCGGTCAGTCGAGTCACCTGGAGAGACTGCACCACCGCCTGCGTGAGGAGCAGGAACGCCGGCGCCAGCACAGAGAGCAGCAGGGCTCTTCCTCCCCACCCCAGCAGGAGGTGGAGTCCGTGAGGCCCCGTTCCTCTGTTGCCCAGCTGGAGGCGCCCCCTGCACCACCGCGGGACGCCTCGGCTGTTGGAGGAGCTACCGGAGGAAGTCCTGGAGGAGACCCCGACGACGACGACTCAGACCACAGCACGGAGTCTTCTGAGCCGCAGGAGGCGGAAGGATGGGTCGCCCGACCCATCACCCGTGACGCCGCTCGCGGTTGTCACTTCCACGACGCGCTCGACACCTTGCTGCGCCAGGCTTTTGACCGGCACACCTGGTCAATCGAGTATCGTTGTGTAGTCTACCAGCACAGTCGCGGGAGGTACCCGGACCGCTGGGAGGCTACCTGCCTAGTTCGCCGTCCGGAGGATGACCTCCGGGGTGCGGAGGCCGTTTCGGAGCACTATTCCATCTCCGAGAGGGACACTGCAGAGGCGGCTATGCAGGATGCAGCACGACGTGCACTCTCCCAGTACTGTTCTTTGTCCGGTGGGGTGGCCGACGGTCTTAACCTTCGGTACTACCCTCGCCGCCCTACTGGCAGCACAGAGAGTGTGGTTGTCTCACCTGTTGGTGAGGCTAACCCTAGGTTGAGCAGCACAGTCAACCTAGTCACAGTGCTTAACACTGAGCTGGATCACTCTCTGGACGAGCTGAGCAGGGCTCGAACGGAGATTGCGGAGTTGCGTGCTGAGCTGGCAGAGCGCCATCACCAGGAGGGTGGTTCTCCTGCTCTTGTTGGGACTCAGCACCCTTACCGCTCGCCGCCACGTGGTCACCACACTTACGGTTCCCCTGCCTGTAAGACTAGGATAGATCTGGATCCTTAGATCGTTAGCGTCGAAGTTTGTAATAATTCTTAAGTCAGATGTCTCAGTCTTAAATAGTTAGTTTAGTTTGCTTATCAGTTGTTCCCAATTAGCTTAGTTTGCTTATCAGTTGCTTGCATGCTTGTTATGATGAACTTGTGCTGGATTTGAATCTTTGTAATGACTGTTGCCAACCTGTGGGTTTCTCCTGCAGTTTGGCCTAGCTATAATGTTAATAAAGTCAGTTATTTAGTTGGGAAGCCATTTATCTCTACTTTCCTTCTTATCTGAGAGGCTGTGTTGAATCATAATGAGGATCAGTGAAGCTCTTTGTTCACTCAGTGTCATGAAGAATTATGTATTCTCTTTTCTTATGCTGGAGGGTTGTAAGATCAATGCTGATGTATGAATGTCTTCCACAGATGTCTGACAACAGGCGCCGATGCAACAGGCGTGCTCAGCAAGAGCAGCATGACCAGCAGGAGGAACAACAGAGGCAGCCTCCCCCACCACCCCCGATGTCAGTGGAGCAGATGTTCTTGATGCAGACTCAGGCAGTGCAGGCCATTGGGCAGACTCTGGCAGCCATGCAACAGGCTCAACGGCAACCCCAACCCCAATTGCAAGTGCAGATGCCCCAGATGCCACGGGATAAGCGTGGTGAGTTCATGAGAGGGCACCCTCCTACCTTCGCCCATTCTGCCGACCCCATGGATGCAGAAGACTGGCTGCACGCAGTGGAAAGAGAACTGCGCACCGCTCAATGTAACGACAGGGAGAAGGTTCTGTATGGTCCCCGTCAGCTAAGGGGAGCAGCCCAGTCCTGGTGGGAGTCCTACCTCGCCACACATGCTGACCCCGAAGCCATCACCTGGGAAGAATTCAGCGAGAGTTTCCGCAGGTACCATGTGCCGGAGGGACTGATGATCGTGAAGAAGGAGGAGTTTCTGGCTCTGAAGCAGGGACCCCTGTCTGTTAGTGAATACAGAGACAAGTTTCTGCAGCTATCTCGGTATGCACCTGAGGATGTCAACACTGATGCTAAAAGGCAGTACAGGTTCATGAGGGGTTTGGTGGATCCCCTGCATTACCAGCTGATGAATCACACCTTCCCCACCTTCCAGCACCTGATCGATAGGGCAGTTATGACTGAGAAGAAGCGTAAGGATATGGAAGATCGGAAGCGCAAGATGAGTGGACCCCAGACCGGAGGCATCAGCCGTCCACGTTTCTCAGGCAGTTCATCTCAGCAAGGCAGGCCTGGTCACCCACAAGGATATCAGAATCAGAACCAGCGTCCGCATCAGCAGCAGTTTCAGAGGCAGTACCCACAGCAGCAGCAGCAGTATCGTCAGCACAGCCAGCAGGGAGGTAATCAGTATCAGAAGCAGAACAACCAGGCACCTCGCCTTCCTGCCCCAGCAGCAAACCAGAGCAACCAAGCATCCCCAGCACAAGGAGGAGGCAGAGGATGTTTCCACTGTGGAGAACAAGGCCACTGGGCGATGCAGTGCCCAAAGAAGGCGGCGCAGCAGCAGACCAACCCCAATGCTCCAACAAGGCAAGGTGTACTGCAGCCGACAGCAGGCAATCGTAACCAAGCGTACAACCGTGGAAAGATGAACCACTTGGAGGCCGAAGCGATCCAGGATGCACCAGATGTGGCAGTAGGTATGTTCTCAGTCGAATCTCATCCCACGAAAGTGCTATTTGATACTGGTGCAACTCATTCATTTGTCACTGCAACCTGGGTAGGATTGCATAACATCTCAGTAGAGGCAATGATGCCGCCCATGAGGATTAATTCGGTTGGTGGCAAGGTGCAAACAGATAAAATATGCTCAAATATAAGGGTGGAAATAAGGGGGATAGGGTTCCCCAGTGATCTAATAGTAATAGACACCCCTGGGATAGATGTCATTCTAGGGATGAATTGGTTAATGAAGTATGAAGCGAACGTTAGCTGTGACAAGAGGACCGTAACATTGAAGTCCCCGTCAGGAGAAGAGGTAGTGGCCGAGCTAAGGATGCCTAAATCAGCGGAGGGTGTCTGTCACCAGATTTCAGTTGATAGTAAGGAGCCCAACCCGCTCGAGGCTATCAAGGTTGTGTCGGACTTTCCGGACGTATTTCCCGAGGAGCTAACGGGCATGCCACCCGAGAGAAAAGTCGAATTTGCCATAGAGCTTATCCCTGGTACCGCCCCCATTTCCAAAAGAGCCTACCGAGTGTCTGGACCAGAATTGGTGGAACTCAAGAAGCAGATAGATGAGATGTTAGAGAAGGGTTACATCAGACCAAGTACCTCGCCTTGGGCCGCTCCGGTGTTGTTTGTAGAGAAGAAAGATGGTACCAAAAGGATGTGCATAGACTACAGAGCCTTGAATGAAGTCACTGTCAAAAACAAGTACCCCCTGCCAAGGATAGAAGATTTGTTCGACCAGCTCAGAGGTGCCAGCGTATTCTCGAAGATAGATCTGAGATCAGGTTACCATCAACTCAGAATCCGACCCTCGGACATACCGAAGACATCATTCATCACCAAGTACGGGTTATATGAATTCACAGTTATGTCCTTTGGTTTGACAAATGCGCCAGCCTTCTTTATGTATCTGATGAACAGCGTGTTCATGGATTATCTGGACAAGTTTGTGGTAGTGTTTATCGATGATATTCTCATATACTCTCGAAGTGAGGAAGATCATGTAGAGCATTTGAAGATGGTATTGCAAAGACTTCGAGAGCATCAGTTGTATGCCAAGCTGGGCAAATGCGAGTTCTGGATTCATGAAGTCTTATTTCTGGGTCACATCATAAACCAAGATGGGTTGGCAGTGGATCCAAAGAAAGTAGCAGATATCCTGAACTGGAAAGCACCAAAGGATGTTCGTGGGATCAAGAGCTTCATTGGAATGGCTGGGTATTACAGGCGTTTCATCGAAGGCTTCTCAAAGATTGCTAGACCAATGACAGCGTTACTAGCGAAGAAAGTTGAGTTTAAGTGGACCCAAAAGTGTCAGGAAGCATTTGAAGAACTGAAAAATAGATTGACTACAGCTCCGGTGTTAATCCTTCCTGATGTTCACAAGCCATTCTCAGTGTATTGCGATGCTTCTTACACCGGATTGGGATGTGTGCTAATGCAAGAAGGAAGAGTTGTGGCATATTCATCTCGACAGCTGAAGATCCATGAGAAAAATTATCCCACACATGACCTGGAGTTGGCAGCCGTAGTTCATGCTTTGAAGACCTGGAGACATTACCTGTATGGGCAGAAGTGCGACATTTACACAGATCATAAAAGTCTGAAGTACATATTCACCCAGTCAGAGTTAAACATGAGACAGCCTACTCCATACACCCGGGAAGTGAAAAGATGTACCAAGATTTAAAAAGGAGGTTTTGGTGGTATGGCATGAAAGAGAAATCGCGGAATATGTCGCCATCTGTGATAGCTGTCAGAGAACCAAAGCAGAGCATCAAAGGCCCGCCGGATTGTTGCAGCCATTGCGGATTCCTCAGTGGAAGTGGGATGAGATCGGGATGGATTTTATAGTTGGCCTACCTCGTACCCGGGCCGGTTATGATTCCATCTGGGTGGTTGTGGACCGCTTAACAAAGGTGGCCCATTTCATACCTGTGAAGACCACATACACCGGAGCAACGTTAGCTGAGTTATACATGTCACGGATAGTCTGCCTTCATGGTGTGCCGAAGAAGATAGTGTCAGATCGAGGAACGCAGTTCACCTCTCATTTTTGGCAGCAGCTACAAGAAGCTTTGGGCACCCATTTGAACTTCAGCTCGGCTTATCACCCGCAGACAGACGGTCAGACTGAAAGAACTAACCAGATCCTAGAAGATATGCTGAGAGCCTGTGCGTTGCAAGACAAGTCAGGATGGGACAAAAGGTTACCTTATGCAGAATTCTCCTATAACAATAGTTACCAGGCCAGCTTGAAGATGTCACCGTTTCAGGCACTCTATGGACGGAGTTGTAGGACTCCGCTGCATTGGGACCAGCCTGGAGAGAGACAGATGTTTGGCCCCGACATTTTGCTTGAAGCCGAAGAGAATATCAAAATGGTTCGGGAGAACCTGAAGATAGCCCAGTCAAGACAGCGAAGCTATGCGGACCGAAGAAGAAGAGAACTGAGTTTCGAAGTGGGGGATTTCGTCTATCTGAAGGTGTCACCTATCAGGGGAGTCAGAAGGTTCGGAGTTAAGGGCAAGTTAGCACCCCGATACGTTGGACCATATCAGATTCAAGCAAAGCGTGGAGAAGTGGCTTACCAACTCAACCTACCAGAAAGTTTGTCGGCAGTGCACAATGTGTTCCACGTGTCACAATTGAAGAAGTGTCTGCGAGTACCAGAAGAGCAGTTGCCAGTGGAGGGTTTGGAAGTCCAGGAGGATCTGACATACATAGAGAAGCCAACGCAGATTCTAGAGTTTGCAGACAGAGTCACCCGGAGGAATACCATCAGAATGTGCAAAGTCAGATGGGGTCACCACTCCGAGGAAGAAGCAACCTGGGAACGAGAAGATGATCTGAAGGCCAAATACCCTGAACTCTTTGCTGACCAACCCTGAATCTCGGGGCGAGATTCTTTTAAGGGGGATAGGTTTGTAACACCCTGAATTTGGGGGTATAAAATTTCTTTGCTCATATTCACAAATTCAGGTGTTACTTCCCTTTTCTCATCCTTCCCCAATCTTCTCTTTCTCTTTTCTATAGGAGAAAAGTGGTTATTTTATTTGTAACTATAGTCCATTAGCTCAAACTCCAAGGGAGTATGAATTGTTGCATCATGTTGAACCCTAGATTTCACTTTTGTTTGGTGCATAATTCTTAGAAAGTCTAATTTGAATTTGTGGCTTATTTGAATTGGAATCAAATAGAGAAAATAAAAAGAAAAAGGGAAAACAAATGCCAGAATAAAAGAAAAAGGGAAAGAAGCCCAACCCTGCCGCCCCCTCGGCCTTTCGGCCCAGCCGGCCCAACCCCGCGCGCGCGCCTCTCCCCCCCCCCCCCCCCCCCCCCCGCTCTCTCTGCCCTGGCGGGCCCGCCCGTCAGCGCGGCCGCCGTCTCCGCGCCCGCCTCCCTCTCTCTCTGCTCGCGGGCCCGGCCTGTCAGCCCCGTCTTCCCCGCGTAACCGCCGCCCGCGCTGCGCGTTGCCGCGGTCTCCGCGCCCACGTCGCGCGTGGAGCTCGCAACCGCCCCGCCCCCGGCCACTTGAGCCCAGGACCCCACTCGCCCTCTCCCCCTCCCTCATTTGCGCACCTGCAGGCCTCTCTCTCACCTCCCCCTCGCTGCGCGCACGCCAAAGCGCCGCCGCCATTAAACCGCCGCCGTCCCGAGCTCGTTCCTCCGTCGCCGTTGGAGCCCCGTCGTGCCCTCTGCCACGGTGAGCTTCGCCCCGACGTCCGCAACCCGGGACGCGCTCCAATTTCCCCTTCCCCTCCTTATTTCCCTCTGCCCGCGCTCACCCGCCGTCCTCCGTGCAGCCGCAGAGGTCCGCCACCGCCGACCCGGGCCGTCGTCGCGCCATTGCCGCCACCGAGGAGTCCCCGGAGTCCGTCTTGAGGTAAGGAACCTCCCCTGCCCTCTCCCTTCCTCTCTATTGCTCTCTACTGCGCTTAATTGCTCGCCGGAGTCCCATAGCGCCGCCGCCGAGCCGCTTCGCCGTGGACCGCCCCCCTCCGGTGCCCCTGCCCCGACCTAGCCCCCACCGGACGATTCCCCGCGCCCTCCCCAACCTTCCCGGCCGCTCGGGTCACCCCAAAGACCCGCAGAGCGCCCGCGCCCCTCGTCTCCGGCGAGTCCTCCACCCCGGAGACGAGCGCCGCCGCCTCTGCTAGCCGTAGGAAAGGCCAAGGTCGGCCACCCGATCCCCGCCGTCCATCCCAGATCGGGCGGCCCTGATTCAATTAGCCCGGGCCCAATCCTGGCCGTCCGCCGGAGATCCAACGGCCCAGGGCCGCTTCCCTCACACCCCGCGCCCGCTCTGCCGCCTGGCCCCGCCTGTCAGCCCGCCCGCGCCCGCTCTGCCGCCCGGCCCCGCCTGTCGGCCAGCCGCCTCGCGCTGCTCACCCGGCCCCGCCTGTCAGCCGTCCGCCCCGCGCTGCCCGCCCGGCCCCGCCTGTCAGCCGCTCAGGCCGCCGCGCGCTCGCGCGCCCGCCCGCGGATCTAATCCTGCGCGTTGATCCGAGATCCAACGGCTATAAAATCCCGATACCCCTTCGCCCGCGCGTTTTCTTAAAGAGACCCCCGGCTTCCTGAAAATTAACCCGCCGTCCCTGGATTCTCGCAGTTAGGTCCTCGGACCTTTTATTTAATTCAAAATAAGTATTTAGGGTATATTTTTAATCCCTAAACTTGTAAAATTCATAACTTTGTCATATGAACTCCAAATTAGGTGCTTCAAATTGCAAAATGCTCATAGTATTTTTGTCTATCTATTTAAATAATGTTTCCCTGCTGTTTCCATGTCCCAATTAATAGTTGACCATTTGGATAGGATTAAGGTTATTGGAACCCTAATTGAGATAAATAGAAGATGGTAGACTTTAATAAAAGTGGGAGCACCTATGTTTATGGACTTAAAATCATGTAATGATTTAACCCCACCACTAACTTAACCTGATTAGTGGATAACGAATCACTTTGTATAGTCCTCCACCCTAGACCTAGGGAATACCAGAGTGCCTATCCCTTTTCTATTATGAACTTGTGATCTCTCTGCTGCATATGTTTGGTATATTGTTTTTGTTTGTTATTTCCCAAGTGCATAGTGTGAATGATTACTTTACGTAGACAACGAGCAGTCTGTGTTTTCCGAGGAAGTTGCAGAGGAAGTTCCTGATCAACAGTTTGGTGAAGGCAAGTGTCCTCTGACCCATTATGTCCTATTCATTTATAACTTACTACCCCGCATTACTTACTTGAAACCTAAGGATTGACTAGCTTTACACTTTACTTTATCCTTGATGACCTTATGGGCTGTTATGGTTAGCATTCTGCTATTGCCTTAACTTAATCAATGAACATGATGTGACTATTTATGATACTGTTATCCTGATGATGTTGATGATCTTGTGATACTCTAGGGGGCTCAGGCTGTTTCCTGAGTACCTCTCCGTAAGGACCTGTTCGTTGAGAGACCACCCGGGATAACAGTGCAACCATGAGGGTGAAATGGGGTGCCCTTAGCTAATTAATTAGAGGAACTAGAGGTGTAGTTGCTTCGCCGTCGTGCCGTCAATGGGGTCCAGGCACAGTGCTTGCTCTGCCGAGGCTGAGTGTCGAGGTTCTTTCGTTTTGCTTTTGTTAGTCACTCTCCTGCGGGGAGGAGCACTGTGTTTATCAAACTGGAGAAACCTAACGGGCAGCTATGATCTCTAGGGAATCTTTGTAAAAGCTACGTAGTGATACCCTGCCGGACCACCTAGGTAGTGGTCAATGGGGATTAGCTCTCCCTGGGCAGAAAGGGAATCATGACTCATGGGTAAAGTGTGCGACCTCTGCAGAGGGTAGTGAAACTGATATATCAGCCGTGCTCACGGTTAAGAGCAGCCTTGAGATCCTCTTTGATTAGAGATACAGATGGTTCGAGATACAAGGATTATGTTATGGTTTTGGTTCGAATATGATGATGTTGTTCCTCGATGAGGAAATGGTTCATGGGTTGGTTAATGCTAAAATCTGGCTTCTACTAATGATAAATACCTGACCAACTAAAAGCAACTGCTTGAGCCTAACCCCACATAAAGCTAGTCCACTTCAGCCAAACGGGACATTTGCTGAGTACGTTGATGTGTACTCATCCTTGCTTTACCACAAAACACCAGGTTGTCCGCATTGCAACCACTGCTCAGGAGAAGGCGAAGCCGTGGAAGGAGACTTCCAGGAGTTCCAAGACTACGACGAATTCTAGGCGTGGGTTGGCGGCAACCCCCAGTCAGCTGCCTGTGAAGGCCCTATCTTTACTGCGTTTCGCTAGCACTTTGATTTAACTGTTAAGTTGATGACTATGTGGATGTCTATGACTCTGTGATGTAATAAGTTAAAACTCTTTTAAGTTATTATTCGAGCAATGTGCATTGATGTTCATTTATGTAATCGCTGTGTACGTGAGTTCTGATCCTGGCACATACATAGTTCGCACTTGGTTTGCCTTCCAAAACCGGGTGTGACATCGACCTTCCTGTCTGCTTCGGAACACCCTCCAACTTCCGAAGGGAGACTTTGACGTTCGAGGTGGTCGGGTTCCGAGGAACCTACCACGCAGTGTTGGGGAGGCCATGCTACGCGAAGTTCATGGCCATCCCCAACTACACCTACCTGAAGCTCAAGATGCCGGGCCCCAACAGGGTCATCACCGTCGGCCCCACGTACAAACACGCGTTCGAATGCGATGTGGAGTGCGTGGAGTACGCCGAGGCCCTCGCCGAGTCCGAGGCCCTCATCGCCGACCTGGAAAACCTCTCCCGAGAGGTGCCGGACGTGAAGCGACACGCCGGCAACTTCGAGCCAGCGGAGACGGTTAAGACCGTCCCTCTCGATCCCAGTGGCGACACCTCCAAGCAGATCCGGATCGGTTCCGGGCTCGACCCCAAATAGGAAGCAGTGCTCGTCGACTTTCTCCGCGCAAACGCCGACGTCTTTGCGTGGAGTCCCTCAGACATGCCCGGCATACCGAGGGATGTCGCCGAGCACTCGCTGGATATTCGGGCCGGAGCCCGACCGGTCAGGCAGCCTCTGCGCCGATTCGACGAGGAAAGGCGCAGGGTGATAGGCGAGGAGATCCACAAGCTGATGGCAGCAGGGTTCATCAAAGAGGTATTTCATCCCGAATGGCTTGCCAACCCTGTGCTTGTGAGGAAGAAAGGGGGGAAATGGCGGATGTGTGTAGACTACACTGGTCTCAACAAAGCATGTCCGAAGGTTCCCTACCCTCTACCTCGCATCGATCAAATCGTGGATTCCACTGCTGGGTGTGAAACCCTATCTTTCCTCGATGCCTACTCAGGGTATCATCAAATCAAGATGAAAGAGTCCGACCAGCTCGCGACTTCTTTCATCACGCCCTTCGGCATGTACTGCTATGTCACCATGCCGTTCGGTTTGAGGAACGCGGGTGCAACGTACCAGCGGTGCATGAACCATGTGTTCGGCGAACACATCGGTCGCACGGTCGAGGCCTACGTCGATGACATCGTAGTCAAGACAAGGAAGGCCTCCGACCTTCTCTCCGACCTTGAAGTGACATTCCGGTGTCTCAAGGCAAAGGACGTCAAGCTCAATCCCGAGAAGTGTGTCTTCGGGGTGCCCCGAGGCATGCTCCTGGGATTCATCGTCTCCGAGCGGGGCATCGAAGCCAACCCGGAGAAGATCGCAGCCATCACCAGCATGGGGCCCATCAAGGACTTAAAAGGCGTACAGAGGGTCATGGGATGTCTCGCGGCCTTGAGCCGTTTCATCTCGCGCCTCGGCGAAAGAGGCCTGCCTCTGTACCGTCTCTTAAGGAAGGCCGAGTGCTTCACTTGGACCCCCGAGGCTGAGGAAGCTCTCGGGAACCTGAAGGCGCTCCTCACCCAGGCGCCCGTCTTGGTACCCCCAGCTGATGGAGAAGCCCTCTTGGTCTACGTCGCCGCTACCACTCAGGTGGTTAGCGCCGCGATCGTGGTCGAAAGGCAAGAAGAGGGGCATGCATTGCCCATTCAGAGGCCAGTTTACTTCGTCAGCGAGGTGCTGTCCGAAACCAAGATCCGCTACCCACAAGTTCAGAAGCTGCTGTATGCAGTGATCCCGACGAGGCGAAAGTTGCGACATTACTTCGAGTCTCATCCGGTAACTGTGGTGTCATCCTTCCCCCTGGGGGAGATCATCCAGTGCCGAGAGGCCTCGGGATGGATCGCAAAGTGGGCGGTGGAAATCATGGGCGAGACAATCTCGTTCGCCCCTCGGAAGGCCATCAAGTCCCAGGTACTGGCGGACTTCGTAGCCGAATGGGTCGACACCCAGTTGCCGACGGCTCCAATCCAACCGGAGCTCTGGACCATGTTTTTCGACGGGTCGCTGATGAAGACGGGAGCCGGCGCGGGCCTGCTCTTCGTCTCGCCCCTCGGGAAACACCTGCGCTACGTGCTGCGCCTCCATTTCCCGGCGTCCAACAATGTGGCCGAGTACGAAGCTCTGATCAACGGATTGCGAATCGCCATCGAGCTAGGGGTCCGACGCCTCGACGCTCGCGGCGACTCGCAGCTCATCATCGACCAGGTCATGAAGAACTCCCACTGCCGCGACCCGAAGATGGAGGCCTACTGTGATGAGGTTCGACGCCTGGAAGACAAGTTCTACGGGCTCGAGCTTAACCACATCGCCCGGCGCTACAACGAGACTGCGGACGAGCTGGCAAAGATAGCCTCGGGGCGAACGACGGTTCCCCCGGACGTCTTCTCCCGGGATCTGCACCAACCCTCCGTCAAGATCAGCGACACGCCCGAGCCCGAGGTGCCCTCGGCCCCGTCCGAGGTAACCTCGGCCCAGCCCGAGCCACCCTCGGTTCAGCCCGAGGAACCCTCGGCTCCCGAGGGCGAGGCGCTGCGCATCGAGGAGGAGCGGAGCGGAGTCACGCCTGATCAAGATTGGCAGGCCCCGTACCTACAATATCTCCGCCAAGGAGAGCTGCCCCTCGACCAGGCCGAGGCACGGCGGGTAGCGCGACGCGCCAAGTCGTTCGTCTTGCTGGGCGATGAGAAGGAGCTCTACCACCGCAGCCCCTCGGGCATCCTCCAGCGGTGCATCTCCATCGCCGAAGGTCAGGAACTCCTGCAAGAGATACACTCGGGGGCTTGCGGCCATCATGCAGCGCCTCGAGCCCTCGTCGGGAACGCTTTCCGGCAAGGCTTCTACTGGCCGACGGCGGTGGCTGACGCCACTAGAATTGTCCGCACCTGCGAAGGGTGTCAATTCTATGCGAAGCAGACCCACCTGCCCGCTCAGGCTCTGCAGACGATACCCATCACCTGGCCCTTCACTGTGTGGGGTCTGGACCTCGTCGGCCCTCTGCAGAAGGCGCCCGAGGGCTACACGCACCTGCTGGTCGCCGTCGACAAATTCTCCAAGTGGATCGAGGTCCGACCCCTGAACAGCATCAGGTCCGAATAGGCGGTGGCGTTCTTCACCAACATCGTCCATCGCTTCGGAGTCCCAAACTCCATCATCACCGACAACAGCACCCAGTTCACCGGCAGAAAATTCTTGGATTTTTGCGAGGATCACCACATCCGGGTGGACTGGGCTGCCGTAGCTCATCCCATGTCGAATGGGCAAGTAGAGCGTGCCAACGGCATGATTCTACAAGGGCTCAAGCCTCGGGTTTACAATGACCTCAACAAGTTCGGCAAGCGATGGATGAAGGAACTCCCCTCGGTGGTCTGGAGCCTGAGGACGACGCCGAGCCGAGCCACGGGTTTCACGCCGTTCTTCCCGGTCTACGGGGCCGAGGCCGTCTTGCCCACTGACCTGGAATACGGCTCCCCAAGGACGAGGGCCTACGACGATCAAAGCAACCAAGCTAGCCGAGAAGACTCGCTGGACCAGCTGGAAGAGGCTCGGGACAGGGCCTTACTACACTCGGCGCGGTATCAGCAGTCCCTGCGACGCTACCACGCCCGAGGGGTCCGACCCCGAGAACTCCAGGTGGGCGACCTGGTGCTTTGGCTGCGGCAAGACGCCCGAGGGAGGCACAAGCCCACGCCCCCCTGGGAGGGGCCATTCGTCATCGCCAAAGTTCTGAAGCCCAGAACGTACAAGCTGGCCAACAGTCAAGGCGAGGTCTACGGCAACGCTTGGAACATCCAACAGCTACGTCGTTTCTACCCTTAATATGTTTCCAAGTTGTTCATATACCTCACACCCACGCAAAGTTTAGTCAACAAGGAAGGGTCGGCCTCGCCTCGGCAAAGCCCGACCCTCCCTCGGGGGCTAAAAGGGGGGAAACCCCCTCTGCATCAAAATTTTCCTCGAAAAAAAATCTCTTTTACCAGAATATCTTTCGTGCTTTTTGACTACTTCGAAAAGTGAGTCCTGGAAACGACGGAGTACACGTAAGCAGTCAAGGCTGACCGAGCCGAGGGACTCCCACGCCTCCGGGATACGGATACCTCACTCATCACCTTCTGCGATAAGTAACTCGCATTCGGATAAAGTGGCTCCACGGATCGAACAAGTCTTTACGTTCGGAAGCCCTTCTGCCGAAGCGATCCTTCGAGCCTTCTCGACCGAGTCGACGACAGGGCCTCGCGGACGGGTGAAAGTACGCGTAAGCGGCAAGGCTGACTGAGCCGAGGGACTCCCACGCCTCCGGGATACGGATACCTCACTCATCACCTTCCGCGAGAAGCGACTCTCGCTCGCACTAACATCCCTGTTACCGACAAAAAGTCCAGATACTCGAAACAAGAGGAAAAGAGACGCAGCTTTAAAACACAGCGAGGGTGTGTGTTCTGGCCTCGACGGCCGCACAAGGCACACGCTACAAGACAATCTGATCCTGCAGGCTCGGGTCTTGACGCTGGAAGGGGGCAGCAACACCCTCGGCATCAACGGCACCTCCGGCGAGGCCCGACCTAGCCTCGGACGGCAACGCAGTCCGAGGGTCTCTGCTCCGAAGGACGACGTCATCACCACGCCCGGGCAATCGCTGTCAGGGACTTCTCCGGGAATCCGGCCCGAGCAGGTGGCTCGGCCGGCCACCTCCGGGGCCTCGGCCAACCATCTTCCAAGGGCGCCGGCCCGGTCCGAAGCCTCGGCTGATCAACTCCGACGTCGATCCGGCCAACGGACAACCCGGCTAGGCTCCGGCCAACCAGGTTTCATTTTCGAGCCAACTCCGCCTCTGTTCATACTGATATCGCTACCCCTGGCCTCGGCTCGTCGAAGAGCGGCCGAGGGGTCTCCTTAACTAAGCTAGAGGAGCCTCGGACAGCAAGGTCGACCGAGCCGAGGGACTCCTACGCCTCCGGGATACGGATACCTCACTCGTCACCTTGACACGGGGCGACTCATCGCTTGGTGAAGCGGTTCAGATAGTCAACAGACGAGTCTTAGTGCTCAAGAATGAGGAAAAAACACGGCTCCGTGCCGAAGTTACATACATGTTCAGGCCCCGAAAGCCGAAATGAACAAAAAACCCTGGCATTCGAAGTGCCATTACAAACGGAACTCCGGTTCTGTCTCCACGGGTATGGACAACCTCCCCGCCAGGGAAGCCCGTGGAGCGACAAGCTCTGGGCGAATCACCAGCAAAACGCGGGACGCCCCCGAGCATCCCGGCAGATCCTCGCAGCCGTCCTCGCCGCGAATGCGAGGAAGAAGACGGAATGTTGCATCCTAGCTGGGCAGCAATAGTTCGCCTTCCCCGGCATGGCTGGAGGATGTCTCCACCGTAGGGCTAAAGGGCGATTGCCACCACCAGAAGCTGGAAGAAGAGGTGGTCCGCCTGCCCGCGTAGGAGGTGGAGCCCCAGCTCGCCTCGCCCCCCGCCCCAGCGAGGATGACGAACACCCTCAACACTGAGGGCGAGACCGGGATCACAGCCCGGTTTGCTCCTCCCCACCCAGGAGCTGGTGGTCACCGTCTCGGGTGACCCCCAGCGGAGGGGAGCAACCGGGCTGCCTGATGAAAATCCTTGAAGCCGAACGATGGCTGAAAGGTACCAACTCCCACGGAGTTGCGTTCCTCCAACGATGAGGCGAAAAGATGGCGGTTTCCCCCATCCGGGGGCTTGGAAGGTGGGAAGACACGGTGCATCAGGGAGGAAGAAGACATGGTCGCCTTACGGAAGGGGTCGCCCTCCTTTTAAAGGCGACTCTCCCTGCTTGCGCCCCCAACCGTCACGGGCTGAGTCTTCTCCAACACGCCTCCAAAGCCCTTCCCTGCGGCGCGGGGGCTGGGTCCCGCATGTCATACAGACCGGCTCCGAGCAGAAGAAGCCAAACCGCCGCGCACGGCGCACGCAACCACCCAGCGGTTACAAGTGACCCTCCACTTTTGCCCAGACCAACGGGCGAAAGGGGCAGGCAGCCATGCAGGTGGCATGCAACCGCGCCAAGTGGACGCGCCTCTCCGACTCCTGACATACCAGCACGGAGGCCCAAGCCCACGCGTCGCGCGACCGGCGCGCCGGATGCTGCATGCAAGCAACTGTACCACTTGCGCCACCACCGCACCTCCTCGATTGCGGAACCGATACCGCGACCCGAGGCGACCCAGCGCGCGACCCAGCAGCGCCAGCCTGACGCAGCGGTCAGACGCGGTCAAAAGTGGGCCGGCAGTAATGACGGTGGCAGGCGCGCGGGAGCAGCGGTCACGCCGTCAGCCAAGCTCACGTCCCATCCGGAGGCAGCGAGAGAACCCCCTCTCACGGCGTGAAGACGACGCGCCCGTGACCCGTTCCTCGAACGGCTCGCGCACGCGCAACAGCAGCCTCACCAACTACTCGCCCCGTCGCATTAACTCCGCGGCTGGACAGGCGGCGCTTCTGGCAGGAGCAGCTGGCGACGCTTCGCCTTCGCCAAAACAACCGCGCCAAAAAAGGTACGCCGCGTCGTTCAATTTCGTATCCTTTTTCCTTTTTCCTCTTTCTCTATCTCTTGCAACAGGGACCGGGAAAGGGGATACCCCTAAAGGGATCCTTCCCCGTGAAGGAACTAGGCTCCGAGCCTCCTTACTGATCAGGGGTTCGAAGGCTGGCCCCCCGAAGGGTTCAACAGCCGCCTCAGATCGCGTGGGCCCGACACCCACTACTGGTCAGAGGTTCGAAGGTCGGCCTCCCGAAAGGTTCCACGGCCGCCTCAGGCTACTCGGGCTCCGCGCCCATTACTGATCAGGGGTTCGAAGGCTGGCCCCCCGAAGGGTTCACAGTCGCCTCAGACACCGAGCGAGGGATGACCAGGGGTACGTTCGATACATAACCGAGGCTCGGGCTGCGCTCCCGAGGTACCCTAGGACATTTCCGAGACCAGCGGGAGCAATCCTGTAACGGAATCCCATCGGAGGGAGGCATCGAGCCCTCGGACCCCGTCGCCAGGGGACCGGGTCCGGCAGATCACCCGCAGGTACTTTTGGGCGTGCCTCCGGGCCCCTAGCCGACCCCCAACGAACGAGGCACGGACGTCCACTCGGATTACCCGCTTGCAGCTCACCGGAGACACCATGTTCGGTGCCCATCGAGGGTAACATGGCGCTCTCCCCCCTCCTCCTTGCGGAAAGGCGACGTAGGGGCGTATGTAAAAAAGCCGAGTCTGTCCCTGATCGCCCTCTCGCCCTGTGCGGAGGCTCGGGGGCTGCTCTCGCAAACCCGGCTCCGGCCAAACCGTTGACAGCGTCAACATACCAGCCCGAGAACTTGGGCCCCGACAGTGCACCCGGGCTACGGCCAGTTCGCATGAGGGAACCACCAGACCAGCCGAAGCATTACGCAAGGCATTAAGACCTCGAAGGAGTGAAACCACTCCTCCGAGGCCACGGGGGCTACACCCGGCGGGTGCGCTCGCGCGCACCCACCGGAACAAAATGCAACTGAGAAAGGCTGGTCCCCTTGCAAAAAAGTGCGACGAAAGCCTCCAAGCGAGTGCTAACACTCCCTTCGAGGCTCGGGGGCTACTGTCGGGGACCATAATTAGGGGTACCCTCAAGACGCCTAATTCTCAGCTGGTAACCCCCATCAACATAAAGCTGCAGAGGCCTGATGGGTGCGATTAAGTCAGGGATCAGTCCATACGAGCGACTCGATCACGCCTCGCCCGAGCCTAGCCTCGGGCAAGGGCAGCCGACCCTGAGGTGTTTCCGTCTCGCCCGAGGCCCCCTTTTTACGGCAGACGCACCTCCGGCTCGCCCGAGGCCTTGCCTTCGTTAAGAAGCAACCCTGACTAAATCGCCGCGCCGACCGACCAAGTCACAGGGGCATTTAACGCAAAGGTAGCCTGGCACCTTTATCCTGACGCGCGCCCCCTGGCAGAGCCGAAGTGACCGTCGTCACTTCGCCGCTCCACTGACCGGTCTGACAGAAGGACAGCGCCGCCTGCGCCATCCCGACTGCAGTGCCACTTGACAGAGTGAGACTGACAGGCAGCCAGGCCTTGCCAAAGGCGCCATAGGAAGCTCCGCCCGACCTAGGGCTCGGACTCGGGCTAAGGACCCAGAAGACGGCGAACTCCGCTCCGCCCGACCCAGGGCTCGGACTCGGGCTAAAGCCCCGGAAGACGGCGAACTCCGCTCCGCCCGACCCAGGGCTCGGACTCGGGCTAAGGCCCCGGAAGACGGCGAACTCCGCTCCGCCCGACCCAGGGCTCGGACTCGGGCTAAGGCCCCGGAAGACGGCGAACTCCGCTCCGCCCGACCCAGGGCTCAGACTCGGGCTAAGGCCCCGGAAGACGACGAACTCCGCCTCGCCCGACCCCAGGGGTCGGACTCCGCCCTGGCCTCTGCCGAACGACCTCCGCCTCGCCCGACCTAGGAGCTCGAGCTCGGCCTCGGCCATGCAGGACAGACTCGACCTCGGCTTCGGAGGAGCCTCCACGTCGCCCGACCTAGGGCACAAGTTCGCCACGTCAACAGGAAGCGCCATCATCACCCTACCCCGAGCCGACTCGGGCCGCAGAGAACAGGACCGACGTCCCATCTGGCTAGCTCCGCCAGATAGGCAATGATAGCGCCCCGCTAGACCCATGACGACGGCGGCTCTCAGCTCCCTTACGGAGGTAGGGGGACGTCAGCAAGGGCCCAACCGCTCCGACAGCTGTCCCTCCACCAGGCTCCGTTACTCCTCCGACAGCCACGACACCACACCAGCTGGGTGCCAAGATCTCTCCGGCTGCCACATTGGCATGTACCTAGGGCGCTAGCTCTCCCCCGCTAGACACGTAGCACTCTGCTGCACCCCCATTGTACACCTGGATCCTCTCCTTACGCCTATAAAAGGAAGGACCAGGGCCTTCTTAGAGGAGGTTGGCCCCGCGGGAACGAGGGCAGGGGCAGGCGCTCTCTTGGGGCCGCTCGCTTCCCTCACCCGCGCGGACGCTTGTAACCCCCTACTGCAAGCGCACCCGACCTGGGCGCGGGACGAACACGAAGGCCGCGGGATCTCCACCTCCCTCACGACTCGGCTCCGGCCACCTCGCTTTTCCCCCCTTCGCGCTCGCCCACGCGCTCGACCCATCTGGGCTGGGGCACGCGGCACACTCACTCGTCGGCTTAGGGACCCCCCCGGTCTCGAAACGCCGACACTAGCCTACTAATCCGGTCAGGTATCTTCTCTAAACTCCTCAAGACCGGCAAAAACGAAACCTATATTATACCTTTGCCTTTATTTGATCCACAACCAATGCTTATGATTCTCCAACATTTCCTGTTCTATGTGGTCCAACCCTGCATTCTTATTTCTCGAAGAATCGTTAGTCCACAAGCAGTTGTCATTAATTACCAAAACATCACCAAAGGGGCCTAGATGATTCACAGTTTGCCAATGCACGAATGCTGTGCATGAAGAGGGGGGGGGTAGACGCATACACGAAACACAGAGGGTGCAGGAGAGAGGGAGAATAGAGGGTTTTCTCACATGTGCACAACACACTATGAACGACAGAGTAGGCGCGCGAGTAAGACGACGATACTTGAACGGAGTAATTGTGCGAAGCGACGACCGAGGGTTTGCAAAGCATAGAGTAATCATCGGGGTAAACGTCGGGATTAGACAGAGCTGACACATGGGTCCAGAATGTTAGCGAGAGGAACGTGGGAGAGGCGGTTGTGCGTACAACGAGGCGAAGCAAGAGAATAGATGGGGGAGAATATACAGGGGTAGATGGTGAGGTAGGTGAAGGGTAGACGAGGTAAATGTCGGGGTGTAGATGGGGATAGACATGAGGGTAGATGCTGAGATAGATGAGTGTGTTGCAGACGCAAGCGGTACGCCGGGAGAAATATATATATATATATATATATATATATATATATATATATATATATATATATATATATAAAGCTAAATTTTAGGGATTTAAATAATACCGAAAATACTGAAATCACTTTTTAATACTCGGAGAAACGTTTCAAAGATTCAAAAAACATTCGGGAACATTCTCAAGATATTTTAACATTTTCTAAAACTCTTTGCACTCATAAACACTATACAACATCATGAATGCAACAATCCAAGCTTCTATAGGGTTTAATTTTACTAGGTTGCACATATATAAAACAAAATATTCCTCCACTTATTAGGAAAATAAAAGAGAAGGTAATATTTAAATTTGATGGATATTAAAAAAAATTATACACTAAATTTAGAGTGTTAAGATTTACAGCGTTCGGAAGGCCTCAAGCGTTAAAGTGGATTGGGCCCGGCGACAGCCTCTGTCCCACGCGTCGGCGTCGGTGCTGATGTCGCGTGGAGAGCAGAATGGTGGACACACATTCTGTCCGCGGTGCCCACGTCGATGAGGTGAAGTGAAGCAAAAGCAACCAGCAACCAAGCAGCTCTTGTTTCGCGCTCCCTTCCGGTCCAAACCAAACCGTGCGTCCGTGTGCGACTGCGACGAGAAGCTTCCAGAACCCACCAGCTAACTACGTCCGTCCTCCACCAGTCCCATCTTCGGACGCCACGACAACTCCCTCCCTATTCCCCGTCCGTATTTATTCCCAGTCCCTACCCACTTGTTCCTTCTTGCTTCTCCATCGAGTTGGATTGGGTTCAAAGTTGGGCTTTTGGACAGCTGTGGTGTGCACGGCAGCTCTGTGACTTGTGAGGAGGAAGGGAGGAAGAAAGCGGATCCATGGCGTCGAAGCGGATCCTCAAGGAGCTCAAGGACCTGCAGAAGGATCCTCCCACCTCTTGCAGCGCAGGTGATTCAGATTCCGCCCGCACTGCTACTTCTTTTAATTTTCCATGATGGGATACGACTTTCTCCCGTGCGCTCGGCTATTAGCGGTGCGATGCGATTCTTAGTGCGTAGTAGCTAGATCTGTGCGTATATATACATGTACAGGGGACGCTTGTAATTGGACTTCAATATACGGTGTAGGTTGTTGATGCCATGGTGGGATAAAGAGCATATGTCATGTAAATTTGGGGAAAAAAAAGGATCGTAGCTTTCCTATATGGTTCATTGGTACATAGCGGGTTATTAGATCCGCAGAGGGGCCTGCCTCCAGCTAATCATTCTTTGTCATGTTTAGGCTCATAGATAGATAGATCAGAGTTGCACACAGCAGTTAACATAGCCCTCCCACTAAGACATACATTTACCTGTTCTGTTCACGCGGGTCGAGTAATTTTTTTCAGCATCAAGCAAGGAGATAAGGATAGTGCTCATGCACCATGGTAGACTAGTCATGTACTTGAGCATACAAGCCTGCTGAGTGCTTTCAGGGCCATCAGGCCTTACAAATCTAGTATGCTCGTGTATGTGTATGTACAGAACAACAGTCTTCAGATTGAAATTGAAGTTTCAGAGTATCAATTCAATGTGTATGACTAAAATGCATCTCTTCGTCCATCTACAGGCCCTGTTGCCGAAGATATGTTCTACTGGCAGGCGACGATTATGGGGCCATCAGATAGCCCATACGCTGGTGGCGTATTTTTGGTCACCATTCACTTTCCACCGGACTACCCATTCAAACCACCGAAGGTACTTAAGTGTTGTCTCATTTGTTTATTGTTTGTTAGCACAGTTTTGTATGGGTATGTCACTGCTTGCTTCAACCTCAATTAGTTTTCATTTGTTTATGCCCGTCAGCTCTTATAAATTATTGGGACCCCCACCCCTGTTACAGCAGTTGTCCAATTATGGCTAGATCCGAGTTAGGCATTATTTGAATGCATTCGTATGATAGAAGTGGATTTGAAGTAGAATTTGGTTTAATTTTTAAACCAATCTACTCCAGCACACGTATATTGAAAAGAAATAGTGGCATGGAATATCCTCAACTAATTCTGAATCTGACACTTATGTGCTGCTTGTCAACAAATATCGATACTCCCCATGACAAGTTATAATCTCTGCTATGTATGCTATGCTTTATGTGAAATTGTTAGTGTTAAATAATTGCGCACTTTTAAGGCCAAATTAATTTTTAAATCAATCACTACATGAATAATGAATAACCCACACATAACAAATAAAAGTGTATCCATGTAGTATATTAAATTTATCTTGAACATAGCTAGCAGAAACAAGGAATGATATGTGGTGGACTTTAGGCAAACATAAAGTTTTAACAAAGTACACTGGACTCATTAAAGACATGTATAACAATGTTGTGATTAGTATTCGAACAGATGATGGGAACACAGATGACTCCTAGATTAGACTAGGACTACATCAAGGATCACCGTTGAACTCTTACCTTTTTTTTGTCTTGGCGATGGATAAGGTCACAAGGTACATACAAGGGGATATCCCTTGGTGTATATTTTTTTGCGGATTATGTGGTGCTAGTTGGTGAAAGTCAAGCAGAAGTAATTAGGGGACTAGAGTTGTGGTGGGAGACTCTAGAATCCAAAGATTTTAGACTTAGTAGAACTAAAACAAAATGTATGAGATGTGATTTTGGCAGTACACATGAGGAAGAAGATGTTAGTATCTTTGCGAAACTTAGCATCTATCCGTGCATCACAGATGCACATGCACATCACCAATCTGTCTGCGTGCTCACCATTTGCTACATTTTGCAGGTTGCATTCAAGACGAAGGTTTACCATCCGAATATCAACAGCAACGGGAGCATCTGTCTTGATATCTTGAAGGAGCAATGGAGCCCTGCACTGACAGTTTCTAAGGTCGGTACTTCAGATTTTATTCTCTACCTTTTACTTCGCTACAAGCTACTTCAAGATAGCTCTATTGTTGTAGCCTATTTAGGAAGTTGGGGGACCATCTAGCTAGTGGTTTTATATATGTATTTAGATTTATCGTTATTCATTTGAACATAGACATAAAAATCAAAAGCTAAAACGACTAATATTTTGGGATGGATTTTCTTTTAACTAACGCATGCCCGCAATTTTCAGGTCCTCCTCTCAATTTGTTCCCTTCTGACGGACCCAAACCCTGACGATCCGTTGGTCCCAGAGATTGCTCACTTGTACAAGACTGATCGCGTGAAGTACGAATCTACTGCTAGGAGCTGGACTCAGAAATATGCAATGGGCTGACAAGCTATTGGTCTCTCATAGACCCTTCTGTAACTGAAACCAGATGTCTAAATTAATTTGTCCATTCGTGCATCGAACTTCTGATATATAATGGAAGGAGAAACATTGATAGTACCTCGGTGTTGTCTGTGGTCCAATTTAATTTAATTGATTTTTGGTCTTGTGGGCTGCTTGCATGGTCGATACTCGATAGTTAGGTTCTTCGGCTGTTCCTTTGCGGTCGGTGTTATCTCTGACATGGAGTCATTGGTGGTGCATGTCTTGGATGTGTCATCATAGTGTTAAACTTGTCATCTTGCTAAGGTAGATATGTTTTGTCATAGTGATAGTTACCGTTGATTACGTTGTCATGTATAATATAGTTGGGGAACAGTGTAGGCCCTGTTTGGGAACAAAGTTTTTGAAAACCACAGTTTTTGAAATACTATACTATACTTTAGTTATGACAATACCGTAGTTTATAATACCGCAGTTTTGAAAACTGAGGTCCAGAGCTAAGTTTAGAATGCCTTAAAACAACTATAGTATTTACAATACTTCAGTTTTGAAAACAGAGCTTTTACCAAGCTTGCCAAACACCATTATGTATATAATACTGCAGTATTTGAGAATACTGCAGTATTCTTCCAAAACTGCAGAAAAACTTTGTTCCCAAACACCCCCGTAGTTGTTTATACTTTATAATGTTTGCATGCACGTTACTATGTTCATGAGGACGATGGCATGCATTGCATAGCGACCTCAGTTATGGCTACTACTCATTGTGTAGCTACTCGGACAAAGGCACACTACATAATTGCACCTCTTTGATTATAATGTCATCCATCTAAAAGTCACATAATGGGGGGAGAATAGGCAAAATCTAAACTTTACAACATAAGGACACAACTTGATTCCAATATTATGGTTACAACAAGATGTAAGTTAATCAGAATAAGAGACAAGTTCAACTTGCGGAATGTTGCTCTTATGAAATGCATGGATTTATGACTTGGAGCAACAAAGTAAGATTTTAATGAAGATCGACACAAGAGAATTTAACAAGAAAAGGAGAAAACAAATTGCAAATGAAAGAACACAAGAACACGATGATTTGTTTATTGGAATTCTTTTCACAATGAAACCAATGTCTATTGAGGAGTCCTGAAGGACCGTGTCTCTTTCAACCCTTGCCTCACTCAAGTGATTACCAAGATTAAACCTGAGTCCCCTTTGCTTTTCTCAATCAAGAGACCGATGTCTCCACAAGAAACTTCACACGTTGAAGGCTCTTGCTAGCTTTACAATCATGGGTGCTCAACACCAAGGCTCAAGATCACAACACAATCTAATTTCAGCTCACTCAAGTGCTCTATCCCAACTCTCACAAGAAATGACTATCTCTAGGATCACTTCACTATTTTGGAACTTGGAACTCTCTTGATCACTTGGAGGTGTTACACTTGTGTATAGAAGTTGTTTCCCATCTCTTTTATGATAAATGTACCGGTTGGAGTGGTATTTATAGCCCGCACCCCACATATAGCCATTGGTGAAGCACAAAATCTGCATATAATTCGTGTGCATCGGACCTCAAACAGTACTCCGGTGCACACTAGACCTATGACTCTCTTGTCTTATCAGCAGCCATTATGAAAAATTTGTCAATCTGTCAGTGCTCACTGAATTGTGCCACATCATCCGACCGTTGGTCCATCCCATTCGACGCAATCTGGTGCATCAACTGCCTGTGTTTTTTGATCACCCTCTATGGAACTTTAGTACGGTGCACCACCAGATCTAGTCCCATGTGAAAGGGAAATAGAGTCAAACCTTTTCCTAAATGATTTTGGTAGTTGAAATGCCTAACACAAATAATTGGACTAACTAGTTTGCTCTAGATTATATGTTCTACAGGTGCTAAAGGTTCAACACAAACCAATAAAAAGATACAAGTTAGGGTTCAAAAGAAAAGAGCAAAAGACACCGAAGAGAACCCTGGTCTAGCGCACCGGACTGTCCGGTGCACCAGGGACCGTACAGGCTGAACTCCTCACCTTCGGGTTTCTGAAGCCGCTCTCCGCTATAATTCACCGGACTGTCTAGTGTGCTACCTGTCGGGTACCGTAATTAGGGGTACCCCCAACACTCCTAAACACGGCTGGTAACCACCATCAGCACAAGCTGCAGAGACTCATGGGCACGATTTAGGTCAAGGCTTCGCCTACTCAAGGGACGCGATCTCGCCTCGCCCGAGCCCAGCCTCGGGCGGGAACAGTAGTCCCAGATGAATTCTCGCCTCGCCCGAGGGCCTCCTCAAGCAACAGGCGCACCCTCGACTCACCCGAAGCCCAGCTCGGGCAGGCTTCGTAGTGAAGCAACCTTGGCCAAATCGCCTCACCAACTGACCGTATCATAGGCGCATTTAATGCGAGGATCGCCTGACACCTTATCCTGACACACGTGCCTCAGTCGGCAAGGTCGAAGTAACCGCAGTCACTTCGCCCTTCCACTGACCGACCTGACAGGAAAACAGCGCCGCTCGCCCCTCTCCGACTGCTGTGCCACCCGCTAGGGTGAGGCTGACAACAGCTAAGTTCAGCCTCAGGCGCAACAGGAAGCTCCGCCTCGCCTGACCTAGGGCCTCGGCCTCAGGAGGAGGTCTCCGCCTCGCCCGACCCCAGGGCTCGGACCCCGCCTCGGCCTCAGAAGGTGGTCTCCGCCTTGCCCGACCCCAGGGCTAGGCCTCCGCCTTGGCCTCGGAAGGTGGTCTCCGCCTCGCCCGACCCAAGGGCTCCGCCTCAACCTCGGCCTCGGAAGGTGGTCTCCGCCTCGCCCGACCCCAGGGCTCGGCCTCAACCTCGACCTCAGGAGGAATCGCGTCCTCACTCGACCCCGGCCTCGGCCTCAGGAGGAGTCTCTGCCTTGCCCAACCTTGGGCTCGGATCGACCGCGCCACGGAGGATGCATCATTACCCTACCCCTAGCTAGCTCAGGCTACGGGGGAACAAGACCGGCGTCCCATCCAGGCTCGCCCCGGTAACAAGTAATGATGGCTCCCCGTGTGCGTCCATGACGACGGTGGTTCTCAGCCCCCTACAGAAGCAAGGAGACGTCAGCAAGGTCCCAGCAGCCCCGACAGCTGTGCTTCTACAGGGCTCAAGCGCTCCTCCGACGGCCACGATACCGCGTACACAGGGCTCTAGTACCTCTCCGATGGCCAAGTTGGCATGTACACAGGGCTCAGGCACCTCTTTGCCGGATACGTTAGCGCATAGCTACACCCCTATTGTACACCTAGACCCTCTCCTTGCATCTATAAAAGGGAGGTCCAGGGCCTTCATGCGGGAGGGTCGTGCGGGAGAACGAGCTGACGAACAGGCTCACTCTCTCTCTCGCGAACGCTTGTAACCCCTACTACGAGCGCATCCCCCTGGCGCAGGATAACACGAGCCACGTTTTCCCCCTTGTGTTCCATCTCGCGCCAACCCATCTGGGCTGGGACACGCAGCGACAATTTTACTCGTGGGTCCAGGGACCCCCCGGGGTCGAAACGCCAACAGTTGGCACACCAGGTAGGGGCCTGCTGCGTGTTGACGAACAACTTCCCGTTGAATTCCAGATGGGTAGTCTCTAGCAACCTATTCAGCCCGGGACGCTGCTCTGTTTCGAGAGTCTCGAGTTCATGTCCCTCGACGGCAGCTATGACATGGTACTCCTTCCCCCGCAGCGCGGCGGCGACAACGACGGCCGTCAGCTCGCCCGGCGGCGGCGGACTCGACGACGTCTTCCCCCCGTGGTGGAAGAGCAGCATTTGGGTTTGTCCCGTCACCTTCCTCGCCGTAGGAGGAGGAGACGGGGCAATCGTGGCCAGGCAGGAGGTGGCATCTCGTCGGCTGTCGAGCGAGTCGACGACGCCGGCACCCCAGCGGGGGACATGTCAGGCGTTGTCCTCGCGCCTGAGACAACGACGAGTGTCGTTTCCCCGCAACATGCCAACCCCAAGCGGACAGATGACGCCAGCACTCTCGCGGGGGGCTTGCTGGGCGTTAGCCTCGTACCTGAGATAACGGTGCAGTCCGCCCCCGACGTGACTTCATCACCGTTCATCGATCGAGAGGTACCGTCTGTTTTCCACCCTGTGCCTTTTAGATTCAGCTTCGATTCACCAAGCAACCCCGCTTCGGTGAGCGCTTTCATAAAGGCATATCCTAACCTTCCGAGGTACCATATGTGGTCAACCTGGGACCGACTGACAGCCGTCTCGACCTACGGGCCCCCGGGTTCCGAGGAAGAAGACGAGCCCGACTCTGTTTGGGATTTCTCCGGGCTCGGTAATCCCAATGCCATGCGAGACTTCATGACCGCATGTGACTACTGCTCTCCGATTGCTCCGATGATGGCCACAGCCTTGACGACGAGGGTTGTGGCCCAAGTCGTGAATGTTTCCACGTCAATCTAGGGGGTCACGACGAAGGCAATCACCTTGGTATGCTGGAGAATGATGATCCCCTTGGGCTTGCGCCTCGCGTTGACATCCTGCGGGAGCTAGCTGTGGTCCCAGTCCCTGCGGGGGGTCAGGACACACAGCTCGAGCAAATCCGCGAGATGCAGGCCAAGCTCGACGAGGAAGCAGGACAACTTGTGCAGCTCCGGCAAAACATCGAGCAGGAGTGGGCAGGCCGAGCACTCGCTGGAGAAGCGCGTCATCAGGCCCAGGACGTGCAACGCCGTATTGCTGACGATGCCAGGGCAAGGCTGCCCCCGGCCTCTAGTGGGGTCGGCCAGGATCTGGCTGCAGCGGCAATACTGCTCTGAGCGATGCCGGAGCCATCCACCATCGAGGGGCGGCGTATCCAGGGAGAACTCAAGAATCTCCTGGAGGACGCCGCGGTCCGACAGGCTGAGAGCTCTGCCTCCCGAAGGCAAGGGTGCCCCCTGGAGCATCGCGCAGCGACTTCCCTATTCATGCGGGAAGCCTTGGTCCACACCGGGCGCACGCGGGACGCAACGCTTGCAGCCCCAGGTCGCCTCGGCAACAAGCACCACCGCCTCGACCGTCGAGCCCGCCTCGACGAGAAGGTGCGCCGAGGCTACCACCCTAGGCGTGGGGGACGCTACGACAGCGAGGAGGATCGGAGCCCCTCGCCCGAACCACCAGGTCCGCAAACCTTCAGTCGGGTCATACGACGGGCGCCGTTCCCGACCCGGTTCCGAGCCCCGACTACCATCACCAAGTACTCAGGGGAAACAAGGCCGGAACTGTGGCTTGCGGACTACCGGCTGGCCTGCCAGCTAGGTGGAACAGACGATGACAACCTCATCGTCCAAAACCTCCCCCTGTTCCTCTCCGACGCCGCCCGAGCCTGGCTGGAGCATCTGCCTCCTACGCAGATCTCCAACTGGGACGACCTGGTCAAAGCCTTCGCTAGAAACTTCCAGGGCACATACGTGTGCCCTGGGAACTCTTGGGATCTCTGAAGCTCACCACCAAGTTCGCCTCTGGTCAGGAGGCGATCGAAGCCATCTTCCAGAAGGACAAGCAGCCTCAGGGATGCCAGCAGGAAGACGTCCCCGAGGCGTCCGCCCAGCGCGGCACAAAGAAGAAGGCGAAAAAGAAGTCGCAAGCGAAGCGCGACGCCACCGATGCAGATCTTGTCGCTGTTGTCGAGCACAGGAACCCTCGGAAGCCTCCCGGAGGGGCCAACCTGTTCGACAAGATGCTCAAGGAGTCGTGCCCCTATCACCAGGGTCCTATCAAGCACACCCTTGAGGAATGCGTCATGCTTCGGCGCTACTTCCATAAGGCCGGGCCCCCGACGGAAGGTCGCAAAGGCCAAGACAACGACAAGAAGGAGGGCGACAAGGCAGAGGAGTTCCCAGAGGTCCATGGCTGTTTCATGATCTACGGTGGGCGAGTGGCGAACGCCTCGGCTTGGCACCACAAGCAGGAGCGCCGGGAGGTCTGCTCGGTAAAGGTGGCGGCGCCAGTCTACCTAGACTGGTCCGACAAGCCCATCACCTTCGACCAAGGCGACCACCCCTACTATGTGTCGAGCCCAGGAAAGTACCCGCTCGTTGTCGACCCCGTCATTGGCAACACCAGGCTCACCAAGGTCCTCATGGACGGAGGCAGCAGCCTCAACATCATCTACGCCGAGACCCTCGGGCTCTTGGAGATCGATCTGTCCACAATCCAGGCCGGTGTGGCGCCCTTTCACGGGATCATCCCCGGGAAGCGCGTCCTGCCCCTTGGACAACTCGATCTGCCCGTCTACTTCGAAACTCCCTCCAACTTCCGAAAGGAAACTCTCACGTTCGAGGTGGTCGGGTTCCGAGGAACCTACCACGCGGTGCTGGGGAGACCGTGCTACGCCAAGTTCATGGCCGTCCCCAACTACACCTACCTCAAGCTCAAGATGTCGGGCCCCAACGGGGTCATCACCGTCAGATCCACGTACCGACACAGGTACGAATGCGACGTGGAGTGCGTGGAGTACGCTGAGGCCCTCGCCGAGTCTGAGGCCCTCATCGCCGACCTGGAGTGCCTCTCCAAGGAGGTGCCCGACGCGAAGCGCCACGCCGGCAACTTCGAACCAGCTGAGGCGGTTAAGTTCGTCCCTCTCGACCCCAGCAACGACGCCTACAGGCAAGTCCGGATCGGCTCCGAGCTCGACCCCAAATAGGAAGCAGTGCTCGTCGACTTTCTCCGCGCAAATGTCACACCCGGATTTCGAGGCACCAAGACCCGGGCGCGAACATAATCACCAGGTGTGCTGGGACCAAGTCTCACACATATGATGAATCATGGCACAGGATCGAATGTCACATCTTTACTATATAATAGGAGTTCTGTACAAAATAAATAATTACATTATAAGGAGACAATGGTCCAGCAACCCAAAGTTGACTGGGAGACGACGGCCTAGACCTCTCACGAACTCGTCACAACATCCTCCATGTGCCTCATCCTATGGTACCTGTTCTTGACCTGGGGGGTGTGAGACAGCAAGAGTGAGCTCACATACGTTCATCGCTCAACAAGTTGTGGGGAATAATGTGCATGAACTCGCCAAAGGTGGGAGCTCACGTGAAGTGTAAGGCTTACCAAAGAGGATGGTTAGAGCTGAGCATTGCTTTTAAAGTTGGTCAAAATTTTATTAGCAGTTACTAAGTATAAGTAAATACCAACCCAATTAAGAAAAGTAATAACATCACCGGCAATGCATATGACAAATTGAATTTAGTTCCATAAATTAATCATGTGAGGGTCCGAGCAGCTCATGACCGTGAGCACGGCTAGTATACCAGTTTTACACTCTGCAGAGGTTGCGCATCTTTACCCACAAGTCATGTTACCCATCTGCCAAGGAATCGCGACTTCCCATACACCTCTACCGAGGAGGCGAGGCAGGGTAACACTACGAGGCCTTTACAAAGTTCCACTAGCTTCAGAAAACCCGCTACAGTTTATAGGAAGCTCCAATGCAGGGATCCCTTGCCTGACCGCCATCGCAGCAAAATCAACCAAGGACCTCCCTACACTGACCACTCCCCTACTGCCCTTGCCCCTTTCGGGTAAGGTAGTCCTCCACTAGCTTTCCTAATTAATCAGCCAAGGGCGTCCATAAACCCTTGTGGTAGCACTGTTTTCCCGAGTGGTCGCTCCATGTTCTAATTAACATAATGATCTTATCATGAAAAGTAAATAACAACGGATAACAAAAGTATAATCATGAATAATGTGTATCTCAATGCCCAAATCCACATAAAGCACTAGCAAGTACTACCCAGAAGTTTAGTGGTAAACAAGGCATAAAGATAGTCAAACTAGGGTGACCTATTGGGTCCCATCAAAATTAACCTATGCAGATCATTATGATTAATCAGAACATGAATGGGTAAAAAGAAGTGATCAAGGGCACAACTTGCCTGGGACTTGAGATTCCAGGTACCAGGATGATCTTCAGATGACACGTGTCCTCACTGCTAAACGTAGCAATACAGACAAACATGTATAGGCAAAATTAACATTACACGAAACATAAGGATAAACTGTATAATAATGATCTACACGTTGCTACGAGATCGTAGGAACAAGAATCACTAAATTCGGATCTACGGTTAATAAGTTATAAATTTCTGAAATTATCCCTAGAATAGATTAATTCAATTGAACAATTTTAATCCAAGTTTCCTGGCTAAACAAATTTACTAAATGATAAACAATATTAAAACAAAATTAATTCCACTGGAATGAATTAATTTAGAGTTAAATGAATTTAATATGAATTATACAAGTTTCTGGAATTATTTATGTATTAAAAATCATTTTCCAGAATAAATTCTGAATTTCCTTAGGCTTCTGGACTGCGGACACAATTTTAACAAAGCCCAGGGGGTTCTGCATAAATTCTAGGACTAAACGGTAATGGTCTTATAATGGCACGGGATGGCGGGTTGAATAAAAACAACGCCAGGGACTCTTTTGTAAAGCTAGCTCGGCGAAGAGGTTTCAAACGACCCAGGCCATTGGATCAGGGATCCACGACTCAGATCAAAAGGTATCATGGATGATACTTAACGGTCTGATCTAGATCAAGGGTCCGGATTCAATCTCGAAGGGTATGCCCAGGATCCGATCACAACCGTACACTCTACATCCTACGGCTCGCACAGGCTCCCCCATCCCACTCTTCTTCCTCGGCCCGTAGAGCGGCGACGCCGCCCAGCGTGGCGGCGCCATGGCTAGAGTGCGGGTCCTGGCAACCCGCTGGCCCAAACTTCACCACAAGGATACTACATGATGCGGGGATCACGTCGAGCACTATACTAGGCATCTTACCGAGACTTGATGCGTATAGTCGTTTGGCCGCGGGCCCGCAGCGAGGTGTGACACCGGCGAGGAACACACCGATCCGCATGTGGTTTCCACCCCCGCAAAAGCCAAGGTCATCACCGCGCGACGCCAACGAGTACACTGGAGCCTTCCTGAACGATGCCACCGACGATGAACGCAAGCGGCGATGTGGTCTTCCCATCTTCCTCCTCCAGGTGGTGAAGCAGCACTGAGCAGCTCACGGTCCGAGGTCGACGAAATCTCACGGATGGAGGGAAAAGGAGGGTCATGGTTTATATGGTTGCTAGCGCCCGAAGTCCGTGCAGTAGAAGGGAACGACCGCCGAGATCGGCGCGGATAATCTGCTGAGGCCAGCTGAGACGATCTCGGCGGGGAAAAATGGAGCCCGATTCGCGCGTGGAGTTCAACGGACTACAATCTGCTGGTAGGAGATCGAGCTGACAGGCGGGACCCACCCGGTCAGCCACCCACAACAACCCGCGCAGCCAGCGAGGAGGCTGACACAGCGGGCCCCGCATGTCATAGACGCCAAAAGAGGTGAGAAGAAGGCTGCGCGGGAGTGACCAATTGGGCTGGGTGGGAGGCGAGTAAGTGGGCCGCGAGGGAGTGGAGTCAGCCCAAACGCAGGTATGTCCTTATCTTTTTTTCTCTATTTTCTATTTCTATTTATTTTGACATTTTCAAATTCAAATTTGACTCTGTTTTCACATTTACTCTTCAAAATAAAAAGTACAATCTAAATCCAACATGTGATGCAGTATTATTTTATTTATCTATTTGTTAATTATCCTACATAGGTACATACTTTTGGATATGTTACTCCACCTAATTATTTTGTGAACAATATTTTGATTGTATAATCTCGATTAAACGAAGCTCTAATATTTATCCTTATAATACTTATAAACTTCAGCAAAGAATAATTTATAGAAGAATCTTTTTATTGAATCTTTACTATAAAACTTTTATTTTATGAGATGTAACTTCAAAAGTTATGGAAAAAATCTAATTCAAGATCTTTGGAAATTTTTTTACATAATTCTCAAATGAGATTTTGAGGTGTTACAAATACTACCCCCCTTAACAGAAATCTCGTCCTCGAGATTTGTAAGGACGGGGATGTAAAAAGCTTTTATTTATAGTTTAGCCTTTAACTTCTAATTAGTTTATAAATAAGAAGTTTCATGTTATTTAGAAAGTGGTTATGAAAGCATGGGTATATATATGTATAGTCACCTTATTGTGTAGGATACGAGATAGGTTAGGGCAAGAATAGCCTAGGGTAAGCAAGTTTATGATGGGAAAGAATTCCGTGTTAAGTGGTAATGCATCTAAAGATTGAGTTTGACTTCTCTCCTTCCTTGACGAGGTTAATATTTTCTTCTTCGGTCTGGTTTAGGAACCATTGGTCTTGGTCTTAAATACTATCAACCGAGTTGGGATAACAATTGTTGGTACATGGGATAGGTAGGTTAAATAGAGTTTGCTTTGCTTTTGGGATAAATGGGTTGAGCAACCTATAACATAGGCTAGGTCGTGGCTTCATGGATGAGTTGGGCTAAGACACTCATTTAAGTTTTTAACCCATTTATAGGAATATGGTCTAATCTATGTTACCAGTATTAATTAGCTTGGTTAAGTAACTCTCTTTAGATTGGATCATATTAGATCAGGTAGGATCTAGATTAGATCAGATATGACTAGTTTGACTAGATAAGATCTAATTAATGTGCATTAGATCATGGTTGTTAAACTAGGGTGGATAAGTATGCTTATTAGGATAAGATGGATCCATAAAGATAAGATAGAATCTTTTGAGGTCAGTTAGATCTATTAGGATGACATAAAATCTTTTCAAGATAAGATGAGTATCTTTTTAAGATAAGATGGATCTTATGAGTGTAGGATAGAATCTTTTAAGATAAGATGGCTATTGTTAGTCTAGATAATTTAATAAGGGATAATCTAGTTTATCTAGTTTTTTTATAAGCAATTTTTTCCTATATGTATATGCAGATGTAATTGTGGACATTACTCCACAACTCATCACACTCAATCAAAGATCCAAATCAAACAAGTATCATAAGAACAAACATTCAAGTTCATAGATATCTATAAAAATAGTTTTGTTTTTGTTCCTAAGAGTAGGTCTCCTATTCCTAAAGGTCACTTTAGGTACAGGATTTCAAAGTGTGAAATCCACATTTGTCTTTTAGAAAGAAAAGGTAAGAATAATCAGAGTAAAGCGGAAATAGATGAGGAAAGATTAAGAAAAGTTTAGAAAGAATCAGAGTAGTAAAGGTAAGTAGATAAGGGTAATCCAGTTCTATCTAGGTTTCGTCCTACAGTCAACATTCCTCTGATACCACTTCTGTCACACCCGGATTTCGGGGCACCAAGACCCGGGCGCGAACATAATCACCAGGTGTGCTGGGACCAAGTCTCACACATATGATGAATCATGGCACATGATCGAATGTCACATCTTTACTATATAATAGGAGTTCTATACAAAATAAATAATTACATTATAAGGAGACAATGGTCCAGCAACCCAAAGTTGACTGGGAGACGACAGCCTAGACCTCTCACGAACTCGTCATAGCATCCTCCATGAGCCTCATCCTGTGGTACCTGTTCTTGACCTGGGGGGGTGTGATACAACAAGAGTGAGCTCACATACGTTCATCGCTCAACAAGTTGTGGGGAATAATGTGCATGAACTCGCCAAAGGTGGGAGCTCACGTGAAGTGTAAGGCTTACCAAAGAGGATGGTTAGAGCTGAGCATTGCTTTTAAAGTTGGTCAAAATTTTATTAGCAGTTACTAAGTATAAGTTAATACCAACCCAATTAAGAAAAGTAATAACATCACCTGCGATGCAATGCATATGACAAATTGAATTTAGTTCCATAAATTAATCATGTGAGGGTCCGAGCTGCTCATGACCGTGAGCACGGCTAGTATACCAGTTTTACACTCTATAGAGGTTGCGCATCTTTACCCACAAGTCATGTTACCCATCTGCCAAGGGATCGCGACTTCCCATACACCTCTACCGAGGAGGTGAGGCAGGGTAACACTATGAGGCCTTTACAAAGTTCCACTAGCTTCAGAAAACCCGCTACAGTTTATAGGAAGCTCCAATGCAGGGATCCCTTGCCTGACCGCCATCGCAGCAAAATCAACCAAGGACCTCCCTACACTGACCACTCCCCTACTGCCCTTGCCCCTTTCGGGTAAGGTAGTCCTCCACTAGCTTTCCTAATTAATCAGTCAAGGGCGTCCATAAACCCTTGTGGTAGCACTGTTTTACCGGGTGGTCGCTCCATGTTCCAATCAACATAATGATCTTATCATGAAAAGTAAATAACAGCGGATAACAAAAGTATAATCATGAATAATGTGTATCTCAATGCCCAAATCCACATAAAGCACTAGCAAGTACTACCCAGAAGTTTAGTGGTAAACAAGGCATAAAGATAGTCAAACTAGGGTGACCTATTGGGTCCCATCAAAATTAACCTATGCAGATCATTATGATTAATCAGAACATGAATGGGTAAAAAGAAGTGATCAAGGGCACAACTTTCCTGGGACTTGAGATTCCAGGTACCAGGATGATCTTCAGATGACACGTGTCCTCACTGCTAAACGTAGCAATATAGACAAATATGTATAGGCAAAATTAACATTACACGAAACATAAGGATAAACTGTATAATAATGATCTACGCGTTGCTACGAGATCGTAGGAACAAGAATCACTAAATTCGGATCTACGGTTAATAAGTTATAAATTTCTGAAATTATCCCTAGAATAGATTAATTCAATTGAACAATTTTAATCCAAGTTTCCTGGCTAAACAAATTTACTAAGTGATAAACAATATTAAAACAAAATTAATTCCACTAGAATGAATTAATTTAGAGTTAAATGAATTTAATATGAATTATACAAGTTTCTGGAATTATTTATGTATTAAAAATCATTTTCCAGAATAAATTCTGAATTTCCTTAGGCTTGTGGACTGCTGACACAATTTTAACAAAGCCCAGGGGGTTCTGCATAAATTCCAGGACTAAACGGTAATGGTCTTATAATGGCACGGGATGGCGGGTTGAATAAAAACAACAGCAGGGACTCTTTTGTAAAGCTGGCTCGGCGAAGAGGTTTCAAATGACCCAGGCCATTGGATCAGGGATCCACGACTCAGATCAAAAGGTATCATGGATGATACTTAACGGTCTGATCTAGATTAAGGGTCCGGATTCAATCTCGAAGGGTATGCCCAGGATCCGATCACAGCCGTACACTCTACATCCTACGGCTCGCACAGGCTCCCCCATCCCACTCTTCTTCCTCGGCCCGTAGAGCGGCGATGCCGCCCAGCGTGGCGGCGCCATGGCTAGAGTGCGTGTCCTGGCAACCCGCTGGCCCAAACTTCACCACAAGGATACTACATGATGCGGGGATCACGTCGAGCACTATACTAGGCATCTTACCGAGACTTGATGCGTATAGTCGTTTGGCCGCGGGCCCGCAGCGAGGTGTGACACCGGCGAGGAACACACCGATCCGCATGTGGTTTCCACCCCCACAAAAGCCAAGGTCATCACCTCGCGATGCCAGCGAGTACACTGGAGCCTTCCTGAATGATGCCACCGACGATGAACGCAAACAGCGATGTGGTCTTCCCATCTTCCTCCTCCAGGTGGTGAAGCAGCACCGAGCAGCTCACGGTCCGAGGTCGAGGAAATCTCACGAATGGAGGGAAAAGGAGGGTCACGGTTTATATGGTTGCTAGCGCCCGAAGTCCGCACAGTAGCAGGGAACGACCGCCGAGATCGGTGCGGATAATCTGCTGAGGCCAGCTGAGACGATCTCGGCGGGGAAAAACGGAGCCCGATTCGCGCGTGGAGTTCAACGGACTACAATCTGCTAGTAGGAGATCGAGCTGACAGACGGGGACCCACCCGGTCGGCCACCCACAACAACCCGTGCAGCCAGCGAGGAGGCTGACACAGCAGGCCCCGCATGTCATAGACGCCAAAAGAGGTGAGAAGAAGGTTGCGCGGGAGTGACCAATTGGGCTGGGTGGGAGGTGAGTAAGTGGGCCATGAGGGAGTGGAGTCAGCCCAAACGCAGGTATGTCCTTATCTTTTTTTTCTCTATTTTCTATTTCTATTTATTTTGACATTTTCAAATTCAAATTTGACTCTGTTTTCACATTTACTCTTCAAAATAAAAAGTACAATCCAAATCCAATATGTGATGCAATATTATTTTATTTATCTATTTGTTTATTATCCTACATAGGTACATACTTTTGGATATGTTACTCCACCTAATTATTTTGTGAACAATATTTTGATTGTATAATCTCGATTAAACGAAGCTCTAATATTTATCCTTATAATACTTATAAACTTCAGCAAAGAATAATTTATAGAAGAATCTTTTTATTGAATCTTTACTATAAAACTTTTATTTTATGAGATGTAACTTCAAAAGTTATGGAAAAAAAATCTAATTCAAGATTTTTGGAAATTTTTTTTACATAATTCTCAAAATGAGATTTTGAGGTGTTACAGCAAACGCCAAAGTTTTTGTGTGGAGTCCCTCGGACATGCCTGGCATACCGAGGGATGTCGCCGAGCACTCACTGGATATCCGAGCCGGTGCCCGACCTGTGAAGCAGCCTCTGCGCCGTTTCGACGAAGAAAAGCGCAGAGCCATAGGTGAGGAGATCCACAAGCTGATGGCTGCAGGGTTCATCAAAGAGGTATTCCATCCTGAATGGCTAGCCAACCCTGTGCTTGTGAAAAAGAAAGGTGGGAAATGGAGGATGTGTGTAGACTACACTGGTCTAAACAAAGCATGTCCGAAGGTTCCCTACCCTCTGCCTCGCATCGATCAAATTATGGATTCCACTGCTGGGTGCGAAACCCTGTCATTCCTCGACACCTACTCAGGGTATCCCCAAATCAAGATGAAAGAGTCCGACCGGCGTCCAAGATCCACTACCCGCAAATTCAGAAGCTACTGTACGCAGTAATTCTGACACGGCGAAAGTTGCGACACTACTTCGAGTCTCATCCAGTGACTGTGGTGTCATCCTTCCCCCTGGGAGAGATCATCCAGTGCCGAGAGGCCTCGGGTAGGATAGCAAAGTGGGCGGTGGAGCTCATGGGCGAAACAATCTCGTTCGCTCCTCGGAAGGCCATCAAGTCCCAAGTGTTGGCCGACTTCGTGGCTGAATGGGTTGACACCCAATTGCCAACAGCTCCGATCCAACCGGAACTCTAGACCATGTACTTCGATGGGTCGCTGATGAAAACAGGAGCAGGTGCTGGCCTGCTCTTCATCTCACCCCTCAGGAAACATCTTCGCTACGTGCTACGCCTCCATTTCCCGGCGTCAAACAACGTGACCGAGTACGAGGCTCTGGTTAACGGGTTGCGCATCGCCATCGAGCTAGGGGTTTGGCGCCTCGACGCTCATGGCGACTCGCAGCTTGTCATTGACCAAGTCATGAAGAACTCCCACTGCCGCGACTGGAAGATGGAGGCCTACTGCGACGAAGTTCAGCGCCTGGAAGACAAGTTCTACGGGCTCGAGCTCAACCACATCGCTCGACGGTACAATGAGACTGCGGATGAGCTGGCTAAAATAGCCTCGGGGCGGACAACGGTTCCCCCGGACGTCTTCTCCAGAGACATACATCAACCCTCCGTCAAGACCGACGACACGCCCGAGCCCGAGGAGGCCTCGGCCCAGCCCGAGGTATCCTCGGCCACCGAGGGTGAGGCACTGCGCGTCGAGGGAGAGCGGAATGGGGTCACACCTAATCGAAACTGGCAGACCCCGTACCTGCAATATCTCCGCCAAGGAGAGCTACCCCTCGACAAGGCCGAAGCTCAGCGACTGGCGCGGCGCGCCAAGTCGTTTGTCTTACTGGGTGATGAAAAGGAGCTCTACCACCGCAGCCCCTCAGGCATTCTCCAACGATGCATATCCATCGCCGAAGGACAGGAGCTATTGCAAGAAATACACTCGGGGGCTTGCGGTCACCATGCAGCACCTCGAGCCCTCGTTGGGAACGCCTTTCGACAAGGCTTCTACTGGTCGACCGCGGTGGCTGACACCACTAGGATTGTACGCTCCTGCCAAGGGTGTCAATTCTACGCGAGACAGACACACCTGCCCGCTCGGGCCCTGCAGACAATACCCATCACCTGGCCGTTTGCTGTGTGGGGTCTGGACCTCGTCGGTCCCTTGCAGAAGGCACCCGGGGGCTTCTCACACCTGCTGGTCGCCATCGACAAATTCTCCAAGTGGATCGAGGTCCGACCCCTAACAAGCATCAGGTCCGAGCAGGCGGTGGCGTTCTTCACCAACATCATCCATCGCTTTGGGGTACCAAACTCCATCATCACCGACAATGGCACCCAGTTCACTAGGAAGAAGTTCCTGGACTTCTATGAGGACCACCACATCTGTGTGGACTGGGCCGCCGTAGCTCACCCCATGACGAATGGGCAGGTGGAGCGTGCCAACGGTACACTTCTACAGGGACTTAAACCGAGGATCTACAACGACCTCAACAAATTCGGCAAGGGATGGATGAAAGAGCTACCCTCGGTGGTCTGGAGTCTGAGGACGAGCCGAGCCGAACCACGGGTTTCTCGCCGTTCTTTCTAGTCTATGGGGTCGAGGCTATCTTGCCCACAGACATAGAATACGGTTCCCCAAGGACAAAGGCGTACGACGACCGAAGCAACCAGACCAGCCGAGAAGACTCACTAGACCAGCTCGAAGAGGCTCGGGACGTGGCCTTACTACACTCGGCACGGTACCAGCAGTCTCTGCAACGCTACCACGCCCGAGGGGTTTGGCCCCGAGGCTTCCAGGTGGGAGCTTGGTACTTCGGCTGCGCCAAGGCGCCCGAGGGCGCCACAAGTTTACTCCTCCCTGGGAAGGGCCGTTCATCATCGCCAAGATTTTGAAGCCCAGAACATACAAGTTGGCCAACGAAGAACGCGAGGTCTACAGCAACGCTTGGAACATCCAACAGCTACGTCACTTCTAGCCTTAAGATGTTTCAAGTCGTTCATATACCCCGTTCTCTTACATACATAAGTAAAGTCTAACCGTCAAGGAAGGGTCAGCCTTGCCTCGGCAAAGCCCGACTCTCCCTTGGGGGCTAGAAGGGGGGAACCCCCTCTGCGTCAAAATTTTCCTCGGAAAAGTCTTTCTGCCAGAACGTCTTTCGCGCTTTTCGACTGCTTCGATAGCGGGATCCTGAAAACGACGAGAGTACACGTAAGCGGCAAGGCCGACCGAGCCGAGGGACTCCTACGCCTCCGGGATACGGATACCTCACTCATCACCTTCCGCGATAAGTAACTCACGCTCGGATAAGCGATTCTGCTACCAAACAAGTCCCAACGCTCGAAAACTTTTCTGCCAGAACGATTTTCGTGCCTTCTCGATTATATCGATAACGGAATCCTGCGAACGAGTAAGAGTGCACGTAAGCGGCAAGGCCGACCGAGCCGAGGGACTCCTACGCCTCTGGGATACGGATACCTCACTCATCACCTTTCGCGAAAAGTAACTCTCTCTCGGATAAGCGATTCTGCTACCGACGAACAAGTCCTGATACTCGAAACAAGAGGAAAGGAAACGCAACTTTATAACACGACAATAAGATGTTTGGGCCTCGGTGGCCGCGAAAAACATACGCATACTACAGACAAACTGTTCCTGCAGGTTCAGACATCGACAGAGGGAGCAGCAGCACCCTCGATCTTGTTTCCACCTTCGGCAGATCCTGGCCCAGCCTCGGACGGTGACTCGGGTGGAAGGTTCTCCACCTCGAAGGAGGACGTCAGCACCACGCTTGGGCCATCACAGCCAGGGTCTCCTCCAGGGTCCCGGCCAGAGCGGACACCTCGGCTGGCCGCTCCGTAGCTTAGCCAGCTGTCCCTCGAGGACATCAGTTCGGCTCACGGCCTCGGCAGCGTGACTCCGGGGTTGGTCCCGCTCGCAGATGACCTGGCCAAGCTCCAGCCGCCGCTGCTGCACCTCCTCGGCCTGGGAAGCCACCTGCTCCTAGGCCGACGAAGCCTCTTTTCAAGTCGACTCCGCCTCTGTCCACGCTGACACTGCTGCCTCCGGCTTCGGCTCATCGCAGAGCAGTCGAGGGTTCTAAAACTGAGCAAGAGAAGCCTTGAGTGGCAAGGCCGACCGAGCCGAGGGACTCCTACGCCTCTGGGATACGGATACCTCACTCGTCACCTTCCGCGCAAGGCAACTCACACTTGGTTAAGCGGTTCAGCTAGTCGACAGGCGAGTCCTAGTGCTCGAAATGAGGAAGAAACACGGTATTACACTCAAATACCCAGATGTTCAGGCCTCGACAGCCACAACGAACAAACCCCGGTACTCAAGGTGCCATTACAAACGGAACTCCGGTTCCACTCCCGTGGGTATGAACTACCTCCACACCAGAGGGCCTGCGGGACAACAAACTCCGGGTGGCTCGCCGGCGACCGCTGCACCAACAGCGCGGCAACGACCTCCGTCTCGGACGACAGGACAGCAGCAGCGATGGCCCCAGGGCGAACGCTACCGCTGGAAGGCCCTCGTTCACGTCCCCTCGCGGGGGACGAGAACCAGCCATTAAAGCCAAAGAGCCGGAGGCCTGGAGCGCAGGTGGCACTGACGGTGCCGTCGGCGGAGAAACCTTCTCCGGCTGCCACCACCTCAGTACCGACGACAGTGGCCACCTGCCCACCAACACCGCACCAGCGGGCGGCGGCCGCCCCAAAGCGCACCGGCAGGTCCTCACTCCCGTTCTCGCCACGAGAGCGAGAACGGGACCGTCCCAGAACACGAGTACCGCCCTCGCGGCGTACAACGTGTTGTGCGACCCCCCGGTGCAGCCGGCCACAGTCGCCCGGACGGAGGACAGAATGCTGCACCCTGGCCAGGCAGCAGCAGTTCGCCTTCCCCCGCATGGCTGGAGGACGCCTCCTCCGCAGAGCTGGAGAATGTCTTCCTCCCCCGAATGCCGGAGGAAGAAGTGGGTCGTCGGCCCACGCGGAGGTAGGCCCCGATTTGCCCCGCCCTCCTCCCCAGCAAGGATGATGAAGATCCTTGAAGCTGAGGGCGGGGCAGAGGCTGTAGCCCGGCTTGCTTCTCCCCACCATCGAACTGGTGGTCACCATCCTAGGTGACCATTGGTGAGGGAATGCAGTCGGGCTGCCTGATGAAAATCCTTGAAGCCGAGCGATGGCTGAAAGGTGCCAATCCCCGCAAGGTCGTGCTCCTCCAACAGCAGCAAGACGAAGGCAACGCGGGTGATCCCCATCCGGGGGCTCGGAAGGAGGAAGGGCGTGATGCATGAGGGGAGTGCAAAGACATGGCTACCACCCAGGGGATCGACCCCTTTTTAAAGGCGGCTCTCCCCACTCGCGTCCTCAGGCGTCACGGACAAAGTCTTCACCAACATGCTCCAGGGTCCTCCCCCTACGACACGGGGGCTGGGTCCCACACGTCATGCAAGCTGACCTGGAACGGAAGAAGCCAAACTGCCGCACGCGGAGCGTGTAACCGCCCCGCGGTTACAAGCACTCCTCCATCCTCGCCGAAACCAGCGGTTGAAAGGGCGGACCGCCATGCAGGTGGCATGCAACCGCACCGCGGAAGCGCACCCCTTCGGCTTCATCGCATCCAGCATGGTGGCCCAGGCCCACACGTCATGTAACCGGCGCGCCGGTTACTACGTGCGAGAAACTGCACCGCCACTTGCGCCAATGTCGTGCCTTCTCGACTGCAGAACCAGTGCCGTGACTCGAGGCAACCCTGCGCATGGCCCAACAGTGACAATCGAGCACATCGATCGCGGGTCAATCAGCTACGGGAGGAGGCGCGATGGTTGATATGGCCAAAAGTGGACCGGCAGTAATGGCGGCAGCAGACGAGCGGAAGCAGCGGTCAAATCGCCTGCAGGCTCACGTCCCCTCCTGAAGCAGCTGGGGAGCCCTTTCCCACGGCGTGAAAACGACGTGCCTGTATTCCGTTCCTCAAACGGCACGCGCACGCGGCCGCCCCGCGAACCACCTGTCCCGTTGCATTAACTCCTCGGCAGGGCAAGCAACGCCTTTGGCAGGCGAAGCGGGCATTGTTTCACCTTTGCCATGATGACTGCATCAAAAAAGGTGCGCCACACCGGGAAAGGGGATATTCCGAAAGGGATCCTTCTCCGTGAAGGAAGCGGGCCCCGAGCCCTCCTACTGATCAGGGGTTCGAAGGCTGGCCCCTCGGAAGGGTTCGACGGCCGCCCCAGAGCACTCGAGCTTCAAGCTCATTACTGATCAGGGGTTCGAAGGCTGGCCCCTCGAAAGGGTTTGACAGCCGCCCCAGAGCACTCGGGCTCCACGCCCACTACTGATCAGGGGTTCGAAGGCTGGCCCCTTGGAAGGGTTCGACAGCTGCCTCAGAGCACGCAGAGTGAGGGATGACTCTGGGTACGTCCGTTACATGGCCGAGGCTCGGGCTACGCTCCCGAGGTACCCTAGGACATTTCTGAGACCAGCAGGAGCGATTTTGTAACGGAATCCCATCAGAGGGAGGCATCGAGCCCTTGGAGCGCGCCTCTGGGCCACTAGCCGACCCTTATCGAATGGGGCACAGGCGTCCACTCGGATCACCTGATAGCAACTCACTAGAGACACCATGTTCGGCGCCCTCTGAGGGCAACATGGCGCTTTCCCCCCTTCCTCCTTGCAGAAAGGCAACGAAGGGGCGTATAATAAAAGTCGAGACAGTCCTTGATCGCCCTCTTGCTCCGTGCAGAGGCTCGAGGGCTGCTCTCACAAACCCGGCTACGGCCAAACCGTTGACATCGTCAACAAACCAGCCTAAAAACTCGGAACCTGACCATGCACCTGAGCTACAATCAGGTCGCATGGGGGAACAACCAGGCCGGCCAAGGCATCACGAAAGGCATTAAGACCTCAGAGGAGTCAAACCACTCCTCCAAGGCCTCGGGGGCTACACCCGGCGGGTGCGCTCGCACGCACCCACCGGAACAAAGTGTAACCGAGAAAGGCCGGTCCCCTTGCAAAAAAGTGCGACAAAGCCTCCAAGCGAGTACCCACACTCCCTTTGAGGCTCGGGGGATACTGTCGGGTACCGTAATTAGGGGTACCCCCAACACTCCTAAACACGGCTGGTAACCACCATCAGCACAAGCTGCAGAGACTGATGGGCACGATTCAGGTCAAGGCTTCGTCTACTCAAGGGACGCGATCTCGCCTCGCCCGAGCCCAACCTTGGGCGGGAACAGTAGTCCCAGATGAATTCTCGCCTCGCCCGAGGGCCTCCTCAAGCAACGGGCGCACCCTCGACTCGCCCGAAGCCCAGCTCGGGCAGGCTTCGTAGTGAAGCAACCTTGGCCAAATCGCCTCACCAACCGACCTATCGCAGGTGCATTTAATGCGAGGATCGCCTGACACCTTATCCTGACACACGTGCCTCTTTCGGCAAGGTCGAAGTGACCGCAGTCACTTCGCCCTTCCACTGACCCACCTGACAGGAAAACAGCGCCGCTCGCCCCTCTCTGACTGTTGTGCCACCCGCCTGGGTGAGGCTGACAACAGCTAAGTTCAGCCTCAGGCGCAACAGAAAGCTCCGCCTCGCCCGACCTTGGGCCTCAGCCTCAGGAGGAGGTCTCCGCCTCGCCCGACCCTAGGGCTCGGCCCCCGCCTCGGCCTCAGAAGGTGGTCTCTGCCTCGCCCGACCCCAGGGCTCGGCCTCCGCCTCAGCCTCGGAAGGTGGTCTCCGCCTCGCCCGACCCCAGGGCTCAGCCTCAACCTCAGCCTCGGAAGGTGGTCTCCGCCTCGCCTGACCCCAAGGCTCAGCCTCAACCTCGACCTCAGGAGGAATCTCGTCCTCGCTCGACCCCGGCCTCGGCCTCAGGAGGAGTCTCTGCCTCGCCCAACCTTGGGCTCGGACCGACTGCGCCATGGAGGATGCATCATTACCCTACCCCTAGCTAGCTCAGGCTACGGGGGAACAAGACCGGCGTCCCATCCAGGCTCGCCCCGGTAACAAGTAATGATGGCTCCCCGCGTGCGTCCATGACGACGGTGGTTCTCAGCCCCTTACGGAAGCAAGGAGACGTCAGCAAGGTCCTAGCAGCCCCGACAGCTGTGCTTCTACAGGGCTCAAGCGCTCCTCTGATGGCCACGATATCGCGTACACAGGGCTCTAGCACCTCTCCGACGGCCACGTTGGCATGTACACAGGGCTCAGGCACCTCTCTGTCGGACACGTTAGCGCATAGCTACACCCCATTGTACACCTGGACCCTCTCCTTGCATCTATAAAAGGGAGGTCCAGGGCCTTCATGCGGGAGGGTCGCGCGGGAGAACGAGCTGACGAACAGGCTCACTCTCTCTCTCGCGAACGCTTGTAACCCCTACTACGAGCGCATCCCCCTGGCGCAGGATAACACGAGCCGCGTTTTACCCCTTGTGTTCCATCTCGCACCAATCCACCTGGGTTGGGACACGTAGCGACAATTTTACTCATCGGTCCAGGGACCCCCCGGGGTCGAAACGCCGACACTACCGGACTGTCCGGTGCACCAAGTGGAGCAACGGCTTCCAGCGCAATGGTCGACTTCAACGGCCACTGGCAAACGCTACAGTGCGCAACAGTGCGCGGCAGAGTTAGAGCGCACCGGACACTGAACAGTAGCTGTCCCGTGCGACACCGGACTGTCCGGTGCCCCAAGCTGTCAGAGCTCCAACGGTCGAAACCGTTAGAACCCTAACAGTTGGGTGACGTGGCTGGCGCACCGGATAGTGTCTGGTGGCGCACCAGACTGTCTGGTGCGCCCATCAACAGCAGCCCTCCCCAACGGCTGTTTGGTGGTTGGGGCTATAAATACCCCCCAACTACCACCACTTCAAGCATCCAAGTTTCTAGCATATTGCATTCAATACAAGAGCTCTAGACTTCACTCCAAGACACAAACAAGAGATCAAACCCTCTCCAAAGTCCAAAACCACTCCAAACACTTAGTGACTTGTGAGAGAGATATTTTCGTGTTCATTTGAGTTCTTGTCGCTTGGATCGCTTTCTTCTTCCTCCATTCTTGTTCTCAAGCAACTTGTAATCAAAATATGAGACACCAAGTTATGGTGGTCCTTGTGAGGGGTCTAAGTGTCCGTTGATTAAGGAGAAAGCTCACTCGGTCTAGGTGACCGTTTGAGAGAGAGAAAGGGTTGAAAGAGACCCGGTATTGTGACCACCTCAACGAGGACTAGGTTTGCAAGAATCGAACCTCGGTAAAACAAATCACTGTGTCACTCGCTTTATTTCTTGGTTGATTTTGTTTTCGCCCTCTCTTTCGGACTCGGTTTTATTTCTAATGCTAACCCCGGCTTGTAGTCGTGCTTAAAGTTTGTAAATTTCAGATTTGCCCATTCACCCTCCTCTAGGCGACTTTCAATTGGTATCAGAGCCCGGTACTTCATTAGAGTTTAACAACTCGAAGTGATGTCGGGAGATCACGCCAAGAGGGAAATGGAAATGGACGCAAGCCGCGAGAAGGCTCCATCAAAGGAGTCCGCGCCAAAGGAATAGAGGAATCACCTCCCCGCGGTCAAGTCGCACCGGAGTGGCGACAAGAAGAAGAAGATGAAGAAAGTTGTCTACTAAGAGACCAATTCTTCGTCGCCATCCACCTCCGGCTCCGACATTCCATCCGTCACTTCTAAGCGCCATGAGCGCAAGAAGTTTAGTAAGATCCCATTATGCTATCCTTGCATTTATAAACGCACTCCTTTACTTTCCGTCCCATTAGGCAAACCACTGGTTTTTGACAGTGAAGATTATTGTATGTGGAGTGATAAAATGAGGCACCATCTAACCTCACTCCACGCTAGCATTTGGGACATTGTTGAGTTTGGAGCGCATGTACCATCCGTGGGGGATGAAGGCTACGACTCGGACAAGGTCACCCAAATCCGGCACTTTGATTCCCAAGCCACTACTATACTCCTCGCCTCTCTATGTCGAGAGGAGTATAATAAGGTGCAAGGGTTGAAGACTGCCAAAGAGATTTGGGACGTACTAAAGATGTCGCACGAAGGAGATGAGGTGACGATGATCACCAAGAGGGAGACGATCGAAGGGGAGTTCGGTCGATTCATCCTCAACCAAGGAGAGGAGCCACAAGCAATGTACAACCGGCTCAAGACCTTAGTCAACCAAGTGCGCAAACCTCGGGAGCACCAAGTGGGATGACCATGAAATGGTCAAGGTTATTCTTAGATCACTCGTATTTCGTAATCCTACTCAAGTTCAATTAATACGTGGTGATCCTAGATACAAGCTAATGTCTCTCGAGGAAGTGATAGGAAAGTTTGTGAGCTTTGAGTTGATGATCAAAGGCTCCAAACAAATTGTCGAGCAAGGCGGCACCTCCACTCCCGAGGTACAACCCATCGCATTCAAAGCAACGGAGGAGAAGAAAGAAGAGTCTACATCAAGTAGGCTCCCAATTGATGCCTCCAAGCTCGACAACGAGGAAATGGCGCTCATCATCAAGATCTTCCGCCAAATCCTCAATCAAAGGAGGGGGAAGGATTACAAACCCCGCTCCAAGAAAGTTTGCTACAAATGTGGTAAGCCCGGTCATTTTATTGCTAAATGTCCATTATCAAGTGATAGTGACAAGGGCGACGACAAGAAGGGAAAAGGAGAGAAAAGAAGATACTACAAAAAGAAGGGCGGCGATGCCCCACGTGTGTCGGGAATGGGATTCTGATGAAAGCACCACCAACTCCCGACGAGGATGCCTCCAACATCGTCGTCACCAAAGGCCTCCTCTCCCCAACATCGGCCACAAGTGCCTCATGGCAAAGGACGGCAAAAAGAAGAAGGTAAAATCTAGATCCTCCATATATATGCAACATCTAGTGATGAGGATAGCTCTAGTGATGATGAGGATAACTTGCTTAATCTTTTTGCCAACTTAAACATGCAACAAAAAGAAAAACTAAATGAATTGATTAGTGCTATTCATGAGAAGGATGAACTTTTGGATAGCCAAGAGGAATTCCTTATTAAGGAAAACAAGAAGCATGTTAAAGTTAAAAATGCCTATGCTCAGGAGATAGAAAAATGTGAAAAATTAACTGTCACACCCGGATTTCAGGGCACCAAGACCCGGGCGTGAACATAATCACCAGGTGTGCTGGGACCAAGTCTCACACATATGATGAATCATGGCACATGATCGAATGCCACATCTTTACTATATAATAGGAGTTCTGTACAAATAAATAAATAATTACATTATAGGGAGACAACGGTCCAGCAACCCAAAGTTGACTGAGAGACGACGACCTAGACCTCTCACGAACACATCGCAACATCCTCCATGCGCCTCAACCTGGTACCTGTTCTTGACCTGTGGGGGGTGTGAGACAACAAGAGTGAGCTCACATACGTTCATAGCTCAACAAGTTGTGGGAATAATGTGTATAAACTCGCCAAAGATGGGAGCTCATGTGAAGTTTAAGGCTTACCAAAGAGGATGGTTAGAGCTGAGCATTGCTTTTAAAGTTGGTCAAAATTTTATTAGCAATTACTAAGTATAAGTAAATACCAACCCAATTAAGTAGTAGAACAAAAGTAACAACCTCACCTGCGATGCAATGCATATGACAAATTGAGTTTAAGTTCCATAATTTAATCATGTGAGTGTCCGAGCTGCTCATGACCGTGAGTACGGCTAGTATACCAGTTTTACACTCTACAGATGTTGCGCATCTTTACCCACAAGTCATGTTACCCATCTACCAAGAGACGGCCAATCCCATACACCTCTACCGAGGAGGCGAGGCAGGGTAACATTACAAGGCCTTTACAAAGTTCCACTAGCTTCAGAAAACTCACTACCGTTTATAGGAAGCTTCAGTGCAGGAATCCCTTGCCTGACCGCCATCGCAGCAAAATCAACCAAGGACCTTCCTACACTGACCACTTCCCTACTGCCCTTGCCCCTTTCGGGTAAGGTAGTCATCCACTAGCTTTCCTAGTTAATCAGCCAAGGGCGTCCCATTAAACCCTTGTGGTAGCACTGTTTTCCTGGGTGGTTCTCCATGTTCCAATTAACATAATGATCTTAACATGAACAGTAAATAACAACGGATAATAAAGGTATAATCATGAATAATATATCTCCATACCCAAAACCACATAAAGCAATAGCAAGTACTACCCAAAAAGTTCAGTGGTAAGCAAGGTATAAAGATAGTCAAACTGGGGTAACCTATTAGTCCCATCAAAATTAACCTATGCAGATCATTATGATTAATCAGAACATGATTGGGTAAAAAGAAGTGATCAAGGGCACAACTTGTCTGGCACTTGAGATTCCAGGTACCAACTTGCTTTTCAGATGACTCGTCTCCTCACTGCTAAACGTAGCAATATAGACAAAAACATGGTATAGACAAAATTAACATTACACCAAACATAAGAACAAACTGTGTAATAATATTCTACGCGCTGCTACGAGATCGTAGGAACAAGAATTACTAAATTCAGAGCTACGATTATGAAGTTATGGTTTTCTGAAGATCCACATTGATAAATATAGAATAGACTAAGTGCAACATTTTAAACTATATCTCATGACAAAACAAAGTTACCAGATGATAATAAATATTATTGAGAGAATAACACAACTAGAATGGATCAAAACAGAGTTATGGTCATTGAGTTATGAATTTCTAAAATTATTTAGCACCTAGAATAGATTAATTTAATTGAGCAATTTTAATTCAAGTTTCATGGTTAAACAAAGGTACTAGGTGATAAACAATGTTAATAAAAAATTATTGCAACTGGAATGACTCAATTTGGAGTTAAATGAATTTACTATGAATTTCACAAGTTCTAGAGTTATTTTTGTGCTAGAAAAGTATTTTTATATTGTTTTCCTACTTTCCTAAATCACTGGACTAGGCGCATAATTATCAGGGAACACAGGGGCTATGTTTCAAAAGTTCCTAAGACTCGTATTTACCCCGCGATGGACGGCGGGTTTGTTTTACTAAAACTGCAGGGGTCCTTTTTTAAGTTATCCTGGTGAAGGGGTATGACTGTTTGTGAGCCACAAGATTAGATTTGGATGGCCCAGATCGATCCCGAGCCCATAATCTACGTAGACCGCTCGATCGAAGATCAATGGCCCACGATGCATCATCACTTCACTTTCCCACGCTCTTAATCTTCACCGTCCGATCATTACCGAGCTCCCTAGATTCAATGGTTTAAAGCGTTATCTCTTACCCTCAGCCCGAGCCGCGGCGGCGCACAGGGATAACACGCCGGCGCGCCATGGCCGGAGTTGATCATCCCCGCGCACAAGCGCCTAGGCTTGGATTCCCTAGCGCTACTTCGAAGAAGGGTACAGGGGTCTTCTTACCGCGTATTAGGACGCCGAGGTGCGCAGTCCACCGCGATTAGCGGTACGGCGGCGGAGGTAGGATTCCGTCGAGCAATTGAATTGGAGCAGGTGGTCCAATCCGCCCAGAAACTCCACGGAAGCTTCTGTAGGGATAGTGTGACACTCCCTGACCTCACAAAGATACCCCCACCACACCAAACACTTTGTTCCCACGAGCCTTCACCTAACTCTCTCTCTCTCCTCCCCTGCGCTACTCCTCTCTGATTCTTCTTTGTAAAAGGTGTTGCAGGTAAAGTCGATGGGTCGAGGCAGCCTACTATTCTCCATATATATGCATGCTACGGCTGAAGAAACGGCATGGCCGAGGACCACGCAAAGATCCGGATGTCGGCCGCTCTGAGTTTGCCGTGCCATGGGATCTGTTGGGAGTTAGGGGATAAGCCCGACCAGTGGGCCCCTCTTGTCATCAGCACAGGACTTGGGAAGGCGCAGCGTCCGTGTCTGCAGAACGGGGCCCATGCGCTAGTGATGGATGGAGGGATTAGGCAAAGGGAGTGCGTGCGCGAGCAAGGGTGGCTGGGTCCGCTGACAATCATGGCCCACCCGCCATTGATTCTAGGGATAAGACGCAAGGGGACCGGCGGGGTGCTCATGGGCCGTACGATCTAGGAAAGGAGGTGGGCCGGAAGCAGGGAGTCGGGCCCAAGCGAGTTTTATTTCTTTTTATTTTTCCTTTTCTATTTCCATTTTTATTGCCAATTGAATTCACTTTTGAATCCGAGTTTGAATTTTCTATCTCAAACAAAATGCACAATCAGAATCCAACATGGTGTAATATTCATTATATATATATATCCATTCATTTATTATTCTACATAAGAAATTGCTTTTGAATATGTAGCACCCATGTAATTATTTTAAGAATAATAGTTTCTATTGTATGATCTCTTAAAAAATGTTCTCACATTAATACTTATAAACTTTGATAAAGGCTAATTTTATATAAGAATCTTTTTATTGATTTTTTTGTTATAAAACTTTTATTTAAGGAGATATGACTTCAAATGTTATGGGAATTGTAAGGAGAGAAAAAAATATTCTAATTCAAGATCTTTTTAAAAAAATACTATATTCTCAAAATGAGATTTAGGGTGTTACAAATCCTACCCCTCTTAACAAAAATCTCGTCCTCGATATTTATAAGAAAAGAGATACAGAAGGTGTCGGTACCGTAATTGGGGGTGCCCCCAATACTTCTAAACATGACTGAAAAACATCTTCAAAACAGACCGTAAAGACTGGTGAGCACAGCTCAAAGTTAAAGCCTCCTCTACCAAGGGACGCGATCTCGTCTCGCCCGAGCCCGGCCTCGGGCAAGAACAGTAGTCCCGGACGGATTCACGCCTCGCCCGAGGGCCTCCTCAGGCAACAGGCGCACCCCGGCTCGCCCGAGGCTAAGCTCGGGCAAACTTTGTCGTATAGCAACCTCGGCCAAATCGTCTTACCACCGACCGTATCGCATGCACATTTAATGCGGGGATCACCTGACACCTTATCCTGACACGCGCGCCTCAGTTGGCAAGGTCAAATTGACCGCAGTCAATTCGCCCCTTTACTGATTGTTCAGACAGGAAAACAACACTATTCACCCCGTTCCGACTACTGTGCCAACCACCAGGGTAAGACTAACAACAGTAAGTCATGGCCTCTCCTGAGTTCAGGCTCGGGCGCAACAGGGAGCTCCGCCTCGCCCTACCCTAGGCCTCGGCCTCAGCCTCGGCCTCGGGAGAAGGTCTCCGCCTCGCCTGACCCCAGGCCTTGGCCTCAGCCTCGGCCTCAGGAGAAGGTCCCCACCTCGCCCAACCTCAGCCTCGGCCTCGGGAGGAGTCACAACCTCGCCCGACCTCAACCTCGGCCTCAGGAGAAGTCACCGCCTCGCCCGACCTCGGCCTCGGACTGGCTATGCTACAGGGGATACATCATTACCCTACCTCTAGCTAGCCGCCTCAGGCTACAAAGGAACAAGACCGGTGTCACATCTAGATTACTCCGGCAACAGGTAATGATGGTTCCCTTCATACGTCGATTGTTCTCAGCTCTCTATGAAGGCAAAGAAACGTCAGCAGGACCTAGGGCCGCACCGCCAGCAACGCTTCTACAGGGCTCAAGCACCTCTCTGCCGGCCACGTTAGCACATAGCTACACCCCCATATGTACAGCTGGACCATCCCCTTGTATCTATAAAAGGGGACGCCCAGGGCCTTCCCGGAAAGAGGAGAGAGGAGGCTAACTCGGACGGCCCACTTCAAGGCCAAAACCCTCTCTCGCGAAGCTTGTAACCCCTACTACGAGCACCCCGGTGCAAGATAATATAAGCCTCATCCTCCCTCTTGTGTTTCATGCATCAACCCATCTGGGCAGGGACACACAGCGTTAAATTCACTAGTCGGTTGAGGGTCCTCGCGGGTCCAAAATGCCGATAGTTGGCGTGCCAGGTCGGGGACCAGCTGCGTGTTGGCAATACTTTCCCGTTGAGATCCAGATGGACAATCTTCAGTAGCCTCTTCAGCCCGGGACGGTGCTCCGCTTTGGGAGTCTCGAGTTCATGTCTCGCGACGGCAGCTACGACATGGTACTCCTCCCCCTGCAGCACGACAACAACGACGGTCGTCGGCTCGCCCGGCGGAGGCGAACCCGATGACGACGTCTCCCCGCGGCAGAAGAGGAACACCCGAGTTTGCCCCGCCACCCTCCTCGCCGGAGGAGGAGGAGACGGAGCAACCATGGCCAGGCAGGAGGCAGCACCTCGTCGGCTGTCGGACCAGAGCGAGTCGACGACGCTGACACCCCTGCGGGGGACATGTCGGGTGTTATCCTTGCACCTGGGACAATGACGGGTGTCGCTTCCCAGCAATGTGCCAACCCCAGGCGGACTGATGACGCCGGCACCCTTGCGAGGGACTTGTCAGGCATTAGTCCCGCACCTGAGATAACGACATGTTCCATCTCCAATGGAACTTCATCACCATCCATCAACCAGGAGGTACCATCAGTTTTCCATCCTATTCCCTTTAGATTCAGCTTCGATCCACCAAACGACCCCACTTCGGCAAGCGCTTTCGCCAGGGCATATCCTGACCTTCCGGGGTATCATATGTGGTCAACTTGGGACCTACTGACGGCCGTCTCAACCTCCGGACCCATGGGTTCCGAGGAAGAGGACGACCCCGACTTCAGTTGGGATTTCTCCGGACTCCGTGATCCCAGTGCCATGCGAGACTTCATGTCCGCATGTGACCACTGCCTCTCCGGCTACTCCGACGATGGCCACAGCCTTGACGACGAGGGTTACGACCCAACTCGCGAGTGTTTCCACATCGATCAGGGGGATCACGACGAAGACAACCACCTCGGCATGCCAGGAAATGACGACGCCCCTGTGCCTGCGTCTCGCGTTGAGATCCCACGGGAGCTAGCTGTGACCCGGGTCCCTGCGGGGGGTCAGGGCACACAGCTCGAGCAAACTCCACGAGATGCAGGCCAAGCTCGACGAAGAAACGGGGCGACTTGTGCAGCTCCGACAAAACATCGAGTAGGAGTGGGCAGGTCGAGCACTCGCCGGAGGAGCGCGTCATCGGGCCCAGGACGTCCAGCGCCGTATTACTGGCGACGCCAGGGCAGGGCTACCCCCGGCCTTCAACAGGGCCGGCCAGAGCCTAGCTGCAGCGGCGATGTTACTTCGAACAATGTCGAACCCATCCACCACCGAGGGGCGACGTATCCAGGGCGAACTTAAGGACCTCCTGGAAAATGCCGCAGCCCAACGAGTCAAGAGCTCTGCCTCCCGAAGGCGAGGATGCCCCTCGGAGCATCATGCAGCGTCCTCCTGACACATGCGCGAGGTCTCGGTCCACACCGAGCACACAGGAGACGAGACACCTGCTGCCCGGGATCGCCTCGGCGACGAGCAACACCGCCGCGACCGTCGAGCCTGCCTCGAGGAAAAGGTGCGCCGAGGCTACCACCCCAGACGCGGGGGACGCTACGACAGTGAGGAGGATCGGAGCCCCTCGCCTGAACCACCAGGTCCGCGGGTCTTCAGCCGGGCCATACGACGGGCGTCGTTCCCGGCCCGGTTCCGAGCCCCGACTACCATTACCAAGTACTCAGGAGAGACGAGGCCGAAGTTGTGGCTCACGGATTACCGGCTGGCGTGCCAGTTGGGAGGGACGGACGACGACAACCTCATCATCCGCAACCTCCCCCTTTTCCTCCGACGCTGCCCAGGCCTAGCTGGAGCATCTGCCTCCTACGCAGATCTTCGACTGGGACGACCTAGTCAAGGCCTTTGCTGGGAATTTCCAAGATACGTACGTGCGCCCTGGGAACTCGTGGGATCTCTGGAGCTGCCGCCAGCAGCCAGGGGAATCCCTGCGTGAATACATCCGGCGGTTTTCAATGCAGTGCACCGAGTTACCTAACATCACTGACTCGGACATCATCAGAGCATTCCTCGCCGACTCCCACCAAGGTGAGCAAATTGATGGACATAGCCACCAAGTTCGCCTCTGGTCAGGAGGCGGTCGAAGCCATCTTCCGGAAGGACAAGCAGCCTCAGGGAAGATATAGAAGGAAGACGTCCCCAAGGCGTCCGTCCAGCGTGGCACGAAGAAGAAGACCAGGAAGAAGGCGCAAGCAAAACGCAATGTCGTTGACGTGGATCTCGTCGCTGCTGCCGAGCACAGGAATCCTCGGAAGCCTCCCAGAGGGGCCAAACGTGTTCGACAAGATGCTCAAGGAGTCATGCCCCTATCATAGGGGTCCCGTCAAGCACACCCTTGAAGAGTGCGACATGCGCCGGTGTTACTTCAATAAGGCAGGGCCCTCGGTAGAAGGTGGCAAGGACCAAGGCAACAACAAGAAGGGGGGCAACAAGGAAGAGGAGTTCCCGGAGGTCCACAACTGCTTCATGATCTATGGTGGGCAAGCAGTGAATGCCTCGGCTCGACACCGCAAGCAAGAACGTCGGGAGGTCTGCTCGGTGAAGGTAGCGACGCCAGTCTACCTAGACTGGTCCAACAAACCCATTACCTTCGACCAAGGCGACCACCCCGACTACGTACCGAGCCCAGGAAGGTACCACTTGTCGTCGACCCTGTCATCGGCAACGCTAGGCTCTCCAAGGTCCTCATGGACGGAGGCAGTAGCCTCAACATCATCTACGCCGAGACCCTAGGGCTCTTGGGGGGTCGATCTGTCCACGATCCGGGCCGGTGCAGCACCATTTCACGGGATTGTCCCCGGCAAGCGTCCTGCCCCTTGGGCAACTTGATTTGCCCGTCTGCTTCGAAAACTCCCTCCAACTTCCGAAAGGAAACCCTCACTTTTGAGGTAGTCGGATTCCGGGGGACCTATCACGCGGTGTTGGGAAGACCGTGCTACACCAAGTTCATGGTCGTCCCCAACTACACGTACCTCAAGCTCAAGATGCCAGGCCCCAAGGGAACCATCACCGTTGGATCCACATACCGCCACGCTTACGAGTGCGACGTGGAATGCGTGGAGTACGCCGAAGCCCTCGCCGAGTCAGAAGCCCTCATCACCGACCTGGATTGCCTCTTCAAAGAGGCACCCGACGCGAAGCGGCATGCCGGCAACTTTGAACCAGCCGAGGCGGTTAAGTCCGTCTCTCTCGACCCCAGCAACGACGCCGGCAAGAAAGTCAGGATCGGCTCCGAGCTCGACCCCAAATAGGAAGCAGTGCTCGTCGACTTTCTCCGCGTAAACGCCGAAATTTTTGCGTGGAGTCCCTCGGACATGCCAGGCATACCGAGGGATGTCGCCGAGCACTCACTAGACAATCGAGCCAGTGCTCGACCCGTGAAACAGCACCTGCGCCATTTTGATGAAGAAAAGCGCAGAGCCATAGGCGAGGAGGTCCACAAGCTAATGGTTGCAGGGTTCATCAAAGAAGTATTCCATCCAGAATGGTTAGCTAACCCTGTACTTGTAAAGAAAAAAGGTGGGAAATGGAGGATGTGTGTAGACTACTGGGTTAAATAAAGCATGTCCAAAGGTTCCCTACCCTCTGCCTCGCATCGATCACATTGTGGACTCCACCGCTGGGTGCGAAACCATGTCTTTTCCGATGCCTATTCAGGCTATCACCAAATCAAGATGAAAGAATCCGACCAGCTCGCGACTTCTTTTATCACACCTTTGGGCATGTATTGTTATACTACTATGCCATTTGGCTTAAGGAATGCAGGTGCAACGTACCAAAGGTGCAGAACCATGTGTTCGGAGAGCACATCGACAGAACGGTCGAGGCTTACGTCGATGACATCGTTGTCAAAACAAGGAAAGCCTCCGACCTCCTCTCTGACCTTGAGGTGACATTCAGGTGCCTAAAAGCGAAGAGCGTAAAACTGAATCCCGAGAAGTGTGTCTTCGGAGTCCCCCGAGGCATGCTACTAGGGTTCATCGTTTCCGAACAAGGCATCAAGGCCAAACCGGAGAAAATCGCGGCCATCACCAACATGGGACCCATCAAAGATTTAAAAGGAGTACAAAGGGTCATGGGATGCCTTGCAGCTCTGAGCCGCTTCATCTCGCGCCTTGGTGAGAAAGGATTGCCCTTGTACCGCCTCTTAAGGAAGGCCGAGCACTTCACTTGGACTCCCGAGGCCAAAGAAGCCCTCGGAAACTTAAAGGCACTCCTTACTAATGCGCCCATCTTGGTTCCCCCGCTGCGAGAGAAGACCTCCTGATTTACGTAGCCGCAACCTCAGGTGGTCAGCGCTGCGGTCGTAGTCGAGAGACGAGAGGAAGGGCATGCATTGCTCATCCAGAGGCCAGTCTACTTCATCAGCGAGGTGCTATCGAAGACCAAAATCCGCTACCGCAAATCCAGAAGCTACTGTACGCGGTGATTCTAACACGGCGAAAGCTGCGACATCTCATCTGGTGACTGTGGTGTCATCCTTCCCCCTGGGAGAGATCATCCAGTGCCGAGAGGCCTTGGGTAGGATAGCAAAATGGACAGTGGAGCTCATGGGGGAAACACTTTCATTCGCTCCTCGGAAGGCCATAAAATCCCAAGTCTTGGTAGACTTCCTGGCTGAATGGGTCGACACCCAATTGCCGACAGCTCCAATCCAGGCCGAACTTTGGGCCATGTACTTCGATGGGTCGCTTATGAAAACTTGAGCAGGTGCTGGCTTGATCTTCATCTCACCCCACGGGAAACATGTGCACTACGTAATACGCCTCCATTTTCGGCGTCAAACAACGTGGCCGAGTACGAGGCCTTGGTTAATGGATTGTGCATCGCCATCAAGCTAGGGGTTCGGCGCCTCGCTAGTGGCGACTCGCAGCTCGTTATTGACCAAGTCATGAAGAACTCTCACTGTCGCGATCAAAAAATGGAGGCCTACTGTGACGAAGTTCGGCGCTTGTAAGATAAGTTCTATGGGCTGGAACTCAACCATGTTACTCGATGGTACAACGAGACCGCAGATGAGCTGGCTAAAATAGCCTTGGATCGAACGACGGTTCCCCGAATGTCTCTCCAGGGACATATATCAACCATCTGTCAAACTCAACGACGCATCCGAACCCGAGGAGACCTTGGCCCAGCCCGAGGTACCCTCGGTCGCCGAGGGTGAGGCCCTGTGCATCAAGATAGACCAGAATGGGGTCACACCAAACCTAAACTGGCAGACCCTGTACCTGGAATATCTCCTCCGAGGAGAGCTGCCCCTCGACAAGGCCGAAGCTCGGCGACTGGCTCGGCGCGCTAGGTCGTTTGTTTTACTGGGTGATGAAAAAGAGTTGTACTGCAGCCCCTCAGGCATTCTCCAACGATGCATATTCGTCGCCCAAGGACAAGAGCTGTTACAAGAATACACTCGGGGGCTTGCGGTCACCATGCAGCACCTCGAGCCCTCGTAGGAAACGCTTTCCGACAAGGTTTCTACTGGCCGACCGCAGTGGCCGACGCCACTAGGATTGTACGCTCCTGCCGAGGGTGTCAATTCTACGCGAGACAGACGCACCTGCCCGCTCAGGCCCTACAGACAATACCTATCACTTGGTCGTTTGCCGTGTGGGGTCTGGACCTCGTCGGTCCCTTGCAGAAGGCACCCGGGGCTTCACGCACCTGCTGGTCGCCATCGACAAATTCTCCAAGTGGATCGAAGTCCGACCCTTAACCAGCATCGGGTCCGAGCAGGCGGTGGCGTTCTTTACAAATATCATCCATCGCTTTGGGATCCCAAACTCCATCATCACCGACAATGGCACGCAATTCACTGGGAAAAAGTTCCTAGACTTCTGCGAAGGCCACCACATCAGTGTGAACTGGGCCGCCGTAGCTCACCCAATGACAAATGGGCAGGTGGAGCGCGCCAATGGCATGATTTTGCAGGGGCTAAAACCAAGGATCTACAACGACCTCAACAAGTTTGGCAAGCGGTGGATAAAAGAGCTACCCTCGGTGGTTTGGAGTCTGAGGACGATGTCGAGCCGGGCCACGGGTTTCTCGCCGTTTTTCCTAGTCTATGGGGCCGAGGCCATCCTACCCACGGACTTAGAATACGGTTCCCCGAGGACAAAGGCATACGACGACCAAAACAACCAGACCAGCCGAGAGGATTCATTGGATCAGCTGGAAGAGGCTCGGGACGTAGGTTTACTACACTCGGCGCGGTATCAGCAGTCTCTGCGACGCTACCAAGCCCGAAGGATTCAACCCCGAGGCTTCCAAGTGGGAGATTTGGTGCTTCGGCTATGACAAGACGCCCGAGGGCGCCACAAGCTTACTCCTTCCTGGGAAGGGTCGTTCATCATCGCCAAAATTTTGAAGCCCGGGACATACAAGCTGGCCAACAATCAAGGCGAGGTCTACAACAACGCTTGGAACATCGAACAACTATGTCGCTTTTACCCTTAAAATGTTTCAAGTCGTTCATGTATCTCGATCCCTTTACATGTATAAATAAAAAGTATAACTATCAAGGGAGGATCGGCCTTGCCTCAGCAAAAACCGACCCTCCCTCGGGGGCTAGAAGGGGGGGACCCCCTCTGTGTCAAAATTTTCCTCGGAAAAGTTTTCTACCAAAACGACTTTCGTGCCTTTCGACTATATCGATAACGGATTACAAAAAACGTGCGAGAGAGACCTTGAACGGCAAGGCCGACCAAGCCGAGGGACTCCTATGCCTCCGGGATATGGATACCTCACTCATCACCTTCCACGAAAAGTAACTCGCGCTCGAATAAGTGATTCTGCTACCGAACAAGTCCTAACGCTCGAAACAAGAGGAAAGAAAACACAGCTTTATACTCTGACATTAAAAATGTTTAGGCCTCAGCGGCCACAAGAAACATACGCATACTTAGAATAAATTGTTCCCCACAGGCTCAGGTGTCGGCAGGGGGAGGAGCAGCACCCTCGGCGTCGTTCCTACCCACGGTGGAATCTGGCCCGACCTCGAACGGTGACACAGGCGGAAGGATCTCCACCTCAAAAAAGGAAGCCAACGTCGCGCCTGGGCCCTCGGCAGCCGCATCAAGCCTTTGGACCTCGGCTAGGGTGGCTCCTCTTCGTCGGGTAAGCAGTAGCCCTCGCTGACCCGCTCCAAATCCACGTCGTAGTGGGAAGCGAGGACAGCGAAGGCCCGCCTAACGCCTGGTGCAGCGCCCCGTGGAGTCTGCTGCGCACGTGGCCGCCCAAGGCCCGCAGGCGACTCTGGGGGGAACTGCCCGAAGGGACGTCGTCAAGGCCAAAGGTCCAGCAGAAGGCCGAGATGGCCTCAGACATGGCCCATGCGTCTCCTTCTGCTCAGCCGCCTGGGCAAGCGCCTTGCAGTTCTTGACGGACTCGTTAAGAGCCATCTCGAACCCTGAAGACAGCCGGACAATATTCTTCAGATACGAGGAGAAGAATGAAGCTAAAACAAAGTCACAAAGCGGGCAAAACATACCTTCGGCCCGGGCACGCTGCTGTGAGGCCATGGCTTGGGCGGACCGGGCAGACCCGACGGCCACGGGCAGGCCCTCCGCAAGGGTCCTGGCCCGAGTGGGTCGCCTCGGCTAGCCGCTCTGTAACCTCAGCCAGTTGTCCCCTAAGGGCCTCAGCCCGGCTCACGGCCTCGGCAGCTTGGCTTCGGAATTGGTCCCGCTCGCTGGTGACCTGGCCAAGCTCCAGCTGCCGCTGATGCATCTCCTCGGCCTGGGAAGCCACCTGCTCCCGTGCCGACGCCGCCTCTACCCGTGCTGCCGCTGCGTCCGACTTCAGCTCATCACAGAGCAGCCGAAGGTCCACCACCTCGGCTCCGTTGGCGAGGCGCTCATTGGCCTCGATAAGCGCGGCCCACCGGGACCGCAGCGACTCCCAAACGTCGCTCTCGCGACGGATGAACAGCGACTTAGCGGTGCTTATGTCCGCGAGCTCCTGAGGGAGAAAATAGGATATCATAAAGAATGCCCTGATCACGTGAGGTGTACGTCTAAATCCTTACATGGAAGACCCTAGGAATGTCCCTAGAAAGGATTTCCATGGTCGTCCGAAGCGACCTCATCGCCGTCTCGGTATATTCACGGAAATTATCCCGAAACTGCTCCTCCAACTCATCGTTAAGGTAAAGGAGGGGCTCCGAGGTGTCGCGGCTCCAGAACAGGAGCGGCTGCCCACACCACTCATTGGGATTGCGCTGCGTGGGGATAAGGTCGCTGCTCCCCAAGACGGGCCACGGTTCTGCGCGCCCCGCGACCGAGGCGTCGGGTCCCCCTGCAGTTGATGCATCGGGTGCCACCGCAGTCGACGTATCGGGCCTCTCCTCGGCCAGGGTGACAAGCCTCCGCTCACCGACCTCAGCAACAACGGCCGCCCTCCTCATGGTCGAAAATGGGGAGATCGGGGATGACCAAGGGCAAAGGTGCCTCAGCCATCTCAGCATCGGCGGTGATGGGCGGCTTCGCGGGCGAATCAGCAACGGCCCCGGCAAGAATCGATGTCGGCGCCGGCAATAAGACAGGCGGACTCGGGGCCGCGGCCGCGTCAACGGCCTCCTCCGGCATGATGGCCGCTCCAAAAGGGGGCTCGACCTGGGAGGCTTGCCCCATGACAGCCCATGCCGCCTGGGCCCCCCGGAGGGCGCCTTACGCGGAGGCCAACCAACCAGTGTGGCGAGCCGCAACTCCGGCTGCAGAGGCCGGCCCCGTCTTAAGGGCCTTTGTGGGGGCCAGACTAGCCGAGCCCTGCCTCCTCTTGCTGAAAGGGAGAAGGGGCAAATTCAAGACACACAGCGAAATAACTGAAACAGGGGTACCCTCATATACTTACCCGCTCCAGGGCAAGGCCAATCGTGCCTGCGGGGAGACCCCTCGGGCCTCGGTCTCCGCAGGCGCTGCCGAGGGTTGTCCCGCAGCCGGCTTCGACGCCGCTTCCACCTCGGACGCCCGAGGCGTCGAGGGGGCGGCGTCACGGCAGCCGTGGGACCAACTTCCCATACGGCCGGCACGGGCACCTGCTCTTGGGGGACATGTGGTTCGGCCTGACCCCCCGGAGTCACCCAATTATCTCGGCTAAGGGGACAAGTACCCCCTCGGCCCGCCTCCGCTCCTCGGACCGGGACCCCGGCGTCCCGGTCCCAAACGTTGGTGGCGCCAGCCCACCTGGAAGCTGGCTTGACGACCTCTGGCCCAGCCTCGGATCCGGACTAAGGCCAAGATGGGCCACCATGTCATCCTCGTCATCATCATCATCATCATCATCATCATCATCGTCGTCAGGCGTGTCCGGCGATGGCTCCAACGGAAGCCCATCCCTTGCTTGCCTCCGACGACGCTTCTCCAAGGCTTCCGAGCCCGCATCCTCTCGCAAGCTTGGGCCTTTTCTGCGTCCTTCCTCTCCTTATCCTTCTCTGCGGCGAGCCTACGCGCGGTTCGGCCCATCGCGTCCTCTGGGACCGGTGGCCGGGAGAGTTTAAAATTCCTCAACCCCTGGGGACGAACGAAAATTCCAACAGTAAGAAATAAAGACGTAAGAAACATGGCGCAAAACAAAAGGAGGGTCGTACACTTACCAGGGACACATACCCATGGTCGGGACGCATCGGGGGCTGGCTAAGGACGCCAGCGTACAGCCTCCCTACCGTGCCCGCTACCCGTTTGAGGAGGTCATCGGCGGAGAGGGAGGTCGAGGACATCCGTGAACCCTCCAAATCAACCCCCGGCTTCATCTCCGAAAGCCGCAACCGCTGCTCTGCCAATGGGAGCACCCTTCGGCGGTGGATAGCGGCGACGACCCCCACGGTGGTAAGGCCCTCGGCTTGTAACTTCTGCAGGGCACGGAGAATGGGCTGGAGCTTCTCCTGGTTCTCGCGTGTGGCCCCCAGCGCTAGTTATCACCGGCGGTGGTCCACTCATTGAGAAAACGGCGGAAGCATCCCGTCGTCGTTCCGGAGATAAAACCATCGGTTCTGCCACCCCTTGTTCGAAGACACAAGGGAGGCAGGGATGTACTGCTGTGCCCGCCCGACCTCAGCTGGAGGGTGCAGCCGCCAGCCCGCACCGCCATACGGACCTTCTTCACGTCCGTCAAAGTGGCGAAGAACTCCACGGAGAAGAGATGGGTCCACAGGTCCTAGTGGGGGTCAATCCCCAGAAACTCCTCGCAAACCGCCATGAAAATAGCCACCTGCGTGATGGAGTGGGGTTGAAGTTGTGAAGCTCCACCCCGTAGTAATGCTGGAGCGCCCGCATAAAGCGGCTCGCCGGCATCCCAAACCCCCGCTCATGGAAGGGGGTGAAACTGACCACGTACCCCGGCGGCGGAGTCGGGTCCGCCTCGCTCCCGGGGGCCAACACTCACTCGGCTGCGGCCACCGGAGAGAGGATGGAGCAAACCCTCGGTAACAAGGGCCTGCAGATCCTCCATAGTGATGGTGGAGAAAGGCCATGGGTCGCGCGGCGGAAGGACGGTCGCCTTGTCAGCCATCGCCGAGCGAAAGCGGTGGGAGCAGAGGGGACGAGGTGTGGTTTTTCTCTTCTCTGTCTACTCCCTCAGGTTGCGAAAACAAAGGCAGAAGGCAAGCGCAAATGGTAGGGTAAAAACCCACCTCCGGCCCCTCTTCCGAGTATTAAAGGCCCGGGCGAAATCCACCCAAAACTTCGCCCAAACCCTTCGTGAATTTCAAACTCGAAGGCAAAACGGTTTTTCCGTTCCTCGAACGACTCGCGCATGCACAACGGGTACCCTGCGAGTCGCTCGTCCCGTCGCATTAACTCCCTGGCAGGACACACGTCTCCTCTGGCAGGCGGGCGGGCGCCGTTTCGCCTCCGTCATGATGACTGCCTCAAAAAAGGTGCGCCACACTGTTTCGAAATATCTCCTTTCTTCCTTTCCTCTCTTTCTCTCTCTCTCTCTGCAGGGATCGGGAAAGGGGACATTTCGAAGGAGCCCTTCGCAGCAAAAGAAACGGGCCCCGAGCCCTCCTACTGATCAGGGGTTCGAAGGTTGCGCCCTACGGGGTTCGGCGACCGCCCCAGAGCACTCGGGCTCCGAGCCCTTTACTAATCAGGAGTTCAAAGGTTGGCCCCTCGAAGGGATTCGACAGCCGCCCTAGAACATGCAGAGTCAGGGATGACCCTGGGTACATCCGTTACATGGCCAAGGCTCGGGCTAAGCTCCCAAGGTACCCTAAGACATTTCTGAGACCAGCGGGAACGGTTTGTAATGGAATCCCACCGAAGGGAGGCACCGAGCCCTCGGACCTATCGAATGGGTCCGGGTCCAGCAAATCACCTGCAGGTACTTTTGGAGCGCGCCTCTGGGCCACTAGCCGACCCTTATCGAATAGGGCTCGGGCGTCTGCTCGGATTACCCAATAGCAACTCACCGAAAAACACCATGTTTAGCGCCCACCGAGGGTAACATGGCGCATTCCCCCCTCCTCCTTGCGGAAAGGCGACGAAGGGGCGTACAATCAAAAGCCGAGACGGTCCTCGATCGTCCTCTCGCTCCGTGTAGAGGCTCGGAGGCTGCTCTCGCACCAAGCTACGGCCAAATTGTTGACCACGTCGACAAACCAGCTTAAAAACTCGGAGCCTGACCATGCACCCGAGCTGCGGCCAGGCCGCATGAGGGAACAACAAGGCCGACCGAGGAATCACAAGAAGAATTAAGACCTCAGAGGAGTCAAACCACTCCTCCGAGGCCTCGGGGGCTACACCCGACGGGTGCGCTCGCGCGCACCCATCGGAACAAAGTATAACCGAGAAAGGCTAGTCCCCTTGCAAAAAATCCGGCAGAACCTCCAAGCGAGTGCCTACACTCCCTTTGAGGCTCGGGGGCTACTATCGGGTACCGTAATTAGGGGTACCCCCAATACTTCTAAACATGGCTGAAAAACATCTTCAAAATAGATCGTAAAGACTGGTGAGCATAGCTCAAAGTTAAAGCCTCCTCTACCAAGGGACGCGATCTCGTCTCGCCCGAGCCCGGCCTCGGGCAAGAACAGTAGTCCCGGACGGATTCACGCCTTGCCCGAGGGCCTCCTCAGGTAGCAGGCGCACCCCCGGCTCACCCGACGCTAAGCTCGGGCAAACTTTGTCGTATAGCAACCTCGGCCAAATTGTCTTACCACCGACCGTATCGCATGCGCATTTAATGCGGGGATCACCTGACACCTTATCCTGACACGCGCGACTCAGTTGGCAAGGTCGAAATGACCGCAGTCACTTCGCCCCTTAACTGATCGTTTTGACAGGAAAACAACACTATTCACCCCGTTCCGACTATTGTGCCAACCACCAGGGTAAGACTAACAACAGTAAGTCATGGCCTCTCCTGAGTTCAACCTTGGGCGCAACAGGGAGCTCCGCCTCGCCCGACCCCAGGCCTCGGCCTCAGCCTCGGCCTCGGGAGAAGGTCTCCGCCTCGCCGGACCCCAGGCCTCGGCCTCAGCCTCGGCCTCGGGAGGAGTCACAACCTGCCCGACCTCAACCTCGGCCTCAGGAGAAGTCACCGCCTCGCCCGACCTCGGCCTCGGACCGGCTACGCTACAGGGGATACATCATTACCCTACCTCTAGCTAGTCGCCTCAGGCTACGAAGGAACAAGATTGGTGTCACATCTGGATTACTCCGGCAACAGGTAATGATGGTTCCCTGCATACGTCCATGACGTCAATTGCTCTCAGCTCTCTACGAAGGCAAAGAAACGTCAGCAGGACCCAGGGCCGCACCGCCAGCAACGCTTCTACAGGGCTAAGCACCTCTCCGCCGGCCACGTTAGCATATAGCTACACCCCCATATGTATAGCTGGACCATCCTTGTATCTATAAAAGGGTACGCCCAGGGCCTTCCCGGAAAGGGGAGAGAGGAGGCTAACTTGGACGGCCCACTTCAAGGCCAAAACCCTCTCTCGCGAAGCTTGTAACCCCTACTACGAGCACCCCGGTGCAAGAATAATAAGCCTCATCCCCCCTCTTGTGTTTCATCTTGCATCAACCCATCTGGGCAGGGACACGCAACGTCAAATTCACTAGTCGGTTGAAGGTCCTCGCGGGTCCAAAACGCCGACAGAAGGATTGTAATTCGGCTTTTAATTTATAATTGGTTCAAAAAAAATCCAGAGTCTTTTTTTATGGTCAATAGGGGTGGTTAGGAGGACATATGTATCCAGTTACTATTTATGTGGGATATAAGCTGGACAGGTTGTGGTGAGGAAGATTATGGCAAGGAAAAGACTTTGTCTGAAATGTTTAAGCCTTGATTCATCTCGAGATTCACTTTGACTGCTATATTGTTTCTTGCCGATGTTGATCTTTTCTTCTCTGATCTGGGTCTCATTGATTAGAGGTTAGTGTATATCATCGGGGTTGGGGGAATATGGTTAAGATAGGTGTGGGTGAGATAGACTACATGGTGTAGGTCAAAAGTTTGTTTTAGGTGGGGGTTGATAGATTATGCAATCCATCATGATTCTACTGGTTGGGTTAAATCTTCTGCTCATGGTTGAGTTGGTCTGATGTGCTAAGTTAGGTTAACACCTGGCTAGTAGGTCTAATCTATTTCACAAGCATTAACTAACCTGTTTGAGTGTGTCACATTAGATTAATTTAGTTTAGATGGAAACTAGATTAGTTTAGCATAATTAGATTTGACTAAATAAGATCTAATTAATCTTGGATCAGATCATGGTTGTTATCCCATAATGAGATAAGCAAAGTGGTTTGGATAGTATGAATCTTTCAGGATAAGTTGAATATATTAGATAAGAGAGAATCTTTTAAGATAAGATGAATCTATTAGGCTAGATATTTTAATGGAAGATAATCTAGGTTGTTTAGTTATCTTATGAATTCTATTTATATCTATATGTATATGCAGATGTAATTGTGGACATTACTCCACAACTCATCACACTCAATCAAACATCCAAATTAGAAAAATATCATAAGAACAAGCATTCAAGCATATAGATACAAAAAATAGTTTTGTTTTTGTTCCTAAGAGTAGGTCTCCTATTCTAAAAGTCACTTTAGGCACAGGATTTCAAAGTGTGAAATCTACATTTGTCTTTAGAAAGAAAAGGTAAGAATAATCAGAGTAAAGCGGAAAATAGATGAGCGGAGATTAAGATAAGCTTAGAAAAGAATCAGAGTAGCAAAGGTAAGGTTAATCAGAGTAGAACAGTAGAAGATGAGACAGGATCAAGAAAAGTATAGAAAGAATCAGAGTAAGGTAAGTAGGTAAGGGTTTTGTCCATTTCTATCTAGGTTTTGTCCATTTCTATCTAGGTTTCGTCCTACAGTCAACATTCCTTTGATACCACTTCTGTCACACCCGGATTTTGGGGCACCAAGACCCGGGCGCGAACATAATCACCAGGTGTGCTGGGACCAAGTCTCACACATATGATGAATCATGGCACATGATCGAATGTCACATCTTTACTATATAATAAGAGTTCTGTACAAATAAATAAATAATTATTATAGGGAGACAACGGTCCAGTAACCCAAAGTTGACTGGGAGACGACGACCTAGACCTCTCACGAACACATCGCAACATTCTCTGAAAGGATCACGATGCCCAAGAGGGGGGGTGAATTGGGCTTTTCAAAAAATCAACACTAATTAAAACCTAAGAAGAGCTAAGCAAGATCCAACTTCACCCCAACAACTAGCACTAAGAATATAATACTAGAAATGCAACAATGCTAAGACAATACTTCAAATACTTGCTAAACAAATACACAATGTAAAGTGTTTGAATTAAGTGTGGAATGTAAAGCAAGGTTTAGAAGACTCCTCCAATTTTTCCCGAGGTATCGAAGAGTCGGCACTCTCCACTAGTCCTCGTTGGAGCACCCGCTCAAGGGTATCGCTCCCCCTTGGTCCACGCAAGAACCAAGTGCTCACTACGAGATGATCCTTTGCCACTCCAGCGCGGTGGATCCCTCGAGACCGCTTACAAACTTGAGTCGGGTCACCAACAAGATCTTCACGGTGATCACCGAGCTCCCAACGCCACCAAGCCGTCTAGGTGATGCCGATCACCAAGAGTAACAAGCCGTAGACTTTCGCTTGACCAAGAGAAGCCTAATGCAAGTGGTGTGTGCTCTAGGTGGCTCTCGCTAGTGCTAATGAGGAACAAACACGGATTAAGATTCTCTAATCTCCTCACTAGGCTTTTGGTGCTTGCAATGCTCTAGCAATGTGCTAGAATAAATGTGGAGTGCAAGACATTGAATATGGTGGGTGGAAGGGGTATAAATAGCCCTCACCCACCAACTAGCCGTTACAGGCAACTTTCTGCGCACTAGCGCACCGGATAGTCCGGTGCGCCCGGTGCGCCAACGGTCGTTTCCAACGGCTAGTTCTGACAGCTAGCTGTTGGACTCATGGCACACCGGACAGTCCGGTGCGATGTCCGGTGCGCTGTCCGGTGCGCCACTAAAATTCATCTCTGAAACCTGCGCTCTCGGGTTTCTGGATGGAGAAGGATCTTCCTCGGGCCAGCCAGGCCCCACCTGGCAGAGGGTGCATCGGATAGTCCGGTGCACACCGGACAGTCCGGTGCCCCAGAGCCAGAAAACCCTAACTCTTGATTTTCAGCTGATTTTCAAATCGGTTTTCGTTCTAACTTGTGTGAGTTCTAGAGTGACACCTAGCACTGTATGTGAGTGTGATTGTGCACCAACACACTAGAACTCTCTTGGTCAAACTACTCATCGACAACCCCTCTTTATAGTACGGCTAAAAGAGAATAAAAGACCTAACTAAATCGCGAGTGTCCACATCTCCTTGACACTCGGACTCCGTAGACCTTCGCCTTTTGTTTCGTCGTTTAGCCGTCGCTTCGAGTTCTTATCTCCGGGATTGTTTTCACCGGTGTAGTACTTCTACCTGTCATGCGACCTAACTTACCATTTGTCTCTGCAAAACATACGTTAGTCACATATAATACTATGTTGTCATTAATCACTAAAACCAACCAGGGGCCTAGATGCTTTCAATCTCCCCCTTTTTGGTGATTGATGACAACCCTACAAGTTTTGTGAGAGTAGTTTTTGAAGTTTCTGTCAATAGAAAGGATGGTTAGTTATACTCAGTAATCTTTGATAGAAAGAACGTGTATCATACTAATAAGAGTGAGCGCATACACATCATAAGATTCTTGTTCATATAAAAGTGAAGTTAAATCAATGAAACAAGAACTTAGAAGACTGGTGATAAAATATAAGGTGAAAACATAATACACATAGTCAATCATACGCAACGAGAGTATATATCAAGTTTGTGAGCCAAAAACATCAAGCTAGTACAGAGAGTATCAAGCACATATATTACATCAAAATGACTCTCTACTAACTCTCTAACTCCCCCTAGCTCTCACAACTCATATCTCTCCCCCTTTGGCGTCAAACACCAAAAGGGCACCCGAACCTAAACATCTGAAGCGGGAGGAGGCGGGGGCGCATCCGGTCGGTCGAGGCAGCAGAGCGAACACCGGCGGGGGGTCAGAGTCAGTCTCGGATCCAGGATCTGCGGTAGAAGCTGGAGCTAGTACTGACTCGGACTGAGGCCGTGCTGCAGGAGCTGCCGGAACAGAAGTGGTCACAGATACTGCCACAGCAGTAGTGGTAACAGCAGATGCTGGTGGCACTGGCGGCTGCGGGCAGATAGAGCTGAGAACCGGAGAGGTGAAAGCCAAAGTGACCGGCCGGAGCGGAGAGGGACCAACAGAAGGAATAGGGGGTCCGGTCTAAATCGCTGGCACAACTGGAGCATGAAGCGGAGGAGGTGGAGCAGACTGAACTGGGGGAACTGAGACACCAGAATGTTGTAGCATAAAAGCCATGAATGCCCTGCTCTCAGCTCGATCCTGGAGTAGCTGCTGCTGAAGCGCATCCTGCCTGTCCTGCATGTTCTAAAACATCGAGAGCATCCTCTCGGATAACCGGGCCTGCTCGGCTGCCAGGTGAGCCTGCTGCTGAGTGATAGACTGGAGAATCGAAGCAAGAGCAGGGTCCAGCCGGAGGGGCAGCAGGGGCAGCACTAGAACTCCCAGCCTCATGATCATGTGAGCGTGGAGGCATAGGAGGCGGAGGAGGAACCCCAAAATCATCATCATCATCATCAAACTGTTGTATCCTGAGTGTCGAACTGATGAAGGCCTGCATCCTCGGCCTGAGAGTCAAAAACAGGAGCAGAAGCCGGCACAGGAGTCTCAGGCGCAGGACGGTAGGATCCAAAAACGAGGCATGAGGCCTCAAGTGTGCCCTGAAACCGAGGAGGCTGAATCAGCTGCGCAAAGATGTGGCATAAGTAGTGAGCATATGGCAACTGTCTACGAGCACGAATCCCATCCAAAACGGTGTCCTCGATCTCACAAATAAGGAAATCCACGACGTCAAACTCAGAGTGGAAGACCAGGGCACCAAGGAGCTAGAGCTGAATATGTGTGGTAGCCTCCCTGTATCCCATCCTCGGCAGAAGAGTACGTCTGATAAGCTAAAATAAGTACTTGGCTGCTGTAGTAAAGTCTACCGGTGAACGTCGCGACCCATCTGAAAAGGGCGGGCGAAACAGAGCGGCGACGTGAGCTGTACCCGGAGCCACACCGCCGTGAGGGCGACGAGGAGGGTCAGAAGTGCCGTAGCAGAGGCTGTGAAGACGAGTCGTCGACTCGGGAAATCCAAAGAGCTGGCGGATCTGACTGGCAGTAATGGTGACATCCTCTCGCTCAAAACGAAACCTCATCCAGTGATAATCCGGGTCTATCCATACAGAGGCGTAGAAGACTCGTACCCACTCCTCAACATACCTGCCGCTGGTAGTCAAAAGAGTCAGAAGGCCAGGCAGATATGTGAGGTGCGCCTCAGAGTCAGCACCGGCTGCAAGCAGAAAGGCTGGAAGATCCAAAAGCTGGTGCACTCGCAGAGCTATCTAAGCAGACATCTGAGCTCTGAAAAATGACTCCTGAATACGTGTGCTGAATAGGTCAACTGCTATAGGGTCCCTCTGAGCTGGTAACCAAGACTCCACGGGTACGTATCTGAACCTACGTACCCGTGCCGTTGTAGCACGCTGAAGGTCAAACAGTCTAGGATCCGTAGCAAGTGGTTGTACCTCAGTCTCATCGCGCTCCGGAAACGAGGTGGAGGGACAGGAGGAGCTGAAGCGGGAGCAGGAGGAGCAGTAGAAGCTGGCGTAGTGGAGGTAGCGGGTATGGCTGTGGTGGTGGATGGCGCAACAAGGGTGACAGGAGCAGGCAGAGTGGGTGGTGGAGTGGAAGCAGTGGTGTGAGTGGAGGAGCGAGGCCGGGAGGCAAGACGACAAACACGGTATGCAATCTGATCTGACGGAGTCTGCGGCTGATCTCCAAGCTCGGCCTGCGCAGCGGCTGCTGCTGCACGGGCTGCTCTGTCCGTACGCCGCTTCTTGCGGCCTTCCTGCTGCTCCAAGTAAATTGTCTTGCCCTTGACCTGCCTGAAGGGACGACGAGGATCCTCATCATCGCCTCCCCCTGGCGCCGACACATTCTTCGTGCACGGCATCCTGAACTGATGACTGCAAATGAGAGAGAATGACTAAGCACAGATCGATAGTATCTGATAGAAATAGCAAAGGATGAGATGACTACCTGGAAAGCTCACACGAGAGGTGACGATCCAGGCAGGACAGGAGACGGCACACGGGCAATCAAGGTCACTGAAATGACAGAAGAGGTGAGCACGTATTAGTCACATAGTCATAAGTATATGAAATGTGAATAAATACATACACAGAGAAATATGGCACAGAAAACACGAGATGAGACGATCGAGAGGTCAAACGACGTGAAAAACGACGTTTGAACGATAAACAGTGCCATAGGAGGTTTGGAATTTGAATTGAGGCACAAAACGACATGGAATTGAGCCGATACTTCACGAATAGGTTTATATAGGTGAATATGAGTGAAGTGCGTGTGCTTGGTTTGAATTTAGGCGAAGAAAAAGAGATTTGGGCACTCGGCTCGGAAACGATCGCTCGAAACGGGGAATTTGGTGAAATTTAAGCCTGGAATCTCGGATTGGTGTGAAATTTGGCAAGTATTTTACTGGAAGTGTTGTGAAGGTGCCTAAAAAAATTGGGTTCAATTGGAGCATTTTTGGCTGGTTTGGGCATTTCACCGAACACTTGGCGTGCGGTGAATTAGGTTTTGGGAGATTGAGTCAATTTAGGTTGTGAAACCCTCCCAAAGGGAGCTAGAAACCTGCAGGGATACTCAATGGGCACAATGGAACACATTCCACCATTTGGATTTACTAGATTTGACAGGAATTTGATTTGGGCACAAAAAGGGTGGACAGGGGTGCTCACAGCAGGAATAGACAGAGAGAAAAGAGGGAAAGAGAGAGCAGAGGATGCTCACCAGAGAGGGAAGGAGAGAAGCACGTGGTCGCCGTAGGATCGCCGGAGAGGAGGGAGATCGCCGGTGACGGGGAGAAATCGCCAGTGACAGAGAGCGGGGCAGAGAACAGAAGGAATGAAGCCAGGCCGCGGGCGCGAGAGGGGAAAGAATTTTTTTAAAAACCGAGTATGGGCGCACCGGACAGTCTACAGTGCCTGTCCGGTGCACACCGGACAGCGCACAGTAGCTGTCCGGTGAGCCACCGGATAGCGCACAGGAAAAAGGATATTTAGCGCGCGGCTGCCGGTGCACCGGACATTGCACAGTGCATTGTCCGGTGCACACCGGACTGTCCGGTGAGCCCAGACAGAGGGAAAATTTGAATTTTTTGAAATTTTCTATCTAGTTCCCAACCAAACCAAATCCCAACTTATGATCACACAAAATAACACTTGTTGGGATAGGTATTGGCACCCTCATATACTTTTCAAAATATTTTGCCATAGGCTAGATAATTTTTAGAGAAAATAGGCAAATGGTGAAATTTGCATTTTGGCTTGCACTAGGGGTTTCATGAGTGATTTGAGTTTTGAATACTCCCCCTAAGTGCAGTACCTCATGCATATTTCAAGAACCAACAATTGCATAAAAAGTAAGACTTTAAGTGCTAAAAGCTTAAAACTAAGACTTGTCAAGTTTGACCCGAGTTAAGCTTTTTCACTCGCTTTGTTGGCGGTTATCTCAACTAGGTTAGACAAGCCCTAGATGCAATACAAGTAATTTAAACATGCAATGCAAGCTTGACAACACCATTTGACATTTTACATAAAATTTCTGAGATCAAGAATATTCAGTTCATTCCTCAACATGCAAAAGCGAGTCTTATCAAGTGGCTTAGTGAAAATATCCGCTAATTGATCTTCCGACCTCACTCCTTCTAGAATGATATCTCCTTTAGCAACATGATCTCTAAGGAAGTGATGACGGATATCAATGTGCTTGGTGCGAGAGTGTGTACAGGATTATTAGCAATTTTAACAGCACTCTCATTATCACACAACAAAGGTACCTTTTCTAGAACTACGCCATAGTCTAGAAGAGTTTGTTTCATATACAAAATTTGTGTGCAACAAGCACCTGCGGCAATATTCCGCTTCGGCAGTTGACAAGGCAACACTATTTTGCTTTTTGGATGTCCATGAAACTAGTGATCTACCAAGCAGATGGCATCCCCCAGAAGTACTTTTCCTATCAATTTGCAACCGGCATAATCCGAGTCGGAATAGCCAATTAAATCAAAAGTATCTCCTTTGGGATACCACAGACCAATGCTTGTGGTGTGCCTGAGATACCTAAGAATTCTCTTAACAGCGCGAAGATGAGCTTTCTTAGGATTAGATTGAAATCTAGCACACATGCAGACATTAAACATAATATCGGGCCTAGATGCGGTAAGGTACAATAAACTACCAATCATAGAGCGGTAGAGAGTTTGATTAACCGGGTTACCTCCCTCATCTAAGTCGAGATGCCCATTTGTAGGCATGGGGGTCTTGATTGGTTTGCACTTCTCCATGTTGAACCTTTTCAACAAGTCTTTGGTATACTTCTCTTGTGAGAGAAAGTTACCATCTTTCATTTGCTTGACTTGAAAGCCGAGGAAGTACGTTAGCTCACCAATCATTGACATCTCGAACTCCTTCGACATCAACTCAGCAAATTCCTTGCAATGATAGTCATTTGTCGAGCCAAAAATTATATCATCAACATATACTTGACAAATGAAAATATCACCGTTATGTTTCTTTGTGAAAAGAGTTGTGTCGACGGTCCCGATCTTGAAGCCCTTTTCGATGAGGAAGTCGCGAAGGCGCTCATACCAAGCCCTTGGAGTCTGCTTTAGCCCATAAAGCGCCTTGGACAACCTGTAAGCATGGTTAGGATATCTAGGGTCTTCAAATCCAGGTGGTTGCTCAACATATACAAGTTCATTTATGAAGCCATTTAAAAATGCACTTTTTACATCCATTTGATAAAGTTTTATATCATAGCATGATGCATATGCAAGTAGGATACGGATGGCTTCCAGTCGAGCAACCGGTGCAAAGGTCTCTCCAAAATCTAAGCCTTCAACTTGAGAGAATCCCTTTGCAACAAGTCTTGCCTTGTTTCTTACAATCACACCTTGATCATCGTGTTTGTTCTGAACACCCACTTTGTTCCAATGATTCTTGCATCTTGTGGGGGCTTCTCCAGGGTCCAAACTTCGTTACGTGTGAAGTTGTTAAGTTCTTCATGCATGGCATTCACCCAGTCCGGATCCTGTAGCGCCTCATCTATACAAGTAGGCTCAACACAAGAAACAAAGGAGTGATGTTCAATAAAAGAAGCATGTCTATGTGATCGAGTAATAACCCCTTGTGAAGGACTCCCGATGATTTGGTTTTGAGGATGAGCTTGAAGTAGTGATGAGTTTCTCCTGTCAACCACTTAGGAAGAAGATCCTGGAGCATCAACATCTTCGGCTTGTACCCTTGCTTGTTCATGAGAGACAAATGTATCTTCATTTGCATGCCTCTCATCTTTTTCATCATCTTGTGGTACATTTGATGAAGAAGGCCTGTCAATTATTTGCACCTCTTCTTCATCTCTTTTGGTTTAATAGCTCCAATAGGCATGTTCTTCATTGCTTCCCTAAGTGGCTCATCACCTACATCATCAAGATTTTCAAGTGCTCCTTGGGAGCCATTAGTCTCATCAAATTCCACATCATATGTTTCTTCTACCACGCCAGTGGCATGGTTGAATACTCGATATGCTTTGGATTTTAATGAATAACCCAAAAGAAAACCAATATCACAACGTCTTTGAAACTTCCCTAGATGATGGCGTTTCTTGTAGATGTAGCATTTGCACCCAAACACCCGGAAGAAGGAGACGTCTGGCTTTTTCCCATTTAGCAGTTCATAGGGAGTCTTCGCAAGTAGCCGATGAGGAAATAACCTGTTTGATGCATAACAAGCAGTGTTGACAGCTTCGGCCCAAAACCTCTCCGGTGTGTTATACTCATCAATCATTGTTCTTGCAAGAGTGATCAAGGTCCTATTTTTCCTTTCAACAACTCCATTTTGTTGAGGTGTGTATGTTGCAGATACTTCATGCTTGATCCCAATTTCATCACAGTACTCATGAATATTGGTGTTGTCAAATTCTTTGCCATTATCACTTCTAATCTTCTTGATCTTGCAATCAAATTCATTTTGTGCTTTCTTGGCAAACTTCTTGAATATAGATGCAACTTCAGATTTGTCATGGAGAAAGAACACCCAAGTGTATCTTGAGAAGTCATCAACAATCACTAGACAGTAGAGGTTGCCACCGGCACTTACATAATTTGTGGGTCCAAATAAATCCATATGAAGTAGTTCCAGTGGCCTTGATGTTGACATGAAAGCTTTAGTAGGATGTGTATTAGCAACTTGCTTTCCAGCTTGACATGCACTGCATGGCTTGTCTTTTTCAAACACCACATCCTTTAATCCTCTAACCATATCTTCTTTAATACCTTCTTGAGTGTGCTCATCCCAACATGTGCAAGCCTCCTATGCTAGAGCCATCCAAGTGAAGCTTTGGTGAAGAGGCAAGTTCTTAAGTCTGCATCTTTTGAAGACCATTGATTCATCATCCATCTTTGTTACAATAACCTCTGTTGGAGTGAATAAGCATTGAAGTCCAAGATCACAGAGTTGACCCACTGATAATAAATTGAAGCTCAAAGGTGCAACTAAGAGAACATTTGATATTGATAAATCATTTGAGATTGCCACCTTGCCAAGTCCTTGCACTTTTCCTTTTGAATTGTCTCCAAATGTGATTTTATCTTGACCATCAACATTCTCATCTAGTGAGGTGAACATCCGTGGGTTGCTTGTCATATGTTGTGTGCATCCACTGTCAATAACCCAATGGCTCCCACCGGTCTTGTAGTTCACCTACATCCACAGACAATTCAAGCTTGAGTTTGAGGGCCCTATATTGCATAGGACCAGTGACTCTCTCAATCAAGGACTTTGCAACCCAGATTTGTCTAGGTCTACTCTTGTTTGGTGGACCTAGGAATGTTACTTTGACCTTTCCATTTGCAACCTTTCTTAGAACATAATGAGCATTGAAAGCAAATGGTCTTGAGTGCTTAGGCAAGGGAGTTGGTGGTTTGGCTTTGCAGTTGTGGGCAAAATGACCTTCATTTCCACACTCAAAGCATTTGATAGGCCTGTGAGTCTGCTTTGGCTTGTATGAGTGATAGCTTTCTTTTGCACAAAAGCATTGTATCCAATACCACTCTTGTTGTTTTCATGACAGTGTTCATAAGCAGCTCATTTTGGAGGTATTGACCCTTGTTGAACTTTTGCACACTTGTTGCAAGATGTTCATTTTCACTTTTTAGTTTCTTGACCTCATTTTTAAGCCTTTGATTATCCACTGCCAACTCATTGTTGAAATCATTGTTCTCAATAGCAACCTTTCCTCTAGTAGTTGCATCAGTCAAGTAATTCTTCAATTTTTGGTTGTCTAAAGTCAGGACTTCAACTTTTTCAGTCAATTCAGCATGTAGACTAGTTTGCTCTTCTTGATTCAAATCATCACATGAGGTTGCTACATCAATCTTAACAACAGGGTTAATAGCCTCATGTGTTTTGCAAGATAAAAGTTCATTTTCAACAAGAAGATTGTCATGATCAAATTTAATTTGAGTATAGTCTTCCTTGATCTTTACTAGTCTATTTTGCAACCCTATTAGCTTCATTTAATTTGTCACATTTTCCTTAGCATCTTTTAGGGAGTTTGTAAGCTCATTTATAGTTGATGACATAGTTTTATTTCTTCTTTTATTTCATCACTAGCCTTTATAACTATGTCATATTTGGCATTTAAAGATTCATTTTCATTTTTTCAACCTATCACATTTAGCTTTTGACTTTCTAATGATTTGAGTATATTCTTTAAGCAAGTCAGCTAGCTCATCATATGAAGGTGAAGCAAATTCACACCCATGGGAACCAATGGGCATCTCGACCTCGACACGAGAGGTAAATCCGTAGATCAAAAGGTATACCGGTCGATGATAGGATCTTTACCCTATTTATGTGCATCTCGACCGGATATTATGCTTTCCGTATGCATGTGTGCACGGTTCCAAGCCAATCCTAAGGAAGTTCACCTTAGGGCCGTGAAAATAATCATGAGATATTTAGTTCATACACCTAAGTTTGGCCTTTGGTACCCCAAGGGATCTACCTTTGATTTAATAGGATATTCAGATGCTGATTGGGCAGGGTGTAAAATTGATAGGAAGAGCACATCAGGGACTTGTCGGTTCTTGGGAAGATCTCTGGTGTCTTGGGCTTCAAAGAAACAAAATTCAGTAGCTCTTTCTACCGTTGAAGCCGAGTACATTGCCGCAGGCCATTGTTGCGCGCAATTGCTTTGGATGAGGCAAACCCTCAGGGACTATGGCTACAAATTGAGCAAAGTCCCTCTCCTATGTGACAATGAGAGTGCAATCCGCATGGCGGATAATCCCGTTGAATACAACCGCACTAAGCACATAACCATTCGGTATCACTTTTTGCGGGATCACCAACAAAGGGGGATATCGAGATAGCTTATATTAGCACCAAAGAACAATTAGCCAATATCTTTACCAAACCACTAGATGAGAAGACCTTTACCAAACTTAGGAATGAGCTAAATATACTTGATTCTCGGAACTTTGATTGATAATTTGACATATAGCTCATTTATATACTTTTGATCATGTCTCTTTCATTTGCTATGACTCATGTTTTCAAGTGTATTTCATGATAAGTCATAGATTGAAAGGGAAAAGGGGTCTTCGGCGAAGACAAGGCTTCCACTCCACTCTACCGGTATCATTTACCCTTCGCCATCACTCCACTCTCACTTTGGTATAATCTTCACTCATACTCATTTGTACCATTGGGGAGAGAGTAAAAAGGGCTCATATTTCACTTACAAAGTATCTGTTTTTGGCAATTCATGCCAAAGGGGGAGAAAGTATTAGCCCAAAGCAAAAGGACCGCACCACCACCAATTTCAAAAAGTTTTTAAAGAAGTTTTCAATTTGTATCTTATGTTTGATATATTTCAAATTGGTATGACCACCTTCAAAATTGGTATCTAAAACCCTCTTGAACAATAAGAGGAGAATTTCATGAGGGGGAGTTTTGTTTAAGTCAAAGGAAAAGCATTTGAAAACAGGGGGAGAAAATTTCAAATCTTGAAAATGATTCTTGCAATTCTATTCATATACCTTTGACTATGTGCAAAAAGACTTTGAAAAGATTTTTCAAAATAATTTGTAAAAACAAAACAAGTGGTGCAAGCGTGGTCCAAAATGTTAAATAAAAGAAAGCAATCCATGCATATCTAGTGAAAGTAAAAATTGGTTTAATTCCAAGCAACATTTGCACTTACCTTATGCAAACTAGTTCAATTCTGCACTATATATTTGCTTTTGTTTCTGTTGGCATCAATCACCAAAAAGGGGAAGATTGAAAGGGAAATAGGGTCAAACCTTTTCCTAAATGATTTTGGTAGTTGAATGCCCAGCACAAGTAATTGGACTAACTAGTTTGCTCTAGATTATATGTTCTACAAGTGCTAAAGGTTCAACACAAACCAATAAAAAGATACAAGTTAGGGTTTAAAAAAAAGGAGCAAAAGAAACCGAATAGAACCCTGGTCTGGCGCACCGGACTGTCCGGTGTGTCACCGGACAGTGTCCGGTGCACCAGGGACCGTACAGGCTGAACTCCTCACCTTCGAGTTTCTGAAAACCGCTCTCCGCTATAATTCACCAGACTGTCAGGTGTGCCACCGGACTGTCCGGTGCACCAAGCGGAGCAACGACTCCCAGCGCAACGGTCGACTTCAACGGTCACTGGCAAACGCTACAGTGTGCAACAGTGCGCGGCAGAGTCAGAGCGCAGAGTCAGAGTGCACCGGACACTGAACAGTAGCTGTCCGGTGCGGCACCGGACTGTCCGGTGCCCAAAGCTGTCAGAGTT